>OZ038312.1:27262192-27269692 GCA_964035775.1 Osedax frankpressi
GATCTTCTCTAACTACTTCTGAAGTCAGAAGTACTTCAAGTATCCCCAAGAAAGGTCATTCTTATTATTTTAACATAGTACTTGTAAGTACCGCATACTTACAAGTAATTGACCTTAGATCTTCAATAATACTTTTTTATCTGTCTGTTAGAAATTCTATTTTTTCATATTTACAAATTTATTCAATCTTTATTTTTATTAATAATTATATTGTTATTTTTTAATAACATTTTTAATCCATCATCAGATTTTAATTAGTATCACAATTAATTTTAAAAAATTGCAGGTGATTTGATAATAGTAAGATGTAGCATCCCTCAGGTTAGTAAAATTCTATTTAAAGTTTTCCCTGCTTACAATAATCCAAATACGTTATCGATTAAATTAAACCCCACTCTTCACCGAAAATAATTAAAATCTTATCACTATTATGATTTCCCACAAACTCCCCCCTCACAAGCTGAAGTAATTATTATCTAGGCAAACATTCAACTATAAAGTTCTTTACACACAATCCAATTGCCACAAACACACCACTCGACCCTTACTCCATACATTCCCCACATAAACTCCACAAATACCTCCTCAAATATGATAAACTCACATATTTCACTTATCTCACTTCCCCTCTCTCCCCCATTCTTCCCTCCCGTTTCCCCCTCACTTCCTCCCACCCCCTCACTTCCCCCTCACTTCCCCACCCCCTCACTTCGCCCTCACCCCCTCACTTCCCCCTCACTTCCCCTCACTTCCCCTCACTTCCCCTCACTTCCCCCTCACTTCCCCCTCACTTCCCCTCACTTCCCCTCACTTCCCCCTCACTTCCCCCTCACTTCCCCTCACTTCCCCCTCACTTCCCCTCACTTCCCCTCACTTCCCCTCACTTCCCCCTCACTTCCCCCTCACTTCCCCCTCACTTCCCCCTCACTTCCCCTCACTTCCCCCTCACTTCCCCCTCACTTCCCTCACTTCCCCTCACTTCCCCTCACTTCCCCTCACTTCCCCTCACTTCCCCTCACTTCCCCCTCACTTCCCCCTCACTTCCCCCTCACTTCCCCCTCACTTCCCCCTCACTTCCCCTCACTTCCCCCTCACTTCCCCCTCACTTCCCCCTCACTTCCCCCTCACTTCCCCCTCACTTCCCCCTCACTTCCCCCACCCCCTCACTTCCCCCACCTCCTCACATCCCCCAACTTCCCCCTCACACCCTCCTCACTCCCCACCCCCTAACATCCCCCTCACTTCCCCCACCCCCCTCACTTCCCCCACCCCCCTCACTTCCCCCCACCCCCTAACATCCCCCTCACTTCCCCCTCATAGCATGACCTGGTAACTTATGAATTTTTGTTGAATTCACGTTCAATTCACACATTTCAAGAAAGTGCAAGTATTGCTCTTATGCCTTTCGTATATTTTTCGAAACCTCTTTCCCTTCAACTCAACTGCCCTCAAACACTGGTTACTATATTAGCCTTAACATTTAGTTCACATTGATTTAAACTACTAACCACACTCGTCATCACTACCCATAATAGCTACACTGTTAGCTTTACATCATTAGCTCTACCCCCACAATAGCTACACTATTAGCTTTACATTATTATCTCTACCCCCACAATAGCTACACTGTTAGCTTTACATCATTATCTCTACCCCCACAATAGCTACACTATTAGCTTTACATTATTATCTCTACCCCCACAATAGCTACACTATTAGCTTTACATTATTAGCTACGCCCCTACAATAGCTACACTATTATCTCCGCCCCCACAATAGCTACACTATTAGCTTTACATTATTATCTCTACCCCCACAATAGCTACACTATTAGCTTTACATTATTATCTCTACCCCCACAATAGCTACACTATTAGCTTTACATTATTAGCTACGCCCCTACAATAGCTACACTATTATCTCCGCCCCCACAATAGCTACACTATTAGCTTTATATTATTATCTCTACCCCCACAATAGCTACACTATTAGCTTTACATCATTAGCTCTGCCCCCACAATAGCTACACAATTAGCTTTAGATCATTAGCTCCGCCCCCACAATAACTAAACAATTAGCTTTACATCATTATCTCCGCCCCCACAATAGCTACACCATTAGCTCTACTCCAAAAATTGCTACACCCCGCATGTTCCCACTAATAGCCTAAGAAGTACTTTACACGTCCGGTATGTGGTCAGTTCATGGTTGACCAGTGGTTGGAGTATGATGGACATTGTTACTGTATCACCGGTGTCTGTAATGCCGATTATACCCTGGTACTATCCAAAGGTCAGTCTACTACTATTATCACACCTACACCCTATACTTATAGCCCCACCCTACTCTTGCAGCTCCACCCTATATTTATAGCCCCACCCTACTATTGCATCTCCACCCTACATTTATAGCCCACCCTACTCTTGCAGCTCCACCCTACATTTATAGCCCACCCTACTCTTGCAGCTCCACCCTACATTTATAGCTCCACCCTACTCTTGCAGCTCTACCCTATACTTATAGCCCCACCCTACTCTTGCAGCTCCACCCTATATTTATAGCCCCACCCTACTCTTGCAGCTCCACCCTACATTTATAGCCCACCCTACTCTTGCAGCCCCACCCTACTCTTGCAGCTCCACCCTACATTTATAGCCCCACCCTACTCTTGCAGCTCCACCCTACATTTATAGCCCCACCCTACTCTTGCAGCTCCACCCTACATTTATAGCCCCACCCTACTCTTGCAGCTCCACCCTACATTTATAGTCCACCCTACTCTTGCAGCTCCACCCTACTCTTGCAGCTCCACCCTACATTTATAGCCCCCCCCTACTCTTGCAGCTCCACCCTACATTTATAGCCCCCCCCCTACTCTTGCAGCTCCACCCTACATTTATATCCCCACTCTACTCGCCCCTCCTTCACTGTCACTACAAATACTCCCGACTTTCATCGTGTCCGCACACTTGCAGTGTTCAGAACGACTGGAGACGACCTCCCAGAGACTGTAACGGTGTCGCGAACTCACCACAAAATGAAACCTCTGGGCGTTTCCAAAGACCTCATCATCGCCATCATCGGAGGTGAGGGCGTTCTAGACGCGCGACACTACTTCTTAAGTTCTTTACTCCGAGGGCGATTTCACTGAACCCTAACTCACCTCCTTATCGGGGCGCAGCGCATTGATTTCGTGTTACGGCGCTTTCAGATTCCTACTCGACTTACGATGAAATCAAAAGCGAAAACAGCGTTGTGAAGATGAACTACGGAGTAATATCCCCGGAAAAAATCGCGCCCTGGGAATTATTTTCGCCGGTATGGTTTAGCGTATAACCTTTGATTCCCATAAGCCCGGATATACCCCATCCGATTACCTAAAACCTGAACTCCTGCCTATCCTAACACCTAATAATAAATAAATATGTACACCTAATTATTTACATAACCTCCCGTATATTCGATATCATGTATACAACATAATTAAATTTCTAACACTTCCTAATTAGTTTACCCAAACCCTCTATTTCCCTTTATAAAACCTCTAACTTCCCCTACACACCTATATCCAATACAATAATAACTATAACAATAACAATAACAGTCCCAGTATGCTGATCTGAACCCTGACTTCGAAACACGAGATTTAATATTTGGGGCGAATTGCAGCTCCAAACTGCAATCCCACAATTGTTAGTCGATTTCTCTTTAACTCCTTCTTGTCGCTATAGCAACGACAGACTGATTAATAAATACATCATTAAAATCTTTGTTCAATAATCGTAACCAGAGCAGGATTTACGTTTTCTCAACAATTTACAAAGTTAGGTATAGCACAAGAATTATTGATATTAACTTTTAACTTCGCACAGCTCTACTTCGCACAGCTCTACGAATGAATTTACTACAAAATATTTATGAAATTCTGCCGAAAATTCATTGCCAAAATCTTGCGGGTTTAATAATTATTTCTATTGACATTTATTGAATTAATTTAAAGTATTTTAATCAATTTATATTCTGTTATCGATAGAACTTTCAATTTTTGTAATTACGCATATAGATTAAAATATCTAATGTTCCTTTAAGATGTGTAAAGATATGTTAATATGTGTTAATATGTGTTAATATATGTTAATATGTGTTAATATGTGTTAATATGTGTTAATATGTGTTAATATGTGTTAATATGTGTTAATATGTGTTAATATGTGTTAATATGTGTTAATATGTGTTAATAAGTGTTAATATGTGTTAATATGTGTTAATATGTGTTAATATGTGTTAATATGTGTTAATATGTGTTAATATGTGTTAATACATTTCGTCTCTTCATTCCTTGTTATAATGCTTTTCAACTGGTATGTTCACTAGCTACTGTGTTCACCAAACTGCCCGAAGTCATACCAGAAGATCAACTGAAACTCGGAGTTCTGACGCCCACGAAGTCGATGAAACGTGTGCATCTTCTCTGCTTCGACAACGGGAAAGGTTCTCAATTGTTCCCATTTAGTTCCCGTTCCTTTTCACTATTTGTAATTTGCATTTCCATCTTTGCAAATGAAATTTTATCTGTAATCAATTTCGCAGGTTTCCTGACAATAATTTTACTTACAATAACAGTAATGTATAATAGATCATCGAATAATTGTCATTAATAATGGTGTCATCTCATTATATAGTTGAGACACACACACGCACACACATACACACACATACACTCACATACAGTCACATACACACACATACACTCACATACAGTCACACACATACACATACACATAGACACACACACACACATACACATACACTCACATATACATAGACACACACATACACATATACACACACATACACACATACACATAGACATACACATAGACACACTCACATACACACATACACACACACATACACATACACTCACATAAACATACACTCACATACACACATACACACACATATACATATACACACACACATATACACATACATACACATACACTCACATACACACCTCATTACTGTAGTACAATCCCGCATGACCACACATTTCCTGGATATTCCTGGTCTGAAAATAAAAGAATTAGATGGAGATGAATTTGACCTGCAGATGTGTGTAAACACAATACTACTCCTTACTGATAATAAGGTTATAGAGGAGAGGAGAGGAGAGGAGAGGAGAGGAGAGGAGAGGAGAGGAGAGGAGAGGAGAGGAGAGGAGAGGAGAGGAGAGGAGAGGAGAGGAGAGGAGAGGAGAGGAGAGGAGAGGAGAGGAGAGGAGAGGAGAGGAGAGGAGAGGAGAGGAGAGGAGAGGAGAGGAGAGGAGAGGAGAGGAGAGGAGAGGAGAGGAGAGGAGAGGAGAGGAGAGGAGAGGAGAGGAGAGGAGAGGAGAGGAGAGGAGAGGAGAGGAGAGGAGAGGAGAGGAGAGGAGAGGAGAGGAGAGGAGAGGAGAGGAGAGGAGAGGAGAGGAGAGGAGAGGAGAGGAGAGGAGAGGAGAGGAGAGGAGAGGAGAGGAGAGGAGAGGAGAGGAGAGGAGAGGAGAGGAGAGGAGAGGAGAGGAGAGGAGAGGAGAGGAGAGGAGAGGAGAGGAGAGGAGAGGAGAGGAGAGGAGAGGAGAGGAGAGGAGAGGAGAGGAGAGGAGAGGAGAGGAGAGGAGAGGAGAGGAGAGGAGAGGAGAGGAGAGGAGAGGAGAGGAGAGGAGAGGAGAGGAGAGGAGAGGAGAGGAGAGGAGAGGAGAGGAGAGGAGAGGAGAGGAGAGGAGAGGAGAGGAGAGGAGAGGAGAGGAGAGGAGAGGAGAGGAGAGGAGAGGAGAGGAGAGGAGAGGAGAGGAGAGGAGAGGAGAGGAGAGGAGAGGAGAGGAGAGGTATCAACAACTTAATATCATAAACAAAATTAAACTGCTTCCTCTTTCTATAATCTGTATCGACAAGTGTTTTATGTATCTAATTATTCTACATAATATATAGTTTTTGACTTAGGTCTATTTAATTATATATTTGTAAGTGTTCTAATTATAATTTATTTATGACCTCATATAAAACACTAGATTGAAATTAGTCCGAGTATCTTGGATTTCAATGAGGATGTAATCGATATCGAAGTTGTTAGTATGCCACTAGTTGATTTCCTTTTAGTTGATTATCAATTATACTGTAAAGAAGAATTCAACTTAAAATAACATATAGAGGGGAGCTAGTTGGTATGGGGGAACACACCACCTCACATATACAATGCAATACAAACGCATATCGAAAGCCACCCTCACTAAATGGCTGTAACATACAGTTCACAGCCTACGTGATTGCTTTACATCATAAAGAGTTGAGTAGACTTCTGTTGTCGTTCAATATCGTCGACATCCTCGATTACCTCGAGAACATGGATACTAGAATGCAGGTTATTATAATCAGTTGTGGCTCATAGAATAAATGCTTTATCTCTACCTCGCATCACCCAATAGTTTTATTCTACCTGATATGTTAGTATTGCATATGTTATATAAACTTGTAATTATTGCAGCCATTGCATAACATCTTATGCAATCATATGGACGGCTTTCTAACGCAATGCAATTCGGAATCAACTTCACAAGTGTGTTTCATGTGTAAAGGTATTTAATTGATGCACTTTCGATGTTACAACTCCCTTCCCTTCCCTTCCCTTCCCTTCCCTTCCCTTCCCTTCCCTTCCCTTCCCTTCCCTTCCCTTCCCTTCCCTTCCCTTCCCTTCCCTTCCCTTCCCTTCCCTTCCCTTCCCTTCCCTTCCCTTCCCTTCCCTATCTCTCTAATATTACATTTTCTCTTAGCACATGCCAGGTCTGTAGAAGCTTATTCTATCAATTCAGACTTCGATGATGATTTTAAGTCTTTCTCTAAATTCCTTACGAGACTTCACGTTAGTTGAAAAACAATTGATAAAAGAGATAATCAAATTCTTTATTATCTCTTATCTATTGACTCTATAAACTAAATTAATTTCATGAGTGGTTAAGTTATAGATATTCAAAACTTTTTAAATAGTATAAATATATCTTCCAGAAATTTATATAATTTTGAATGCTGATTTATTGAGATTTAAAAAGATCTTAATTACATATTACAATTTTCTCTCATCGCGTAAATCCCAGTTGCTTCTATAACTTGACCTTTAGTTGACCTCGGATAATCTGTCTTCTCTGCAAGATGACTTTTTCTCACATTTTGGTAACCTCTGTGAGTTTACTCTGGACATGGATCTTTTAAAAACCCTTCCTCCCGGCATCACCTCCTGCAACCGTCTCTCAGAACTCATGTTTGTGAACTCAACTTGAACTTTATACATCCTTCATGACATTTGTTTACATGCAATTTATTATTTCTATTTATATTATTAGTATAAAATCTAATTAAAGTATAATAAATCTTTGTTAGATTATCAATGTTAAATTTATCCTTTAGTAAAATGTATATCTTTAATATTTATAATCGCGAATAATTCTAATTGTATTATTAACAATCC
>OZ038312.1:27274692-27279692 GCA_964035775.1 Osedax frankpressi
CTCTTATCAAGTCTCTTATCAAGTCTCTTATCAAGTCTCTTATCAAGTCTCTTATCAAGTCTTTTATCAAGTCTCTTATCAAGTCTATTATCAAGTCATAGATAATAGTCAAAAGAAAAAAGCAGTCATTATCTGAATAGATATTTGATAAAGAATGTGGATTTGTGATATAAGATCAATATATATAACTGCAGTTAGACTTTAGTCTTATAATAGATCAGTTAGTCTTATAATAGACTAGTTAGACCTATAATAGACTAGTTAGACCTATAATAGACTAGTTAGACCTATAATAGACTAGTTAGACCTATAATAGACTAGTTAGACCTATAATAGACTAGTTAGACATATAATAGACTAGTTAGACATATAATAGACTAGTTAGTCCTATAATAGACTAGTTAGTCCTATAATAGACTAGTTAGACCTATAATAGACTAGTTATACCTATAATAGACTAGTTAGACCTATAATAGACTAGTTAGACCTATAATAGACTAGTTAGACATATAATAGACTAGTTAGACCTATAATAGACTAGTTAGACCAATAATAGACTAGTTATACATATAATAGACTAGTTAAACCTATAATAGACTAGTTATACCTATAATAGACTAGTTAGACCTATAATAGACTAGTTAGACCTATAATAGACTAGTTAGACATATAATAGACTAGTTAGACCTATAATAGACTAGTTAGACCAATAATAGACTAGTTATACATATAATAGACTAGTTAGACCTATAATAGACTAGTTAGACCTATAATAGACTAGTTATACCTATAATAGACTAGTTAGACCTATAATAGACTAGTTAGACCTATAATAGACTAGTTAGACATATAATAGACTAGTTAGACCTATAATAGACTAGTTAGACCAATAATAGACTAGTTATACATATAATAGACTAGTTAGACCTATAATAGACTAGTTAGACCTATAATAGACTAGTTAGACCTATAATAGACTAGTTAGTCCTATAATAGACTAGTTAGACCAATAATAGACTAGTTATACATATAATAGACTAGTTAGACCTATAATAGACTAGTTAGACCTATAATAGACTAGTTAGACCTATAATAGACTAGTTAGACATATAATAGACTAGTTAGACCAATAATAGACTAGTTATACCTATAATAGACTAGTTAGACCTATAATAGACTAGTTAGACCTATAATAGACTAGTTAGACATATAATAGACTAGTTAGACCTATAATAGACTAGTTAGACCAATAATAGACTAGTTATACATATAATAGACTAGTTAGACCTATAATAGACTAGTTAGACCTATAATAGACTAGTTATACCTATAATAGACTAGTTAGACCTATAATACACTAGTTAGACCTATAATAGACTAGTTAGACATATAATAGACTAGTTAGACCTATAATAGACTAGTTAGACCAATAATAGACTAGTTATACATATAATAGACTAGTTAGACCTATAATAGACTAGTTAGACCTATAATAGACTAGTTAGACCTATAATAGACTAGTTAGACCTATAATAGACTAGTTAGACCAATAATAGACTAGTTATACATATAATAGACTAGTTAGACCTATAATAGACTAGTTAGACCTATAATAGACTAGTTAGACCTATAATAGACTAGTTAGACCTATAATAGACTAGTTAGACCTATAATAGACTAGTTAGACCAATAATAGACTAGTTAGACCTATAATAGACTAGTTAGACCTATAATAGACTAGTTAGACATATAATAGACTAGTTAGACCTATAATAGACTAGTTAGACCTATAATAGACTAGTTAGACCTATAATAGACTAGTTAGACCTATAATAGACTAGTTAGACCTATAATAGACTAGTTAGACCAATAATAGACTAGTTATACATATAATAGACTAGTTAGACCTATAATAGACTAGTTAGACCTATAATAGACTAGTTAGACCTATAATAGACTAGTTAGACCTATAATAGACTAGTTAGACCTATAATAGACTAGTTAGACCTATAATAGACTAGTTAGACCAATAATAGACTAGTTAGACCTATAATAGACTAGTTAGACCTATAATAGACTAGTTAGACATATAATAGACTAGTTAGACCTATAATAGACTAGTTAGACCTATAATAGACTAGTTAGACCTATAATTATTGGAAACCTCTACACCATAAAAACATTCTGCAGCATTGACTTGTCTTTTCGCGACTGATTTGCTATTAAACACCATACCTGAGAGTATTGGCAAATTAAAGAATTTGGTGAAACTGGATCTGTCTAGAAATGCTATAAGGTACATTAGATACATTAGACTTTGTAAATGTACTCGTATATAAGTTGAGATACTCGTAACACATAACACCCAAGTTGACTGTGTACCGAGCAATACTTCCGCTAATGTAGTCACCTATACACTGACGCACACGCATACACACACGCATACACGCACACGTATACACGCACACGCATGCACGCACACGCATACACTCACACATGCATACACACACGCATACACGCACACGCATACACGCACACACATACACACACACGCATACACGCACACGCATACACGCACACGCATACTTGCACACGCATACATATACACACACATACACATACACGCATACACACACATACACGCACACGCATACACACACACGCATACACGCACACGCATACACACACACGCATACACGCACACGCATACACTCACACATGCATACACACACGCATACACGCACACGCATACACGCACACACATACACGCACACTCATACACGCACACATACACATACAAACACATATTCAGTAAACTTCCGAAATCTTTTCGTCAACTTCGTCAGTTGCGAGTGTTATCATTGGATGGTGTACCTTGGCCCACTATCACTAAAAATTCTGTTCTCTCGTCTATTGCTTTCGAGAAACAACTGACACCTGTGGTCAAACGCTGGTTCTCCGAGCACCCGTCCGTTAGTTTTGTATGTTAATGGCATGTCACTATTTGGAAAGGTAAAGTAATAGTTTGTACTATATCACATGGTAGTCAATAGTGTATTATTGAATGTTTTATAAAGTATGCAAATTAGGAAGTAGAAAATTTATATATATCTAATGAAAGGTTTACATATGAAGTGATACGATGCAATTAAATGAAGTAGAGAGTAAAACTGAGTAAGGAAATAACTGAGTGCTTGATTTGATAACAATGAATTTAATAACAATGAATCTAATAACAATAAAGAAGTGAATAGAGTCTAACCTCATTTCTACCCGCAACACCCTTCGGTCAGCAATACAATGTGGTGTTGGAAATGTTTGAAAACTCTTCACAACCTCAAACTCTGAATGAAAAGGAAGTCAGCAAACTTGCAGCATACATCTTCTCTTTATTCCCGCGATTTGGCTGCCTAGGTTTGTGGCACTGTTCTTCTTAACCCTTTCTCTTTTAATCCTTACCTTCTTAACCCTTTCCTTCTTAATCCTTACCCTCATAATCCTTTCTCTCTTAACCCTTTCTCTCTTAATCCTTACCCTCATAACCCTTTCCTTCTTAACCCTTTCTCTCTTAATTCTTACCTTCTTAACCCTTTCTCTCTTAATCCTTACCCTCATAACCCTTTCTCTCTTAACCCTTTCTATCTTAATCCTTACCCTCATAACCCTTTCCTTCTTAACCCTTTCTCTCTTAACCCTTACCTTCTTAACCCTTTCTATCTTAATCCTAACCCTTATAACTCTTTCCTTCTTAACCATTTCCTTCTTAACACTTTCCTTCTTAACCCTTTCTCTCTTAATCCTTTCTCTCTTAATCCTTTCTCTCTTAATCCTTTCTCTCTTAACCCTTTCCCTCTTAACCCTTTCTCTCTTAACCCTTTCGATCTTAATCCTTTCCCTCTTAACCCTTTCCCCATTAACTCTTTCCCTCATAACCCTTTCCTCCTTAACCCTTTCCCTTTAATCCAAACCGTCTCCGCTACCAGTTAAAACTGAAGTTGGAGATAAAAACACCTTCATCAAATCTTTTCCCAATACCGTATTTGCATTAAAGAAGCTCACTCACCTAAGCTTGGAATATCAGGTACTCATAATTATTATTGTTTAATTGATATTCTAATTGAGAGAATAAGAGAAGTAAATAAAATTTAGAGTTTACTAGGCTATATATTATTGATATTAATAACAAAAGTGGTTAACCATCTTAGTTACATTGCTTTTATTACATTTCAATCATCCCAAATACCAGGGTATCATGAATCTTCCCGAAGACGTTCAGAAGTTGAAGAGACTGGCCTATCTCTCATTGTCTAACAATCCACTCCTTGTCAACATCTCTTCGAAACTCTCTAAATGTCCCATCACCAGTTGGTTGTCTAAACTTGATTAGAAGTTGCAATATCAAACAATTACCTCCCCCATCTTTATTTAAAGTTTTCAATTTCTATGATTCTTTATTCATATTTTATTTTAATAATATTTATTTAAATGATTACCTTTTGTTTAATATTTCTAACCCATTACATAATACACCTTCTCTTTAATAATTGCATTATCATTCCTTCTCTAATTTCATTATACACCTATGTCTCTCTAATTTCATTAAATTCCTATTCCTCTCTAATTTCATTAAATTCCTAATTCTCTTTAATTTCATTAAATTCCTAATTCTCTCTAATTTCATTAAATTCCTATTCCTCTCTAATTTCATTAAATTCCTATTTCTCTCTAATTTCATTAAATACCTAATTCTCTCTAATTTCATTAAATACCTAATTCTCTCTAATTTCATTAAATTCCTATTTCTCTCTAATTTCATTAAATTCCTATTCCTCTCTAATTTCATTAAATTCCTATTCTTCTCTAATTTCATCTTCACTAAACGCATTGCAGAGATTCTCCTCACAAATTCGGTTTCACTGAAAACTCCTCCTAAAGAGATCACTGGGAAAGGATTTCATGCTATTTATGCGTACTTGCGGAGATTGGAGAGTGGTTCGGTG
>OZ038312.1:27284692-27372852 GCA_964035775.1 Osedax frankpressi
ATTTATAGGATCTACAATTATTACATTTATAAGACCTACAATTATTACATTTATAAGACCTACACTTATTACATTTATAAGACCTACACTTATTACATTTATAAGACCTACAATGATTATATTTATAAGACCTACAATTATTACATTTATAGGATCTACAATTATTACATTTATAAGACCTACAATTATTTTCTATAAACTTGCTTTCTAAGTTACTTATAAAGTGCAGTTAGAAATAGAAATATTAATAGTGCCAATATTATTAAATTAAACAAAATGCAATGCTGTGATAAGCAATCTATTTAAATCCAGGTACTTGCAGGATATTATTAAACTTTACCATTTAGTGGTCATTATATGCATTGTACGCAATCATTGGAATGGGCATTGCTAAGTGTAAGATATGTTCTGTAGTTTGATTAAGGTCTGTCTAAGAATATGATATAACATTCATCATAAGACAGTCTAATGCAACGTAACGATGTAATAATTTTAATTAATCTAATCTAGTCAAACAAATAATGATCCAGGTAAGAAATGCAAAGAAAAGAACTAAATTAATCGCTACGTTATTGTTAGAGTATAATGAAGTCATTGCTTCATCATTGTCTTGTTGATAAAGTATAATGAAGTGATTGTTTAATGATTGCCAGGTATTGATATCACTGAGTGGTCTAAACAGTACGAAGGCGACACTGTACGCTTCAGTATCTGGGACTTCGCCGGGCAGACTGTCTACTATAATACACACCAGGTTAGTGTACGTCACGCGACGGGTTAGTGTACGTCTCGGGCTTAATATACACTATGTGATGTTAATCAACCAGGGTTGCTGGTAGTGTTTGCCAGTTGTAGTACTTAGGTACCAGTTAGTTTTAGTACTCAGGTACCAGTTAGTTGTAGTACTTAGGTACCAGTTAGTTATAGTACTTAGGTACCAGTTAGTTGTAGTACTTAGGTACCAGTTAGTTTTACCACTCACTTACCACTCTCACACACTTACCACTCTCCCTCACTTACCACTCTCACTCACTTACCACTCTCACACACTTACCACTCTCCCTCACTTACCACTCTCACTCACTTACCACTCTCCCTCACTTACCACTCTCACACACTTACCATTCTCCCTCACTTACCACTCTCACTCACTTACCACTCTCACACACTTACCACTCTCCCTCACTTACCACTCTCACTCACTTACCACTCTCCCTCACTTACCACTCTCACACACTTACCATTCTCACATAATTATCACACTCACACACTTACCACACTCACACACTTACCATTCTCATACAATTACCACTCTCACTCACATACTACTCTCACTAACTTACCACACTCACACACTTACCACTCTCACACACTTACCACTCTCACTCATTGATCCACTCCCCATCCATCCCCACCTTGTAATATTCCCATTCACCTCCAACCATTGCAAACCTTGCCATAGTTCTTCCTTTCAAATCGAGCCGTCTACTTTCTGCTGTGGAACATTCGGTTGGGCTATGAACATGCGGGTCTGGAGTTCTGGCTGAACTCCATAGCGGCTCACGCCCCCAATGAACCCATCTTCGTGATCGGCACCCACTGCGACCAGGTTACTAGTAGGACCTCGCTACTGCTTTCAATGCATTCAAATATTTTGTTGCTTTTGTACTGCTTTTGTAATTAGAAGCATAACAATTCATTAAGTTATGTATTATGTATTAAGTAAGTTACGGATTATGCTTTATCTCATATAATTATATATTTTAGGTAAAGAAATCAGAATTGCCTTGCGAAGAATTGAGCAAAAGATTTCCTCAAATTGTGAAATTTCACTTTGTCAGCTCTTACTCTGGAGAGGTTTGCATTGTTTCACAATATGTATATCTTAACCTAGGCTCTTATTACTAAAACTAATCTCCCTTATACCTATCCACTTAATCCCCTAATTTAATCCCACATCTTAACCTATTTATTCATCTTAACACCTCTTGTAAGATATCTTATTAACCTTTCATCTACTTCTTACTTTAAACTCTCTCCTTATCCCCGCAACCTAACCTCTCTAATTAACCTTTCACCTTAATCTCTCATCTTAAGCTTTCCACTTCATTTCGTAAAGGGAATCGAGGAGTTGAGTGAACAACTCCTCAAAGTCACGTTGCAACAGAAGTACATGGGAGAGAAGATTCCCGAAGTGTGGCTAAACTTTGAACAGGAGATTATGAAGTTAATCGCTACCAGCAGTTGTAACACATTCATATCTGTAACACTAATTCTATTGTCCAGATGTTAAGATGTTTTCTCCTTAAAATGATTTCATATCTTTGGTAGGCAGAAAAATATATAGCATGTTTTTATAAAAAGAAAATAATAAACCAAATTATAAGTAAATGTAATTATTAATATTATTTGGTTAGAAGTGGATGCTTACTGTAAGTATTAATTTAGTCATTTATTAAATACGTTAGTCTTAGTGCATATAGTAACATGCTACCTGGATTTACTTTATTATACTCTTTAAGATAAATATCATTATTTTTTAATTGTATATTTTTAATTTTATACATAAATAGATTTATATCTAGATCCATAACTTATATCCACAATTAAACTGCGCTAAAAACATCATACAATTTACTAAAAACAATTTACTATTTACTAAATTCAACAGACGCAGATTGCAGGAAAGTGTTATTGAATTTACGGAAGTTCAAAACATCGCTACAACTGTCGGAATATTTGATAAAGATGAGGTAGAGATTATTATTATTAACCACACACCACGTACCACACCACACACTACATATCACACACTTCATTTCACACACTACATGTCACACACTACATGTCACACACTACACACCACACACTACACACCACACACTACAAACCACACACTACACACCACACACTACACACCACACACTATACACCACACACTACACACTACACACCACACATTACACACCACACACCACACACTACATGTCACTCACTTCATTTCACACACTACATGTAACACACTTCATTTCACACACTACATGTCACACACTTCATTTCACACACTACATGTCACACACTACATGTCACACACTACACACCACACACTACACACCACACACTACACACCACACACTACACACCACTCACTACACACTACATACTACACACTACACGCCACACACTACATACCACACACTACACACCACACACTACATGTCACTCACTTCATTTCACACACTACATGTCACACACTACACACCACACACTACACACCACACACTACACACCACACACTACACACCACACACTACACACCACACACTACACACTACACACTACACACCACTCACTACACACCACACACTACACACCACTCACTACACACCACACACTACATACTACACACTAGACACCACACACTACACACCACACACTACACACCACACACTACATGTCACTCACTTCATTTCACACACTACATGTCACACACTTCATTTCACACACTATATGTCACACACCACACACCATACTACACATTACACACCACACACTACATACCACACACTACACACCACACACCATACTACACATTACACACCACACACTACACACCACACACTACACACCACACACTACACACCACACACCACTCATCACATGTCACACACTACACACTACAAACCACACACCACACACCACTCATTACATGTCACACACTACACACTACACCCTACAAACCACACACCACACACCGCACACCACACACCACACACTCGGCCACTACTTCCACTGTGTATGCCCTCCCCTAAACCCATTCTCTTAAGATGTACCAAGCAGTGCAATTTCTTCACGACTTGGGTTGTCTTCAACACTTCTCCAACCCGTACTTGAGAGACAAAGTTGTCATCAATCCTCAGTGGATCGTCGACGTCATGGCTTGCGTGGTCAGCGTGCTCGATTCTCCCATTACGGTCAGTTCGCCCACCATGGTCAGTTCGCCCACCATGGTCAGTTCGCCCACCATGGTCAGTTCGCCCACCATGGTCAGTTCGCCCACCATGGTCAGTTCGCCCACCATGGTCAGTTCGCCCACCATGGTCAGTTCGCCCATTACGGTCAGTTCGCCCACCATGGTCAGTTTGCCCACCATGGTCAGTTCGCCCACCATGGTCAGTTCGCCCACCATGGTCAGTTCGCCCACCATGGTCAGTTCGCCCACCACGGTCAGTTCGCCCACCATGGTCAGTTCGCCCACCATGGTCAGTTCGCCCACCATGGTCAGTTCGCCCACCATGGTCAGTTCGCCCACCATGGTCAGTTCGCCCACCACGGTCAGTTCGCCCACCATGGTCAGTTCGCCCACCATGGTCAGTTCGCCCACCATGGTCAGTTCGCCCACCATGGTCAGTTCGCCCACCATGGTCAGTTCGCCCACCACGGTCAGTTCGCCCACCATGGTCAGTTCGCCCATTACGGTCAGTTCGCCCACCATGGTCAGTTCGCCCACATAGTCAGTTCGCCCACCATGGTCAGTTCGCCCACCATGGTCAGTTCGCCCACCATGGTCAGTTCGCCCACCATGGTCAGTTCGCCCACCATGGTCAGTTCGCCCATTACGGTCAGTTCGCCCACCGTGGTCAGTTCGCCCACCATGGTCAGTTCGCCCACATAGTCAGTTCGCCCACCATGGTCAGTTCGCCCACCATGGTCAGTTCGCCCACCATGGTCAGTTCGCCCACCATGGTCAGTTCGCCCACCATGGTCAGTTCGCCCACCATGGTCAGTTCGCCCACCATGGTCAGTTCGCCCACCATGGTCAGTTCGCCCACCATGGTCAGTTCGCCCATTACGGTCAGTTCGCCCACCATGGTCAGTTCGCCCACCATGGTCAGTTCGCCCACCATGGTCAGTTCGCCCACCGTGGTCAGTTCGCCCACCGTGGTCAGTTCGCCCACCATGGTCAGTTCGCCCACCATGGTCAGTTTGCCCACCATGGTCAGTTCGCCCACCATGGTCAGTTCGCCCACCATGGTCAGTTCGCCACTTACGACTAGTCAATACTGAAGTGGTATACGATTATAGAATTATTATATTATTATTATAATAAGCATTATTATTATTATATTCAATCGACTCCACAAAAGTAACTCGTTTAAAATTACTCATTAGTTATCAGTTACTTAGATGTATATTTCCCCGGTCTCGCGGTAAGTGAGTTATGGGGTCACCAGGTCATCAGGTCACTGGGTCACCGGGTCACCGAGTCACCGGGTCACCGGGTCACCAGGTCACTGGGTCATCAGTTCACCTCTTACTTACAGAGCGGCCGTTTCCTGCACGAGGATATCTGTCGAGTGTGGAAAGGGTACCCGGCCGAGCTCCACTCTTGGCTGCTTCGCCTCACCGAGGAGTTCGACTTGACCTTTCCCCTGGCGCAAGAAGCCGTCAACCTCGTGCCCTGCCTACTACCCGACAAGAAACCCGCGGTTTGTGATTATCCGTGTTCTATATGTACCAATACCTTGAACACATACCTACTTGTGTACACCAACACCTTAAACACATATCTACTTGTGTACACCAACACCTTAAACACATACCTACTTGTGTACACCAACACCTTAAACACATACCTACTTGTGTACACCAACACCTTAAACACATATCTACTTGTGTACACCAACACTTTAAACACATACCTACTTGTGTACACCAACACCTTAAACACATACCTACTTGTGTACACCAACACTTTAAACACATATCTACTTGTGTACACCAACACCTTAAATACATATCTACTTGTGTACACTAACACCTTAAATACATATCTACTTGTGTACACCAACACCATAAACGCATACTTACTTGTGTTCACCAACACCTTAAACACATATCTACTTGTGTACACCAACACCTTAAACACATACCTACTTGTGTACACCAACACCATAAACGCATACCTACTTGTGTACACCAACACCTTAAACGCATACTTACTTGTGTTCACCAACACCTTAAACACATATCTACTTGTGTACACCAACACCTTAAACACATACCTACTTGTGTACACCAACACCATAAACGCATACCTACTTGTGTACACCAACACCTTAAACACATACTTACTTGTGTACACCAACACCATAAACGCATACCTACTTGTGTACACCAACACCTTAAACACATACTTACTTGTGTACACCAACACCTTAAACACATACCTACTTGTGTACACCAACACCTTAAACACATACCTACTTGTGTACACCAACACCTTAAACACATATCTACTTGTGTACACCAACACCATAAACGCATACCTACTTGTGTTCACCAACACATTAAATACATACCTACTTGTGTACACCAACACCTTAAACACATACCTACTTGTGTACACCAACACCTTAAACACATATCTACTTGTGTTCACAAACACTTTAAACACATATCTACTTGTGTACATCAACACATTAAATACATATCTACTTGTGTTCACAAACACTTTAAACACATACCTACTTGTGTACACCAACACCTTAAATACATACCTACTTGTGTACACCAACACCTTAAACACATACCTACTTGTGTACACCAACACCTTAAATACATACCTACTTGTGTACACCAACACCTTAAACACATACCTACTTGTGTACACCAACACTTTAAACACATACCTACTTGTGTACACCAAAACGTAGAAGTAGTTTCTGACATGCTTTTACCATTAGTTTGATTTCTTTCATACCTACTTCTTAAATTCTACGTTTCTTCCTCATTTCTATTCACTTCTTATATTTCGTTATTACCAAAACCTTAAATTTGATGTCCATGCATCCCAATTCATTATTTCTATATTGCTGACCTTTTCATAGAGTCTATTCACCTCGCACTGATCCACTTCACATAGACTACCTGACTTCTTGCTACTTCTTCCCGCACTCCCGATTCTCTCGCAACAACTATCTATCCGACTCCATATTTACACAACACTCCTGCCATCTGATATCAACGAGAATTAATCGTCCTCTACTCAGTACGATTGGCCGTCGCTCTCTAAAGACAACAACTGCTACGAAACTAAAATGCTGTACAAATTCGACTATCTGCCAGCCGGTCTATTCAACAGGGGACAGGTTTGATCATTTAGTTATGCTAGCGAATATTTATATATGTGTATATCAGTAACTATAATAACTATAATATATCAATAACTATAATAACTATAGTATATTAATAATTAAATAATAACTATAATATATCAATAACTATAATAATTATAGTATATCAATAACTATAATAACTATAGCATATCAATAACTATAATAATTATAGTATATCAATAACTATAATAATTATAGCATATCAATAACTATAATAATTATAGCATATCAATAACTATAGTAATTATAGTATATCAATAACTATAATAATTATAGTATATCAATAACTATAATAATTATAGTATATCAATAACTATAATAATTATAGTATATCAATAACTATAATAATTATAGTATATCAATAACTATAATAATTATAGTATATCAATAACTATAATCGCTATTAACAATAGCTTAACTCCAAACCCAAACTCTAATACATAACTATCCATGTACTTACGTATCCCCTTATCCAGGTACGCCTCTATCAACTTTCCGATAATTCGATTATTTGGAAGAAGGGATCATTGTTACATAAGAATGGACACGTTGCACTAATCTCTCAAATCAAGTTCAAATTATATCAATTCTTTCTTAATCATCACGTTTTATTAACCAGTCGTTAATATCTCTTGCATAACCTGCTGACTACACTACTAAACCCTAGACTTACTTGCCTACCCCTACACTACCCACCTCCATCACTACCCCTATACTTCCTACATCCTAAACCCTAACTCTAACCATATCCTTCCCCCTCTCTACCCTTATCTATCCTCCTCTACTCTTACCCCTAAATCCTTCACCTACCATACTCCTCTCTACCCTAATCCTACCCTATCCCTCCTCTACCCACCTCAACCCTATTTCCGACTTCGCAAACAGTGACAAGGATGTTCTGATTAAGGTCCATGGGGCTAGACCCGAGAACATTCTATTTCTCGTTCACGAAGTCTTTGAAACTCTGATCACCGAATCTTTTCACGGCATTGTTTACGACTTCCACTTGAACTGCCCTTACTGCCTTAAAGAGGTATTAGTGTAGTCAGGGGCCTGGTCGGGTAGTGTGGTCAGGGGCCTGGTCGGGTAGTGTAGTATGGGGCCTGCTCGTGTAGTGTAGTCTGGGGTCTAGTCAGGTAGTGTAGTCAGGGGTCTAGTCAGGTAGTGTAGTCTGGTGTCTAGTCAGGTAGTGTAGTCAGGGGCCTGGTCGGGTAGTGTAGTATGGG
This sequence comes from Osedax frankpressi, assembly GCA_964035775.1. Taxonomy (NCBI): domain Eukaryota; kingdom Metazoa; phylum Annelida; class Polychaeta; order Sabellida; family Siboglinidae; genus Osedax; species Osedax frankpressi. The sequence continues at coordinate 27,293,097 of OZ038312.1, forward strand.
GCCTGCTCGTGTAGTGTAGTCTGGGGTCTAGTCAGGTAGTGTAGTCAGGGGCCTGCTCGGGTAGTGTGGTCAAATAGTGTGGTCGAGTAGTGTGGTCAAGGGATAAGTAACGTAAGAGATAGTAGGCAAGAGATACTGGTGCTAAACCCCTTCTACAGGTTTCCTCTACATTCCCACTATCTTTATCGCGCATCATTCACAACATCCTGTTTAGTAAATGTTGGTCCTCTTTGTAGTACTGTCAAGATGCCAGCATGTTTTCGGCGAGTTTAATACACCGAGCCAATGAACTGCAAGCCCCGTTCCTTCAATGCCTCTCAAACTTCCACACGGTCAGCCTGAGAGACCTTTACAGTTAGTGCATCTCACCAGCAGTCCGCAGGTCATTGTAGACAATTGTATCCTCTAGTCCATTGTTACTATCGCGGTAACTGCTCACCTAAATTAGTAACTACTTTTCATTAGCCCCTCTCTTCATTAGCCCCCCTAGCTCAGCTTGTCTAGCTCGTCCCCTTCAGTAACCCCCCTTCAGTAACTCCTCCCCTCATAAACCTCTCTATCTAAGTAGATCCTCTCATTTAGTAACCATCCCCCTCAATAGCCACTCCCCCTCAATAGCCACTCCCACTCAATAGCCCTCCTTCAGTAGCCCATATCCTCAGTAGCTCCTCCCCCTCCCAGTACCCCTACCTTAGTAGTTCCTCCCCTTCAGTAGCCCCTATCTCAGTAGCCCCTCCCCCTTCAGTAGCCCATATCCTCAGTAGCTCCTCCCCCTCCCATTACCCCTACCTAAGTAGCTCCACCCCATTAGCCCCCTACCTCAGTAGCTCCTCCCCCTCCCAGTACCCCTACCTTAGTAGTTCCTCCACTTCAGTAGCCCCTATCTCAGTAGCCCCTCCCCCTTCAGTAGCCCATATCCTCAGTAGCTCCTCCCCCTCCCATTACCCCTACCTAAGTAGCTCCACCCCATTAGCCCCCTACCTCAGTAGCTCCTCCCCCTCCCAGTACCCCTACCTTAGTAGTTCCTCCACTTCAGTAGCCCCTATCTCAGTAGCCCCTCCCCCTTCAGTAGCCCATATCCTCAGTAGCTCCTCCCCCTCCCATTACCCCTACCTAAGTAGCTCCACCCCATTAGCCCCCTACCTCAGTAGGTCCTCCCCCTCCAGTAGCCCCCTCTTTAGTAGATCTTCCCTTCAGTAGCCTCCTGCGGGAGCTCTTCCCTTAAGTAGCCCCACCCTTCAGTAATTCCTCCCATTAGTAAAACCTCAATAATAAGTTGTAATGATTTGCTATTAAATAGATATAATGCCCCCAACAACATCTGAAGAATATAGCAACCATTTGAAAAATGCTATCCGTGGTATCAACCATATTAGGAAAGGATTGTCTTATGGTTTGTTTATTTGTTTATTTGTTTATTTGTTTGTTAGTTTGTTTGTTTATTTGTTTATTTATTTGTTTATATATTTGTTTATTTGTTGATTTATTTGTTTATTTGTTGATTTATTTGTTTATTTGTTTATTTAATTGTTTTATTTATTTGTTTATTTGTTTATTTAATTGTTTTATTTATCTTTGTAAATGTACTATCACATAAAAATTCGCTCTTAATTCTAATTAAGTAAATCAATGACAACCGGCTGAATAAATAACTTATTATCTGCAACACAGATGTATTTATATCGCATTGTGAAAAAGAGACCGGAGATATCACTGGGCAAACAATCTTCAATGATCTCAAGGATAAATTCAAGTGGTAAGTATTGATAACTTCTTATCACATCATGTAGTGCAGCTATTTGATCTTCTACTCTAATAACCTGTATACCGAAGCCACGACTCTACTCACTCACCTACCATGTAGTACGGCTATATGTACTTCTACTCTAATAACCTAAATACTGAAGCCACGCCCCTACTCACTCACCTACCATGTAGTACGGCTACCTGTACTTCTACTCTAATAGCCTGTATACCGAAGCCACGACTCTACTCACTCACCTACCATGTAGTACGGCTACCTGTACTTCTACTCTAATAGCCTGTATACCGAAGCCACGACTCTACTCACTCACCTACCATGTAGTACGGCTACCTGTACTTCTACTCTAATAACCTAAATACTGAAGCCACAACCCCTACACACTCACCTACGATGTGTCTAATAGCCCCACGCCGACGTTACACCCCTAATATCCTACCTCTATTCCCTATCGCAGCTACCTGCACTCCGGCTCCATCAGCCTCAATACCAATGCCACAGCTCTACACGAGAGCAGTATGATGGTGGTAGCGATGTCTAACCTATACTGCGAAGACTACATGTGCTCAGATCTGCTGCGACTAGCCAAGAATAAGATGTCCATTGTGGTAGTGGTTGTTGGAGGAAATATGCAGTGGAGGAAAACTCCTCTGGGATGTCTCTTGGGCTCCGAGGTCAGTCCATAAATAGTGAAACACTTATTTTGTATTAAAGAAAATATCTTCATACCGATCTAGTGATTTCTTAGAATTTATTTATAATATTTAGACATATAAAAATATTTTTATTAAGGAATAGTAGAGTTGTATTAATATCAGATATTCTAAGATAATTAATAGTAGAGTTGTATTAATATCAGATATTCTAAGATAATTAATAGTACAGTTGTATTAATATCAGATATTCTAAGATAATTAATAGTAGAGTTGTATTAATATCAGATATTCTAAGATAGTAGTTATAATTAATAATATAAAGCTAAGAAGAAATTATACAATATACAGACATTTCCAGAACTTTATATTTATAACAAATATTGGAAAGTGTACCCTCTAATGTTAAAGATATTGCAGGTGTATATAGACTTGCGCCATAAGTCGCAGTATGAAGCCAAACTGACCGAACTGACCACTAAAATCACCAATATTATTGGAGATAAGAATACAGACCTGTGCACTATACACTACCCACCATGTTTCATCAGCTATAGCTGGGTTAACTCGAGACGCGCAGTAGAGAGAGGCACTAGGTGAGAGGGGGAGGGATATGGGGGATATGGGGATTGAGGGAGAGGGAGATAGAGAGGGAGATGGAGAAGAGAGGGAATGGAGATGGAGAGGGAGAAGAAGATTGTGATGGAGAGGGAGATGGAGAGGGAGAGGGAGATGGAGAGGGAGAGGGAGATGGAGAAGAGAGGGAGAGGGAGAGGGAGAAGGAGATTGTGATGGAGAGGGAGATGGAGAGGGAGAGGGAGATGGAGAAGAGAGGGAGAGGGAGAGGGAGAAGGAGATTGTGATGGAGAGGGAGATGGAGAGGGAGAAGAGAGGGAATGGAGATGGAGAGGGAGAAGAAGATTGTGATGGAGAGGGAGATGGAGAGGGAGAGGGAGATGGAGAAGAGAGGGTGAGGGAGAGGGAGAAGGAGATTGTGATGGAGAGGGAGATGGAGAGGGAGAGGGAGAAGAGAGGGAATGGAGATGGAGAGGGAGAAGAAGATTGTGATGGAGAGGGAGATGGAGAGGGAGAGGGAGATGGAGAGGGAGAGGGAGATGGAGAGGGAGAGGGAGATGGAGAGGGAGATGGAGAAGAGAGGGAGAGGGAGAGGGAGAAGTAGATTGTGATGGAGAGGGAGATGGAGAGGGAGAGGGAGAGGGAGATGGAGAGGGAGAGGGAGATGGAGAAGAGAGGGAGAGGGAGAGGGAGAAGGAGATTGTGATTGTGATGGAGAGGGAGAGGGAGATGGAGAGGGAGAGGGAGATGGAGAAGAGAGGGTGAGGGAGAGGGAGAAGGAGATTGTGATGGAGAGGGAGATGGAGAGGGAGAGGGAGAAGAGAGGGAATGGAGATGGAGAGGGAGAAGAAGATTGTTATGGAGAGGGAGATGGAGAGGGAGAGGGAGATGGAGAGGGAGATGGAGAGGGAGATGGAGAAGAGAGGGAGAGGGAGAGGGAGATGGAGAAGAGAGGTAGAGGGATATGGAGATTGTGATGGAGAGGGAGATAGAGAGGGAGATGGAGAAGAGAGGGAGAGGGAGATGGAGAGGGAGAAGGAGATTGTGATGGAGAGGGAGAGGGAGAGGGAGAGGGAGAGGGAGAGGGAGAGGGAGAGGGAGAGGGAGAGGGAGAGGGAGAGGGAGAGGGAGAGGGAGAGGGAGAGGGAGAGGGAGAGGGAGAGGGAGAGGGAGAGGGAGAGGGAGAGGGAGATTGTGATGGAGAGGGAGAGGGAGAGGGAGATGGAGATGGAGATGGAGATGGAGAAGGAGATTGTGATGGAGAGGTAGATAGAGAGGGAGAGGGAGATGGAGAAGAGAGGGAGAGGGAGAGGGAGAGGGAGAGGGAGAGGGAGAGGGAGAGGGAGAGGGAGAGGGAGAGGGAGAGGGAGAGGGAGAGGGAGAGGGAGAGGGAGAGGGAGAGGGAGAGGGAGATTGTGATGAAGCAAGTAAGTAGGAAATATGTTTGTAGTAAATGTTTTTAGTTGAAGTATTTGATTAATATTAGTATTTATTTATGATTGAGATTTATTGTGAGAAATTGATTAGATATAAAATTATTTCTTTCATCAGACTTAATGAAAATGCACTTGGAGCAACGGATCCTAGAGAAGTTAAAGATTACTTGGCTGAGAAAGGAATTGACTGTTGGCTGGATATTGAACAATCAGGCAAAGTTTATATATATTTGTAATACATTATTTCCTAAACAACCTTATGTGAAAATATGTGAAATATATTCTATAGGAAGCTTATTAATAAAACCTCTATATATTCAATCTATTTTGTACCTGTATATAATATATATTGTATATAATATATTGATCTTAGTTTATATAAAATACTATGAAATAAACTTAAGTTCGCTAATTCACTCAATTGTTTCGACATCCAATACAATCGCACGTAAGCAGTTCTCTCGCAATCTATGGTACTAGCCACCGATCCCCTTCAGAAAGGTCTGTTTGAGGATATTGCCGATGGCCTGCGCAATGCCGAAGTCATGGTAGCGTTCGTCTCCGATGAATACGCAAAATCTACAAACTGCAGCATGGAGTTCAGATTCGCCACCAGCGTTCTTAAGATACCCGTGCTGTTGGCGGTTGTGGGCAAGAGTAGTCAGTGGAGGAAATCCGAGGTACTCCTAATGCCTTTCATTAACCACGCAGGCACGAGTATCTATCTTCGCTATATCCATGTAATAGATCATTTGTTAAACATATTGTCGATGTAATTTAGTTTAAGGAATTTAAACTCACTCGGTGAAAGGCAAAATGAATGCGTTTACTTTGATTCTGGGTTTCAATAAGATCGATGTTATTTTATTACTTTTATTAGATATTTGTAACATCTTTTAAATATCACCAACATTTCTAACAACTTTTAATTACTAATTAATGACCAACAAATTTCTGTACACATGAACAATGTACTATAAAATATTTGATTCTGTATAGAATTTCGTAAACTATTCCTATTGTATTCCTATTCCTATTGTATACATATGATACACTGCACATACATTGCACCGATATACTCAACTCTATTCTAGGTGGGAATGCTCTCTTTACAAAGTACTTTTCCGGAATTCAATTTCCAAGAAGATAATTGCAATGCATTAGATCAATTATATACAAAATTAAAAGGAGAAATTCATAATCTGAAAAGAAACTTTACAATTGTACCAAAAATACAAAATGCCCTCGATAATAATATTTCAATCCAGGTTATACCAAATTATCATAAGTATGAAAATACTGATATGCTTTATATTAATATTTCAGTTAAATTTTAATTTTAATATTATGAATATAGTTTATTTTATATAAAAATACATCTAAGTAACTATATAATATATATAAATATATTTATATATATATTATATTAATAAATAAGGAACTATTGGAGTTAGCACAAAGAGAATTTCTCAGACAAATAAATACATTTATTGACATTGATACAATTTATCCACGTCTTATAAATCTATCATGTTTCAAAAATGAAAGAATAGCAGGTATTATATAATGTACTTGTAAAAAGAATACATTTATATTATTTACATTTATTTAAAATACATATTCATTATATATTACAATGCATGTGGATTTCTTACCTTCGTCTGCTTATTTACTCATAGAAGAACTCCAGGCTGACATATCAAAATCCACTATGAGTCTTAATAAGGTATCTTACATTGACCTGAAAAATTTCAAATTTCAGTTCTCACTTCTTTGTGAATATGAACAGGTTTATAATCTTGTTATATGTTCGATTATCTAATGTTAATTAAATATGAATATTTACATTATAAACTCTAGGTAATTATCAATATAATATAGATATAATATAGATACATGCGAGAGATCTTAATATACCACACCACACCACGCCTTATCATTCCATACCACACCACACCACACTACACCACACCACGCTACACTACACCATACCACACCACACCACACCTTATCATACCATACCAAAACGTACCACATAAAACCACACCATCGCACCACACCTTATCATTCCATACCACACCACACCTTATCATACCATACCACACAAAACCGCACCACATCACAATACACTACGCCACACCACCACACCACACCACACACACCACCACACCACACCACCATACCACACCACCACACTACCACACCACACCACCACACCAGCATAGCACACCACCACCACACCACTACACCACCACACCCCACAAAACCACACCACCACACCACACAAAACCACACCACACCACACCACCACACCTCCAAGGGATGGCACTCCTGCGAACATTCAGTTATAGCCGGAGATATAGATGAGGCTATGTTGAAGCGTTGGTCACCTTACCTGGTACGTATAGCAGCATTATGCGGACATGCATCTGTAGCCCATCAGACTCCGTTATGCTCTAGTATGCAAGACAGTGCTGAAGACTTGTCCGATGACGATTCCACTGAAGAGTTCACTGAATGGCTTATGCACGTTTGTAGATTACTCTGAAAATGCATAAATGATCAATATGTTCCCCTCTCCCTTTCCCTTCCTCTAGCTCACGCTCTCCCTCTCCCTAGCTCTCCTTTTCTCTTCCTCTCTCTCCCTTCCTCCCTCTTCCTCGCGCTCGCTCTTCCTCTCCCTCCCATCTCTCTTCCTCACTCTCTCCCTCTTCTTCTCCCTTCCTCTCGCTCCCTCTCCTTCTCGCTCTCCCTTCCTCTCCTTTTCTCTTCCTCTCCCTCCCTCTTCATCTCGCTCTCTCTTCCTCTCCCTCTTCTTTCCTCCCTGCCTCCCTCTTCTTCTCCCTTCCTCTCGCTCTCTCTCTCTCTATCCCCTCTCCCTTCTTCTCCCTTTCTCTTCCTCCCTCTCCATCTCCCTCTTTCTCTCTTCCTCTCCCTCTCGCTTTCCCTCTCCCTATCTCCCTACCTCTCTCTTTCTCTTTCTCTTCCTCTCCCTTTATCTTCCTCTTCCTCTTCCTCTCCCTCCCTCTCCCTCTCCCTCTCCCTCATTGTATCCCTCAACCTTTCTATCCCCACTCCTTTTCCTCTTCCTCTCCCTCCCTCTCCCTCTCCCTATCCCTCATTGTATCCCTCAACCTCTATACCCCCCGCTCCTTTTCCTCTCCCTCTCCCTCTCCCTCATTGTATCCCTCAACCTCTCTACCCCCCACTCCTTTTTCCTCTCCTTCTCCCTCATTGTATCCCTCAACCTCTCTACACCCCACTCCTTTTCCTCTCCCTCTCCCTTATTGTATCCCTCAACCTCTCTACCCCCACTCCTTTTTCCTCTCCCTCTCCTTCTCCCTCATTGTATCCCTCAACCTCTCTACCCCCACTCCTTTTCGTCTTCCTCCCTCTCCCTCTCCCTCTCCCTCATTGTATCCCTCAACCTCTCTACTCCCACTCCTTTTCCTTTTCCTCTCTCTATCCCTCCCTCTCCCTCTCCCTCTCCCTCATTGTATCCCTCAACCTCTCTACCCCCACTCCTTTTTCTCTTCCTATCCCTCCCTCCCTCTCCCTCTCCCTCTCTCTCATTGTATCCCTCAACCTCTCTACCCCCACTTCTTTTTCCTCTCCCTCTCACTTATTGTATCCCTCAACCTCTCTACACCCCACTCCTTTTCCTCTTCCTCTCCCTCCCTCTCCCTCTCCCTTTCCCTCATTGTATCCCTCAACCTCTCTACACCCCACTCCTTTTTCTCTTCCTCTCCCTCTCCCTCTCCCTCATTGTATCCCTCAACCTCTCTACTCCCACTCCTTTTCCTTTTCCTCTCCCTATCCCTCCCTCTCCCTCATTGTATCCCTCAACCTCTCTACCCCCACTCCTTTTTCTCTTCCTATCCCTCCCTCCCTCTCCCTCTCCCTCTCCCTCTCTCTCATTGTATCCCTCAACCTCTCTACCCCCACTTCTTTTTCCTCTCCCTCTCACTTATTGTATCCCTCAACCTCTCTACACCCCACTCCTTTTCCTCTTCCTCTCCCTCCCTCTCCCTCTCCCTCTCCCTCATTGTTTCCCTCAACCTCTCTACACCCCACTCCTTTTTCTTCTCCCTCTCCCTCATTGTATCCCTCAACCTCTCTACACCCCACTCCTTTTTCTCTTCCTCTCCCTCCCTCCCTCTCCCTCATTGTATCCCTCAACCTCTCTACACCCCACTCCTTTTTCTCTTCCTCTCCCTCCCTCCCTCTCCCTCTCCCTCTCCCCTCCCTCATTGTATCCCTCAACCTCTCTACACCCCACTCCTTTTCCTCTTCCTCTCCCTCCCTCTCCCTCTCCCATTCCCTCATTGTATCCCTCAAGCTCTCTACCCCACTCCTCTCCCTCTCCCTTTCCCTCATTGTATCTCTCAACCTCTCTACCCCCACTCCTCTTCCTCTCCCTCCCTCTCCCTCTCCCTTTCCCTCATTGTATCCCTCAACCTCTCTACCTCCACTCCTCTTCCTCATCCTCCCTCTCCCTCTCCCTTTCCCTCATTGTATCCCTCAACCTCTCTACACCCCACTCCTCTCCCTCTCCCTCTCCCTCTCCCTCTCCCTCTCCCTCTCCCTCTCCCTCTCCCTCTCCCGCTCCTCTCCCTCTCCCTCTCCCTCTCCCTCTCACTCTCCCTCTCCCTCTCCCTCTCCCTCTCCCTCTCCCTCTCCCGCTCCTCTCCCTCTCCCTCTCCCTCTCCCTCTCCCTCTCCCTCTCCCTTTCCCTCATTGTATCCCTCAACCTCTCTACCCCACTCCTCTCCCTCTCCCTCTCCCTCTCCCGCTCCTCTCCCTCTCCCTCTCCCTCTCCCTCTCCCTCTCCCGCTCCTCTCCCTCTCCCTCTCCCTCTCCCTCTCACTCTCACTCTCCCTCTCCCTCTCCCTTTCCCTCATTGTATCCCTCAACCTCTCTACCCCACTCCTCTCCCTCTCCCTCTCCCTCATCCTCTCCCTCTCCCTCTCCCTCTCCCTCTCCCTCTCCCTCTCCCTCTCCCTCTCCCTCTCCCTCTCCCTCTCCCTATTTACTCCCTACAAATCTACTATCTCACAGTTGCCACAAGCAGAAGAAACTAATTTCTCGCGAGTCTACAACGAATTTCGGCAGGCCGTCATTGATTCCGATGACCTCAACATCCAGAACTTCCTGTCGAGGTCACCTACTCTATGTCCACTCTGTCCTACCGTAGTCCACTCGAATCCTAAATCGTATTCGCGCTACATTAGCTCACAGTTGTAACTCTACCGTAAGATCTTCCTGCTCCAGGTGCCACCTACCAAGCGGAAAAGTGATTTGGTTATGCAATCAACACCGCGATTCCACGAGAATGAATGTGTTGACGACGGATGAGGTAATTGCCGCAATCGACTCGACTACGAATGTCGGCGGTTTGTACAATTTCAATGGCTTGACCATTTAATCACCGCCCTAATTGCTTTCTATTTTACATTTAATTACTTACACTGTTAATATTTAGGATTGAAATATGATCTGAATTTGAATATATTACGGGGCAGTCTCGACGCTACTATATGTTAAATCAGTTACTAGAGATGTTCTCTGACCTCAAGTCTCGAATATGCATTGCACCTACCTTAATAACTGCGCATTACATTGTAAACATACTCTCGATGTGTTACTCATGTGTTACTCGATGTGATATCGCATATAGTAAACATAGGGTTTTTACATAACAGTTGTCACCGGGTCCGAATATAAACAAATTAATCAATCCTTAAAATATAAGAAAGAATAATTATTCAAATAAAAACTATCTATAAAAACTATAAGCGAAATTTGACAATTATGTAATACTGTCATGTGCAATTTGTATTGTTGCTTAATTTGTATGAGTTCTCGGGTGTTTGTATATTTAGAAACGCCGTTTACATATTAATATTAATATATTTTATATAATTATAATTTTTAAAATGTACTTTATATAAAATATGGACAGTTGTATAATTTAGCTATTTTTAGATATTTATAAGATAAAATCCATTTCAAATACCCAATAAATAGTTAGTTATACAAATAAAATAAATTTATATTTATTAGCTCTATTTAGCTGTCTATTAAACTTTTAAATGACATTCCAATCATGAATTTTAAATATTATCATTTCAAATCTATAAAATTTTTTGTTTTAAAATTATAAATCTGGGTCATCTATTTAAAATATAATAATATAGAAAATATATTTTGTTATCGATGACTAATTTTTACAAATACAAATTATGATTCATATATATAATAATATATTCTCACATATGAAATAATTATATATATATATATATATATATATGTATGTAATTGGATGTATTTCATTGATTATATATTATAAATTCTTTAAAAAATAATTGTTACCAAATATGGATTATAATTTAAATAATATGGTATGTTGAGTAGAAAGTTTTATGTGCATAACATATAAATATTACATTATTATAATTGATACGCCATAAATACACCCGCATACAAATATAATATATGATATCGGATGTTTTTTTATCTTATTTCAAAATAATATATATTATAATTACTATTAAAATTAATAACAGGTTCAGTTGACCATATGAACACAAATATAGTTGAGAAGATTGATGAGAATATAATGCATGCCTTTAATCAATGGAATGACACTGAAGTGGATAGCTATATTGCTTCAGGTATAACAACATCATTCATTTTGGTATATATCAATAAGTTTTTATACAAAGATCATCGATTGATAATCTAGGATAATTTAATATATTTATTCTGCTCTAACTTTAAGATAATGATGATGATGACGATGATCCAGAAGAAAATTCCACGGAGCTAATTTACAAGATGAGATCTCCTAAAAGAGCTAAGAACAAACGAACGAAGCAATACTTAAAGAGAAAGGAATCCGTTTTTGATTTACTTTCTGCCCAAGGAAATATTGATGATGACGAAGATAATTTATTTATAGCGAAAGAACAAATGCCAACAAAAAAAGAAGAAATTACACTTCAAAAGAGCTCCACGTGTTTAATATTATAGAATTCATTGTTAAATGATAGTAATTTAACTTACTCTATGTTTACATTACATATTTACAAACATTTATTGCTATGTTTATTTTTATATAATATATTTCTAATTATTACTGTGATAAAATAATTTAATTTTAATTAGTTCAGGCTAATAATATATTAACCGAAATAATATTTCGAAATTAATATTTATTCTTTTTTTAATTATTCATTAAATTATAATATATTTATAATTAATATAATAAATTTTACACTATAATCTTAATTATATAAATTATAATAATCTATGTGTGATTAATTTAGATTATTTGAATAAGAATGATTTATTTTTTAGAATTTTTTCGATTAGCAACTTTAATACATTCCGGTGGATTTTCATTTAAATCCTTTAAAACCATTTCATACAAAATTGATTTATTGCATTTTTTTTCCACAATTTCAGGTTTAGGTCTCACCGATGATCCGGATTTGAAGTATAAATCTTCTTTGTAGTTATTAAGGTGGTTGACTACATAGTACTTACCGCAACCTTTTCTGATACTATCTTTATTAGCAATGGCTTTCTGTAAATCGAGGTCTAGTTCATTGAGAATAAGGCCCTTATCATATCTGCGTTGCTCTTTTTCTAAATACTCCTTTAATTCCTTATCCTCTAATTCGATTTTCTCTTGAATTGTCAATATTTTCTTTGGCATATTCATATTATTTTTATTTATACAGTACATTGAAGATTGACGATTTCTTCCTATAATTGTTAAACATTTATAATTTTAAAATTATATATATATATATAATATATATATATATATATATACATATATTAGTTGCAATATATTATCTGATATATTTTAAATCAAATTGTTAATATTTTATCTAATATTTGAACCTTCACCAAAATATTGTTTAGTGACTTCTCCATCAAATTCTTTGATTTCTGTAATTAAAATAGTGATTAGGGTAAAATTGATGACATACTTATGATTGTTAATACTTTGGTATTGTGTATTATGTGTTCTTATATTAGAATAGATCTATTTTAAATAGAATAATGTTAAAAAATTATATTTAATTCGATATTTAAAATAATTGACATTCATTTTAAAATATCTCCTCGGGGAATTGAGTATGCCTTTGTTATTCCTAATTATGTGCAAACAAGTCTGGGAAATAATCTACTCGAGATCTGAATTATCGATACAAATTGTGATGCCATCGTATAAATATTCTAATTAACTCTGTTTGGAATTAGTTGAAACTGATTTTCTTTGATATTATTGATATTATTGATATTTCGTCTTATAATAATTACTAAGGAAATGTAATTTGAACTCTTTTTTTACCAATATCCGTTTTCAATTAATATTGTGTTTTTCAATAACAATCTCTACTGTACGTCGTACTGTGTACGTCGTACTATTTACGTACCCATATAAGTAATATATGTTTTTAGATTCCACATGCTTTTGAATTCCGGTTTAGGTTTATGTTTATATTTATGTTTATGTTTATGTTTATGTTTATGTTTATGTTTATGTTTATGTGTATGTTTATGTTTATGTTTATGTTTATGTTTATGTCTATGTCTATGTCTATGTTTATGTTTATGTTTATGTTTATGTTTATGTTTATGTTTATGTCTATGTTTATGTTTATATGTGTACACTAACGATATTATTATTTTATTATTCGATACAGCTTAAAATAACATTATTTATAAATAATATGATAATCGAATACATTTAGAATACATGAATACATGAATACCTAGTACTATATAAACACGTATATAAAATAGTGTACGTACCTCGTCTATCCTTAGAGTGTTTTACTCCCATAGCTTATATTTCTTTATTTCTTTATATAGATGTTTTAAGTGTAATATAAATACAGACACCACGTTTGGTTTAAAAGTAAATTTTAATGTGCGATTTATTTTTAATTATCAAATATTTTATTATATATTAGAAAATTTAAATTATATTGTTTTAATTAACTTTGTAAAAATTACATCTCATAAAAACATTGTTTTATTTAATTTATACGAACAATTTTTTTTGATATTTATAAAAATAATACGCTGTATTGGTCGGTTTAAAGTATTAAAGTAATAATTAGAGTATGTATTAGTAGTTTACGTATACTTATAAATTGTATTGTTTGGTATCGTGAAAATTGCTATACTAATACAAAAACTATACACTTATTTTAATGTTGGAATACTATCCTATTAGAGGTATATATTCGACAACATTATCATTACTCTTCTAGACCATTCGGAGAGTACTATAAAAGTCTAATGTACACCGAGTACAATGGGATGACTTATGAGACTACTCAACACTAGTATGCTAAATATATACTATTTCTTTATCAAATATATGAATTATAATTTATCATTAATATATTTTAATGTACACTATGATATATTACAGATACTACGAACCAAAATATCGTTTCATCAAACATAATATATAATATACAATTTGCAAATATAATTTACATATATTTTACATTATTTCTATATAAATAAAATGTGGGTTGGAATTAGATATTACCATGGATTACCATTAGATTATATCCATGATTAGGTATACTTAATATTGGAGAGTATAATAACTGTTAGGCCCTGCAATAACGATAGCACATTCAAAGATTTTAAATAATATAACAAATGTATATAATAACTGAAAACCTACACTGTATACAATGTACCTATAGTTCCAACATTCCATTTCAATCTATTCAATAATCAATGCATATTAATGTAATGATTAATTATTACATTGAATGTTGTAATAATTTGTGATATACGTACAACATTTATAGATAATAAACATTTTAATAAAAATATGCAATTCTAAAATACGACATTTTGAGGATACACATTTATTATTCAATATGTTCAAAATAAGAAAATTCATTATATGATTATTTTATGTTATTATAGAGTAACTGTGTATAATATTATACTATTGATTTTATTATTATCAATATATACGTTATTATAGAGTATAATATTATAGTATTAGTAACTGTGTATAATATTATACTATTGATTTTATTATTATCAATATATATGTTATTATAGAGTAACTGTGTATAATATTATACAATTGATTTTATTATTATCAATATATATGTTATTATAGAGTAACTGTGCATAATATTATACTATTGATTTTATTATTATCAATATATATGTTATTATAGAGTAACTGTGTATAATATTATACTATTGATTTTATTATTATCAATATATATGTTATTAATTAGTAACTGTGTATAATATTATACTATTGATTTTATTATTATCAATATATATGTTATTATAGAGTAACTGTGTATAATATTATACTATTGATTTTATTATTATCAATATATATATGTTATTATAGAGTAACTGTGTATACTATTATACTATTGATTTTATTAGTATCAATATATATGTTATTATAGAGTAACTGTGTATAATATTATACTATTGATTTTATTATTATCAATATATATGTTATTATAGAGTAACTGTGTATAATATTATACTATTGATTTTATTATTATCAATATATATGTTATTATAGGGTAACTGTGTATAATATTATACTATTGATTTTATTATTATCAATATATATGTTATTATAGATTAACTGTGTATAATATTATACTATTGATTTTATTATTATCAAATAATTATATTTGTTATTATAGAGTAACTGTGTATAATATTATACTATTGATTTTATTATTATCAAATAATTATATTTGTTATATTATATTTATATAAAATACAATTACTATATACAATTACTTTATAATATTCAATTAATATATAATGAGTATTTAAAAAAATAATTGATAAAATATGAAAATTACCTTATAATATTCAATTAATAGAAGTGACTATTAGAACATTTTAATATACCTATTTTCATATTATATAGGATAGAATTACCATTTTTATATATTTATATATATTATAATTATAATTTCAATTTTATCAATATTATTTTCGATTTGCGATTTGAATAAGAAATTCCTTATGACCAGATTGCACACCAAATCATAAAAATATCCAATTTTATGTTTCAACAATTTAGATGATATGTCTAATTCAACAATTTATCCCTTCTCCATCACCTGATTCAAAACATAATCCCATTACCGATTAATATTATATATTTATATTAATTTATTTTGGGAATATTCCGAATAAGAAGATAACTATATTTCAGAATCATTATTAAAAATAGTAATTTGTATAATAACTATATATAACATATTTTATTAACCAATACTCTATCGCCTTCCATAATTATTGTAGTCCGTGGGCGATAATAAATACAGTGCATTCTTTCAATTTATCTCGTATTATCGTTTGTATGATTGAATCAGTTCTGAATATATTAAAAATCCACTAGTAAATGATATTTTTTAAGAATAAATGCCCCACACACAATATATATATATATATATATATATATATATATATATATATATATATTGGTACATATATATTTACATACATATACCACCTCATTCATCTGTATTTATTTCATTTTATAAAACAAATATTTTCCAACAAAATAATAAACAAAATAATTAAAATGATAAAATAGAACATAAATCTGTAGAGAATATATATGGTTTTAAAAAATATATGCATAAGTTATACAGTATATCACAGAGGATAATGAAACATATAAATATAAAAAAAATAAAGGTTACATGTTTATTTTTAATCAAATAACATTATAGCAAAATTAGATATTAATTAATGTCTTACAAATATTAATATATTTTTTATATATTTTGACTCGTTTATTTAACAGTTCAATAAATAAAATGAAGATTTATATAAATTATATTTAGATACTCAAATTGATATATGTACTAATACATTTAATTGTTTATATATTTCAGGAATGTCAGAAATAACCAATATTTTAATGAAATTTATTAAAATCTATAACACATTTTTCCGAAGATGTAATTTATATAAAAATCAGAAGAAAATGATTTAATGTATTTAAAAAATTGCAAAATAAAACATTATAATTTATTTTCTCTTTAATTTTTTAAGTCTAACCCTTAGAATGTATGAACTGCAGTAGATTGTAACACTATGCAACTAATCCCTACCATGTAGGATGAACGAACTGCATTATGCTGCACTACTTTGTCTAACCACGGCATGTAGGATATTTAAACTGAACTAGGTTGTAATACTATAACACTAACCACTAGCTAACAGAATATATTAACTGAACTAGGATGTAATACTATAACACTAACCACCAGCTAACAGAGTATATTAACTGAACTAGGTTGTAATACTATGACACTAACCACCAGCTAACAGAATATATTAACTGAACTAGGTTGTAATACTATAACACTAACCACCAGCTAACAGAGTATATTAACTGAACTAGGTTGTAATACTATGACACTAACCACCAGCTAACAGAATATATTAACTGAACTAGGATGTAATACTATAACACTAACCACTAGCTAACAGAGTATATTAACTGAACTAGGTTGTAATACTATAACACTAATCACCAGCTAACATAATATATTAACTGAACTAGGTTGTGATACTATAACACTAACCACTAGCTAACAGAGTATATTAACTGAACTAGGTTGTAATACTATAACACTAATCACCAGCTAACATAATATATTAACTGAACTAGGTTGTTATACTATGACACTAACCACTAGCTAACAGAATATATTAACTGAACTAGGTTGTAATACTATGACACTAACCACTAGTTAACATAATATATTAACTGAACTAGGTTGTAATACTATAACACTAACCACTAGCTAACAGAGTATATTAACTGAACTAGGTTGTAATACTATAACACTAATCACCAGCTAACATAATATATTAACTGAACTAGGTTGTTATACTATGACACTAACCACTAGTTAACAGAATATATTAACTGAACTAGGTTGTAATACTATGACACTAACCACTAGCTAACATAATATATTAACTGAACTAGGTTGTAATACTATAACACTAACCACTAGCTAACATAATATATTAACTGCAATATGCTGTAATACTATGATACTATAGTTGTTGTATACAACACAAATTTAAATAATTTTTTATATATTTTTTAATAATATTTGTATTATTTATCCAATTTTAATTTTAATTTTTTTATTATATATAAGATATCGGCAATATCTTCTGATAAAATTATTAAAATCGTTCTAACAATTCATTATATAATGTATTATATTGTATGTTAATTTGTTATCATTTCTTAAATAAATATATTCATAAAATTAATAAGTATAATTAATTATATTAAAAACAAAAAAATACATCTATACTAGAAAACATATGTATACTTTATGATGTATATAATAAGTTTCATATTACATTACATACACAATTAACAACGAATTTGATAATAGATTTATAATTATTAAAATATATAATACATTTTATTTCGTTAACCCTTAATAAGTTTTATTTCGTACTTTCATACTTAAATATATTAATAATTAATCTAAATTACATAATACAAATATATTATTAATAATATAATTTCTATTATTATCTATGCATAACTGATGAGAAAATACAAATATATTTAAATTTATAAAAGTAATGATTATTTCACAATACTATTTCTATGGCAA
Organism: Osedax frankpressi; assembly: GCA_964035775.1. Classification (NCBI taxonomy): domain Eukaryota; kingdom Metazoa; phylum Annelida; class Polychaeta; order Sabellida; family Siboglinidae; genus Osedax; species Osedax frankpressi. The sequence continues at coordinate 27,311,224 of OZ038312.1, forward strand.
TATTTACTCTTATATAAGATACTTCAATAAAATAATAGTTATTAGAACTTTTATATTTAACTAATTTTACAAAAATTATAAATATTTAATTATATATTCTTGAAATTTACCATAAGTAGCATTTAAATAAACTTGTATGAGTTTATGTTGTTTACATACATCCCCATTTTCACAAATCATATCAAATATATTATATTTTTTAATAAAATCATTAACAAATTAATAATAAATTTAGTTTGAAACACATTATAAGGCCTATAAGTAAATCTGTTATGCATTATCAACATCGTATCTATGTAGTTCTATTTTTTTTATCTCAATTGCATGATCATTTATATTTAAAGCAAAATTGATTAAAGTTTAAAATTAATTGTTTATTATTATTAAATTTATAATAGATATTCACACTATTTTTTATGAACTTGCATAATATACATATTAATATTTTTACAGAAAATGTTGCTAAAAAATTACAGCTTATTGTAGATGAACTACATTTAATATCATTTAATATACCAAACTTTATTGTTTAAAACTTTGTATTGTCTTATTTGAAATTGATATTTATTATCTTATTGCAGATAACCATAAAGTCAAAGCAAATATTTGTATTGCTATTTAGTTTATCGCAAATAAATTATAAAATGAATATATCTTTCATTTAATATTATATTTAAAAGGGCCACATGGTGCTAGAACATTTATTGGTTGGTTCCGGTGTCGTATAATAAAACATCGCCGTATAATAAAACATCGCCAATGATCACGTGACTTTATAAATTCATATAACTCGTTAAATATAACGTTAAACGACATTAATATTTACGTGGTTATAGAGTATATGCATATTCGTATTACATGGGAATATTAAATTATAATATTGTGAAACTATCGAGTATTGTGAATTTTAATATTTTTAAATTGAAAAATAAAAATATTATTATTAGTATGTTATTATTCTATCTATATTTAATTCTATTCATTATAATGAACACTCATTTTTAAAGAATTACAACAACATATATTTAGCTGAAATATAAAGCCTAGTAGATGTTTAACACTATGAACATAAAAAGCGTGATTTTGTATATTAAATTTACAATTTTCGAAAGTATTTTAAATAATTTCTATAATATTTCATCGCCATGAACTCGTGACCCTGTATGTGGACCTTTACATCATTACTTTAAAATAGAAAATTATTAGTGTATTTTTAAAATTAAAAAAACTTTCTATTATGACTGATTTAGATATATATACTACATTTTTTAATTAGTATTAACTATATATATTATCTAATTGTATTATATAGTATATAATACTATTACATTTTGTAAAATAAAGTTTTAACTATTTAAACATATTTATTTTATTTATTGCGATATCTGATTCATTTATGATCATTAAAATTCTAATAGTTAATAAGAAATATAGATAACTATATATGTAAATATGTGTCTATATTCATTTAGATAATTTAGCCATTTTGTATTGCTGTATATGCTTTTAGCATTTGAAACTTGGCAATATCATTTTTTCATCGTCGATATCTAGTAATTTTTACTTTTAATTTTGACTCTAGAAATATTTATCTTATAATTCCACGCATTCCATATGTCACAACACCTACTACATTGTTAATATGTGGTATATAATAGAGAAGCTTTGGTCTCACCAAATTAAAAATTATGTATGATATATAACTAGTAGAATATTAAAGTAGTAGATTAAACTTATTAGATAGTTGATATAAATAGGGTTTATTTTAAAATACATAATATCCAAAGTATTATATGTTAACTACTTTAAATAATTATAAGTGTAACTACTATTTAATCATGCATTTAGGTGACGTAAAGAAATTCTTAGTTAATCGGAAACATAAAATAGGAATTTCAAAAACAGAAAAAAGAAAAATTACGAATGCATGTTTACGATTTACAAAAACTAAAAATGGAAAAAAATTAAAAAGTACCTATTTTCTTAAAGGTTTTATTAAAATATATATATATATATAATTAATATATTTTATATTTGATACATAAATAATTGTATATAAACATTTATAAATGTATAGATGATACATCAATATTATGGTATAATAAGATAAGTCATGATGTTAAAGTATTAGAAAATGAGAAACAGATTTTGGAGATTCTTAAAACTTTTCATTCCAGTCAATCCGGTGGCCATTCTGGAATGTTAGTTTTATATTTGGGTATATGCTGTGTATAATATATAATTCATTGTTAGTGCTCTACAATATATCAAGAGGATTGGTAAAAACTACTACTATTGTATTTTCATTATAATTGTAGGGAAAATACCATAAAAAGATATCGGAAAGGCATGTCTGTTACTATAAGAGATTATGTTCGTATAACAAAAAATTAAAATTTGTAATTCATTTTTAGATTATGATATATGTTATACATAATTAAAAACATAAATAATTTATACATAATGTATTTCAAATATATATATACAAACTATGTGATCATTTTATAAAGATAAAGAGGTGTGAAATATGTCAACGGTATGAAAATACCAAAACTCAACTGAAAGTTATGAAACCTATAATTGTTTCAAAAATTTTGAGCTTGCAGGAGTTGATTTAATTGGACCACTTCCTACAACTAAAAAATGGAAATAAAGTAATGGAAAAATTACTATATTCAAATATATTAATTTTTCAAATTAGATAATAAAACTTATATTTATTATTAATATATACAGATATATTTTAACTGTAGTGGATTATTTCACTAAATGGGTCGATGCGTTCCCTTTGAAATCAAAAACCTCGCAAGATGTTTCAAGGTACATATAATAAGTACACAAATTATATAAATATATTATGGGTATAAAGTATGTATATGATAATTTTAAATCAGAGCTTTGGAAATATATTTCTACCGATATGGTGCTCCTGATAAATTTCTTAGTGATTAGGGAAGAGAATTTATTTATAAGGTATATAGATAAGTTTCAAATTCTATTTTATAATGCCTAATTAAAATGCTTGCTATACATTTTTTTAAATCTATTTAGTATTTATTTTTTGCATTGGATTATTTTATCTTTCTATCATATATATTATTTTGACTCGATTATAGATTTGATTTTTATAATATTACAAAAAAGTGAATGGCATTTTAGGGTGAGGTTAATATTATTTATAAAAAGAGCATGTTAAAATTTATTGTTTTTCAAATTATTTTTATATTAAATTAATACAAAATTTATGTTTTAAGTTAATGATTCCGTTTATATAAATATATGTTTATAATATAATTTATTATATCATCATTAAATTATTTAACTATTTCTAATACTAAATATGTATTACAGATAAATGAATCATTATCAAAAAACTTTGGTGTAAAAAGATTAATTACATCTGCTTACCACCCGCAGACTAATGGCCTATGTGAGAGAATGAATGGTCAGAGAGTAATGAGATTAAGCAAAAATTGTGTGAATGAGAATAAGAATGATTGGGATGAATGCCTAGATAAAATATTATTTTCTATTAGAATTCAAAAACAAAAAAGTACAAAATTGTCACCATTTTTTTTATTATTTAATAGAAATGCGAAAGCGCCAGTTGAATTATTAGAAGATAATGATAATGTGTATATGGTAGATGAAAGTATGACTGTTAATGAAATAAATGGATCCGGTGAGCATGAATGGAATGTTAATTCAAATTTTGTAAATCAATTTAGTAAAATAGAGGATAATTGTATAGATATTAATGATGTATGAATGTAATGATGTATGATAGTAACAATATAACAAAAAAATTTAATAATGATAGCAATGTTACTCAAAATGAAAGAATAATTATAGATGATTTTGATATAAATGATGATGTAAATAGACTGAATACACATATTGACCAGTTTGTTATGGTAGAAAATAAGTCTAGAATAAAAATAAAAGAAATTGTAAATGATAATATCCAAAAAGCTCAAGAAAAGTATATCAATGATTTAAAAAAAAAACAAACTAAATCAATAAAATCATATTCATTTGAAATTGGAATGACCGTTTTAAAAAAAACTCTAGAGATAGTGAGAGAAAAGGTGGTAAATTGAATGCAAAGTGGTTAGGTAAGTACATAATCACAGATATAAGGGGAAATTGTGCAAAAATAAAAAATAGCGATGATGGAAAAATAATAAAATGTTTAATTAACTTATCTAAATTAAAACCCTATTTAGAATTTAATATAATTGTAAATAAACCGATTAATATACTAAAAAATCTTAAAGATTGTTTAAATAAAACATATAAGATATGTCCATATATAATTAATAAAGAAAGTATATTATCGATTGATTCATGGTGATCAGATTATTAATTCATATCTGTATATTTTAATTAATCGAGATAAAAATAATTGTCATTATATTGATTCTTATATGCTTACCCATTGGAAAAATTCTAATTATGTTAAGTGTAAATTCAATGAATATACAAATTTAGTAATAATGGGTGTGAATAATAATAATTCTCATTGGTGTCTATTAGTCGCAGATTATATAAAAAAAAAGTGTTTATAATAGATAGTTTAAATAAGGACAATTTGGATACTATACATCATTTTATGTTAGTATAATTATTATGCAATATCCTGAGTAATTGTTATCACTTTTTAATATATAATATAATTATTTATACTTATTACTTATAACAAATATTTATTATCTAGGATATATGACTATAACTCGAATCCCAGCAATAAATGGACTATAAGGAACATAACTGGTGGGATTCAGAGAGATAATAGTTCATGTGGTTTATTTACATTAATGCATGCAGAAAAATTTTTAAAGAATGAGGATATAGGTTCAAGTAATCATGATAAATCATTGAATACAAAAAGAAAATATTTGAAAATATTACGCAAAATAAAATATAGATATTCAATAATGAATTTTTACACTTTTAATTAAATATTATATTGGTACTTAAGTTGATACATTTTAGATATTAATTGAATTAAAATTGATTTAATATACATATACATCTTTAGATATAATACAGTCATACAATCACTTATTAATTCCTATATTTATATTTACAAATAATGCTACTTTTTCTGTTAAGATGTTGTTATGATTATCGATGGTTTATAAATTTAAATAGAAATTACACCCATCCCAATATATAAAATAAATTAACACTATATAGTATTTCCCATTAATAATATAATATAATTCCTTCATAGAAATATTATCATTGTAATTTAAGCATAATTAAATTAACTATTCCTAATATATGTATTAATATATTTATGTAATACATATTTTCAATATAAAATAATATAAGATACTTGAAATATATACTAACTTGAATAAAAACATCGAATGGTAATTTTCAAAATTAAAAAATATTGTTTACAATATAGTGATGTAAAGGTCCACATACAGGGTCACGAGTTCATGGCGATGAAATATTACAGAAATTATTTTAAATACTTTCGAAAATTGTAAATTTAATATACAAAATCACGCTTTTTATGTTCATAGTGTTAAACATCTACTAGGCTTTATATTTCAACTAAATATATGTTGTTATAATTCTTTAAAAATGAGTGTTCATTATATCGAATAGAATTAAATATAGATAGAATAACATACTAATAATAATATTTTTATTTTTCAATTTAAAAATATTAAAATTCAAAATACTCGATAGTTTCACAATATTATAATTTAGTATTCACGTGTAATACGAATATGCATATACTCTATAACCACGTAAATATTCATGACCATCTTCATTTGTACTCCTAATAACTAAATAATTTAATGATATATAAATATAGTTTTAAAATGTGAATATTATAATTAATCAATATTATATAATATCTAAATGTATATGCTTTTAAGTGATCATATTATATTAATAATATATAGCATGCAATAAACTATCTGTAGTTAGGATGGTTCAATTCGATCTTTCTAATTTTTATAAAAAGTTTCTTAAAAATTTGATAAGATAATAGTTTTTTATCATCTTTTTTTTATTTGTTATAATATAATTATAGTTATAATATATCTATGATATATAATTTATATAATACACGTATTAAACACTTTTATAAGTTATAAACTAATACATTTCTATTAATAATAATGAATAACTACCAATTTATATTAATTAACTATGAATTAAAAATATGTTAAATTTATTGATAAAATTTACTAATAATTTTGGTAATTAAAGAATATTTAATTAAAGAATATTTAATTAAAGAATATTTAATTAAAGAATATTTAATATGTAGATTTCATAATATTTAATAAATATGCCCTTAATATATTATAGTCATAATTTAAAATAATATAATAGTAATTGCATTTAAAATACATACATAATTACACATATAAAAATTACAATCTAAAATTGCTACTATATATTAGTATATTTAATACACGTTTTGATTGACAGGAATTATATATATTTTTATTTTTTATAATAATAATTATTCAGTAAATGATATATTTTAAATAAAAATAAAATAGCCAAACAATGCAAAATGTTAATTACCTTCCGATTCTCGCGTTTTAAGTCAATTCGATAAATATTGATTCTTCCAGAAGTAAAAAATGCTGGTTGCTATCCAAATTGGGAAAAGTCACTTACAAAGTGCTTTAGGTGGGCCTATAAAAGACTGAATTCCTAAAAAGATAATAATATTAGACAATTAATTGTTAGTGTATTTAATAGCCAACGTATATAGCTATGCTATTAGGAGGGTACCTAAGAATATCAGGGGTACTTTTTTTTGAGAAATGCCTAGTGTATACTTTATAGTGTACACTGTACACTACAATGTATAGTGTATACTGTACAATGTACACTGTACACTGTACAGTGTACACTGTACAGTGTACAGTATACACTATACATATCGATGTACATTATAATTTATTATTTAATATATATACTATTCCATTTAATATAGTTGTAATATTTTAATTGATTTCACAAAACCGTTACATCACTTTATCTGTTAGCTTTAAATAATTATCTTTTCAGAATCGAGACAGTATTATTCATTTAAAAGATGTAATATATTATTTACGAATTAGATCCAGCTTATTTATATTTTTGTTATCGCATTAAAGGGTTTTACAAAATGAGTTCAGTACTGAGTTTGATGGGTTAGTTCTGAAATTAATTCTAGTGATTTTAATTTCATTATAATTTTAAAAATACATGTATGTTTTGATATTGAAAAAATATAAAATATATTTATTTTTGAGTATTTATATAATAATGACATATCTTTATTTATTATCACTTTATAATATTATTATATCTAATGTTATTCGATAATACTATATTTTTGACATTAATTACATTATTCAGTTGATTATAAATTTTCATATAATATATTAATCGTAGTAAAAACAATTTAATTTCCAATACAAATTTCAAATATTCATCTGTAGGAATATATAAATGTATACATTAATTAGTGTAATGAATAATTGCTAAATTGGATAAACTATCTAAATCTGAAAATGATAAGAATGTTTATTTATATTTTTTATATTTTTTATACTATACGTGTTTTAAATAATTATTCAAATTGCAAAATTAATTAATGTTATATGTTTTTTTTTTAAATGCACTTAACAATACATTATTAATATATATAATATTCTATAATGGTAAATAAATAGTCTATATTTATGAATTAATCTGAAAGCATTGTTCTTATATTTTATAATAATCGAAGAATATTGTGGGATTCATATTATTATTTTATTAATATATTATGTAATACAATTGCGTATATAATAACACAGGATAGATACACTGAATATAGATATATTGAACTTCTCAATGACACTAGACTCTTTTAATTATTGGAGAATAGTTTATCAACTGCAGCTCCCTGTAAACAAGATATTAATTACGAATCATCATATGAGAGATTAATATAAATGTGTTTACTAGATATTTGTATCTATTATATAATCGCATGAGTTGTCATATCGCAATGCGTTTGAACAATGCGTGCCCGTACACATTGTCAACACTAACGGGCACAGAGTAGAAGAAGAGCACGAGGAAAAGCACGAATAATATCATTAGCACTCCGAAGATGAAATACCACTTATAGTTTCTCCAGATGATATATTTTAGCGTTTTGAACGGAGACGTGAACCAGAGGAACGAGGTTGCCGGTCGTCTGTAGGAGAATAGTAAGAACTTGGTTAATGAATACTTAATACACGTCGCGAAATATTTAGGCAAGTTTTAATTATAACATATTGAATCAACGAACAATCGAGAACACTAACTTTGGCTCTTCGAGTAAGGGATGTTGGTTGGGTTCTTCACGACCTTGACCCGCAGGTTTTTGTTCGGCTTCCTCTAGGGTCAGCAACTCGATTTCCATTTCAACTTTACCCTAGCATAAGAGTATTACAGTTATATAATAAAACGGAGGTCAATTATCGAGAATTAAAATAATTCTTAAAATAAATAATTCTTAAAAAGTAAGATAAAATATTAAACTGACAAATAAATGCTGAATTATTATTTGCATTAGGAAATTATATAGAGGTACTTTATCTGTTTTAATTATAAAACACATAAAATAGAAATATGGGTTAACATTTAAAATTACTTTATAATTATACTATAATAAAGTTCCTTCAATGTATGACATTTGACTTTTTAAGAATAATGAAATATAATACACATTTTTACTGTCGATATTACATGTAGCACTAGATATCTTGGCAATTAATAGATTTTCTTTAAAATCTAGTTTTTATTCAATTATATAATTTTATAACATCTCATAAACCAAATGTGTGTCAGTTGTAAACAACTGTTTAATAAAGACTTATTTTTGATGAATACATATGTTGTTGTTAATAATGCAATAGTCAATATAAAATAAAATGTTACGATACAATTTTTATAAACAAATTATCTTTTTAAACAATACAATTACTTTTATATTTGTATTCATTTATTATTACAGCGAGCGAATTAGAGTTTTAAAAATTAAATATATAAGTAGGATACCTTAACACAATGAATATAACATTGTTTGCATACGGAGAAAGGCAGATGGATTAACCGTTAGCTCTCTTTTGTTGTCGACGTCGTTGTAACACGGCCAAAAACCGCGGATACGTTTCTGCTCAAACAGCGAGATCGTCTTCACGGCGTTGGTGTCGCCGCTAGGCTGCGGTATAACGGCCGCAGTCGACGAGGCCGAGTGCGTGGGATCAGACGACGTGACTGTAGTAGAGTTGGTTGAGATACCGCGAGATAAATCCGGAAGTTGATCGAGACTGCAATGTGACGATTTCTTTGCCGGTTTTGGCATGTGGTTTAAATTCAATTCCAGGGTTCCTGTAATTGTATCGTGCGAGATAAAGTAATCGAAAGTATGATATTGGTTCACTGTTATATAAAATGAAAATATATTTCATTCGTAATGAAATTATTATATTTATTTTCTCTTTAAAATAATTCTATTTTACAATATTCAATATTTTATCATCAAAGTTCTGAAGTTTAAATTAAGAGCATCTATAAATTTACAATAACTTTACAATAACTTTACAATAACTTTACAATAACTTTACAATAACTTTACAATAACTTTACAATAACTTTACAATAACTTTACAATAACTTTACAATAACTTTACAATAACTTTACAATAACTTTACAATAACTTTACAATAACTTTACAATAACTTTACAATAACTTTACAATAACTTTACAATAACTTTACAATAACTTTACAATAACTTTACAATAACTTTACAATAACTTTACAATAACTTTACAATAACTTTACAATAACTTTACAATAACTTTACAATAACTTTACAATAACTTTACAATAACTTTACAATAACTTTACAATAACTTTACAATAACTTTACAATAACTTTACAATAACTTTACAATAACTTTACAATAACTTTACAATAACTTTACAATAACTTTACAATAACTTTACAATAATATCTATAACTTTACAATAACATCTATAACTTTACAACAAACACATAATATGTTATAAACCTAAGAAATCATCTGCAGAAAACTTATCGTTGTCCCAGACTTGCACCATTAAGATGGGAGGTAAATGTAATTCGGTTTCATCCAAACTCCAGAAATGCTCCTAAGGGAAAATCTCAAGGAATCAAAGTATATAACAGTGTATAAGATAATGTATTTAATAATATCAAATATATATTGACTTGAATCGCAGAATCTCAACCATTATTAAGAGTACATCTACATAAATACCTTTTTCTTTACGGCAAGACATTCTTCTGCCGGTAGGTAGTCGAAAGGAAAAGTAAACCTCCAGTTAAAATTGCCTTCTCCATCCAATGACCTAAGATATGTAGTGCAATTACTTAATTAATAGCACTAATGCATAACATATATTATGTATTACACAATATATATTAATTATTGCATAACATCTATTATATATAAAAAATTAATTGTTAAAACGAAGAAAATAATAATCTATATAGTGAATAATTGCAAGAAATTCTAAATTAAAGAGAGTAGATACATTTTAGCAAGCAACCATCTTTAGCTTTATTTGCAATATTTCTTAATAATCAATATCATAATATTATTCTGACCTGTAATGAACATCTGTTTCTTGCTGGTTATCTATGCCACCAACCCAACCTAAATTAGAGATATATTCATAGCGGTTCAATTATATTTAATATATTGTTTACTTAAGTAAAAAAAAGAATAGTATATATATCCACAGATGAATTATTAATAAGTTAAATGTTTTATATATAACATTTAGATGAACTATACCATCACATTATCATTGCGAAACATAACAAGTATCTCAATTCTAAGTGTGTTAATTCTAACCTTTCACGTAGATATCACTCATTCTCTCTCCGGTGATTGACTCCTCCTCCAAAATAACGTCTTTCGTGTTCCAAATGATAATTCGCAGTTGGTAGGATTTCGGATGTCGGGCTTTAATGTCTACAGGGGGCGGTGGAGGTCCGAGAATTGAAGGGTAAAGGTCAACCCACATCTCGAGTTTACCCTGAAAATAAACGTGCGTTTATGAAGAGACTAATTTAAATAATAAATAAAGTTCGGCAGAAAATATGCTGTTAATTCATTATCTCAGAGGAAGTGAACACGAATATTCAAATATTGCTACACGTTATGATATTTAGAATACACATTGTTTAATAAAAGAAGACGGGTCAACTTTATTTTGGGAGGATTACACAGTTTATATTATATATCAGATAGTATCAGATTTCAATGAAAACTAATAAGAAATAGGTGATAATAGTTATGCATTCCAAAAAATAGGAAGGTGAAATTAGAAAAACGAGAAAGAGTTGAAGGATAATACATATAGAGAGGACGATAGGAAATAAAGAAAGGAGGACAAATAGTTGAGAGTAGAAAAAGTGGGAAAGCTAAGAAAAAATATGAGTGAAAGAACAATAATAAAAGTAGATTTAAACGTGAATTGAATATATGTTAACCTGTTCGATTCCGGGTTGCAGTGGGTTATACAATGGCCTGGTTTCGATATGTTCCTTAATCAGACGTTTGGAATTAATGCGTGTGGGCAGAACGTGGAGTACATGCAGTGCGAGACGCTGATCCGGAGCTCCCAAATGCGAGTGGTTAGGTTTTCCATTCGATTCTATGGGTAGAGGCGCCGTTAGTATATCGGCCTACTTTAAAGTTATAGGTATTATCCACGAGTATGGTCGACTCTGGTTAAAGGGGCGTGGTTAATAGCCGCCTGCCCGACTCTATAAGGGCCTGGCTAGGCTAGTCCATGCTGGGCAATGGTGTGGCTATAATAGCCGACATCTTTTTAAGTGGGTGGCCACGTAGCTTGCAGACTCTATACATAACGGAGTGTTGTAGTGGAAGTAGGTAGCGTGGTTTGTCTGACATTCATATTCGTGACTTGGTCTTGCCACGGGATTCTTACCAACCGAATTCGGCGAGGTTGTATTCGCAACTGCCGATGGTGACCGCCTGGTTTCCAGAATACTCCGGCATTGGTAACGACATGTGTTCACAATATTGTTCAAGTACCGTCTTGGGCTTTTGCGAGTCCCGCCATTCACAAGGACCAGATCTGAAAGACGACGGATTGAGGGTTCAACTAAAATTACGAATACGCCGCTATCTGCCAAACACAGTCCTGCAGTAACATACCTAAATTTGGTTGGCTAGAGATTATTTAACGTATTTTTATTTACATTCAAAGAAGAGTTTCCGTTTATAACTGAAGTCTTTTTAAAACTATCTTAGTCATTACGCTTTTATTTTTTATCTTGAAGCGGGCCCCAAATCTATACCTACTATTCAATTATAATAAATTACAAACCCCCTCCCTACTATACTGCTTTGCCGACTACATCAAAGAGGATGTATCAGGCTCCAACTAAAACAGAACTGACATGCAATAGGTTAGTGGAAGGCCGATGGTTGCTCTATGGCTGGACAAAAGTCGGTTCTCAAGATCGATGACAGTTTCACCGATGACGTCATCGCTACCGAGTAAATCATAGTCCTTGACTCTAATGTAAAGATCTTTATCGATGGGGAGAGTCGTCTTGATCTCAAACATCCTGCGGTAAAGAGTATAATGGAGAGGAGAGGAGAGGAGAGGAGAGGAGAGGAGAGGAGAGGAGAGGAGAGGAGAGGAGAGGAGAGGAGAGGAGAGGAGAGGAGAGGAGAGGAGAGGAGAGGAGAGGAGAGGAGAGGAGAGGAGAGGAGAGGAGAGGAGAGGAGAGGAGAGGAGAGGAGAGGAGAGGAGAGGAGAGGAGAGGAGAGGAGAGGAGAGGAGAGGAGAGGAGAGGAGAGGAGAGGAGAGGAGAGGAGAGGAGAGGAGAGGAGAGGAGAGGAGAGGAGAGGAGAGGAGAGGAGAGGAGAGGAGAGGAGAGGAGAGGAGAGGAGAGGAGAGGAGAGGAGAGGAGAGGAGAGGAGAGGAGAGGAGAGGAGAGGAGAGGAGAGGAGAGGAGAGGAGAGGAGAGGAGAGGAGAGGAGAGGAGAGGAGAGGAGAGGAGAGGAGAGGAGAGGAGAGGAGAGGAGAGGAGAGGAGAGGAGAGGAGAGGAGAGGAGAGGAGAGGAGAGGAGAGGAGAGGAGAGGAGAGGAGAGGAGAGGAGAGGAGAGGAGAGGAGAGGAGAGGAGAGGAGAGGAGAGGAGAGGAGAGGAGAGGAGAGGAGAGGAGAGGAGAGGAGAGGAGAGGAGAGGAGAGGAGAGGAGAGGAGAGGAGAGGAGAGGAGAGGAGAGGAGAGGAGAGGAGAGGAGAGGAGAGGAGAGGAGAGGAGAGGAGAGGAGAGGAGAGGAGAGGAGAGGAGAGGAGAGGAGAGGAGAGGAGAGGAGAGGAGAGGAGAGGAGAGGAGAGGAGAGGAGAGGAGAGGAGAGGAGAGGAGAGGAGAGGAGAGGAGAGGAGAGGAGAGGAGAGGAGAGGAGAGGAGAGGAGAGGAGAGGAGAGGAGAGGAGAGGAGAGGAGAGGAGAGGAGAGGAGAGGAGAGGAGAGGAGAGGAGAGGAGAGGAGAGGAGAGGAGAGGAGAGGAGAGGAGAGGAGAGGAGAGGAGAGGAGAGGAGAGGAGAGGAGAGGAGAGGAGAGGAGAGGAGAGGAGAGGAGAGGAGAGGAGAGGAGAGGAGAGGAGAGGAGAGGAGAGGAGAGGAGAGGAGATGAGAGGAGAGGAGAGGAGAGGAGAGGAGAGGAGAGGAGAGGAGAGGAGAGGAGAGGAGAGGAGAGGAGAGGAGAGGAGAGGAGAGGAGAGGAGAGGAGAGGAGAGGAGAGGAGAGGAGAGGAGAGGAGAGGAGAGGAGAGGAGAGGAGAGGAGAGGAGAGGAGAGGAGAGGAGAGGAGAGGAGAGGAGAGGAGAGGAGAGGAGAGGAGAGGAGAGGAGAGGAGAGGAGAGGAGAGGAGAGGAGAGGAGAGGAGAGGAGAGGAGAGGAGAGGAGAGGAGAGGAGAGGAGAGGAGAGGAGAGGAGAGGAGAGGAGAGGAGAGGAGAGGAGAGGAGAGGAGAGGAGAGGAGGATTAACTAACGAAGCGAAGATTGGGTTCAATGTATTTGGACAATACGTATCTTTACTGTCAACACTTTTCTTTCCAAGTCTGATACTGACATACGGATCAGCCTTTGGTTGGTATTATAATGATTACTAGCATAACATAACGATACTAGTTATATGGGGGTAATAATGTACTATAAAGGGGTTAGTAATAGTAGTGTAGGGTGTGAGGAAGTAGTGTGTTGCAGGTATTATCAGTAGTGTTGGAAGTACAACCAACCAAGCCGCTGGGGTCATTAGGTTGTAGTTCATAGGCTCTCACCACATAAACTCTAATTACACAGTCCTGGGGCTCGCTAGGGGGGAGAACCGCGAACTGGCGAGGAGGTCTTGGCAGTGCTGGGTCCTCGGGTAACGCGTACACTTTGAAACTACCCTGGAGGTATGACACCATAACACTTTTTAATCAACTCATTAATAATTGATATTTTGTAAAGGACATTACTTATATTAGTTAAAATCAATGAGCGTTATTCAATTTATTTCTTTTCGTATAACGTATTTTCTTTTGTATTTTCTTATAGTATATAAAACATTTAGAAACTATATTTTCAAAATCAATACAAACATTGATTGCGATTTACAGAAGAGTATTACAGGTGCGGGTTAGCGTTATTGCACTCCGGTAAAGAGTGAACTCCACTAACCTTAAACTCTCCAACGATATTGGATTCTTCTTCTTCGCTGGTCTTACCTCGAGATAACTCGAACGTGTGACAGAAATCCGCGAAATCGTTGTGAGACTCCACTTTCTCCAAGTCGTTCTTATATATCTGCGTAGCCAAGTGCATTGTTCAAATATTTGGAATGAGGTAGAGAGAAAAGTGGTCACGATAGAACAGGTAATAATGGAAATTATTGCATAGTTTAATGGATAAAGATAGAGGCATAGAGAAATTCACAGATAGTTGGTATTATATCATAAGGATTCACGAAGAGATATTTTTAGTAAGTTAATGTATATGTGTATATTTATGTATATGTGTATATTTATGTATGCATACATATATGTGCTTGTGCATTGATATTCTAGCTTAAGGAATTGAATTCGGTCATTACCATAATCTTGTCATATCCATGCTCCAAATACTGCTTGCACTTGTCGAACTCCCCGGTGGAGGCGTAGTACTTACTCCACCAATCTATGTCTTCCGAGGCCGCAGCCTGTTTCTAGAGGACGAGGCAAGACAATGGTTCAGTAAAGTGTTGCGCGGGAGGAGGTTATTGGGGAAAGTGGTTGGGCGATGGATCAGTTCAACTTGCGCGGGATGTGCGGTGTTAGTGGTTATTAACGGAGGAGGAGCGGGATTAGTAGACTGGTCAGAAGTGTATAGGAGTAGGTACCTGCCCAGTTTATAACAACGCGATTGTTAGGGATTGATTGCTGGTGTTTAGTTTCTAGGAGATGAATACTCGGTTACCGATCAGTTAGTATTGTTGTAATAATATATCATTGGAATGCAGTGCGATTTCGTTAATTTGCCGTACTCCGAGGCAATACATGTATCCTACTTCGTTCTCGTCCGCTAGGATCTGGATAAAATAATGCACGCCGACATTCGCGCCCTATTCCTGGATCTCACTTGTCCAGAGTTTACATCAGAACATTGTTTCGTAGATCGTGAGAGAAAATAAAATGCGTACGAATCCCCAATAATGAGTGAACTCAAGTTTTAGAGCCTTCAGGGGCACTGCAACTAGAGGGTTAGTCGTGGCATCTATCTAGTCGGAGAAAGTATAATTCTTCCAGCAATGGGGTTATCCGGGTTGCTTTGCCATCGAGACATAAATGTAGTAGTAGAAATGGAGATATAGATCTATCTCTCTCTATGCATTGTTAAGGGTGAGTAACGATTTATGTACTAAACAGACTAAACGTATAAGTGATATGGAAAATGTGATAAACATGACAAATAGTGAACACAATGGAAACTTCTAATAAAGCATAAAGAAAACTAGAACGCTAACGAGTAGGAAAACGAGTGACCGGTATTAAACGCAGGAGATACGTAACACATGTGATGTCAGTTGATACACTACGATAGGTGACAGGTGACAGGTGACAGGTGACAAATGTGATTACGTAATTAAAGACGAGACAAACATACCGATTTCTTTATTAATTTCATCATCTGTAGATAAAGAGTTATAATCAAGATATACACAAATAGAGATCATTATAAGTAAGTCTTATAATACACAATCATAAATCTAACATAGATATATAACATATATACTCATATATTATATACTAATAATTACCTAGCGTCATTAATTAGGGTGCACAATATATTTAAAGATACATATAAAATTATATTTGACCTTTACCTCATAATTATAATTGATGTAAAATTATTGATTAAATTTAGAAAATCGATCCGAACTAATAATAAAAAAACAAAAACAACTTTCACCACAAAAAACAATCACCTACGTCATCATTTTCTCCGAAAAGAATTGTTTTATTAAAATCTGGTATTTTAAATTTCTTCAACAATTTCTTTGCTTCCTGTTCACGTCCAGGGATTAAATAACAGTATTAGTAAATATTAGTAATGACGCCTACACATCGTGGGTGGGTGAGTGTGTGACTATGTGTGTGTATTGGTGTGTGTATATATATGTGAGTGGTGTATCAACACATGCATCAACAAAACAACGAGAACATGTGTTGAGATCCTTCAATACCTTGTTTCGGGATATTTTTTCAATAGGAATTTTAAATCCTTTTTTAATAATATCCTGTATCAGTTAATTAATATATAATATAAATATATATATTTAAATATATACATAGACATACATATACATATATATATATATATATATATATATATTTATATATATATAATATATTATATATATAAGTAATTCATTGAAATCTTGATTACCGAGATATAGACTAACAGATAACTATATCAATGATATATATATAATTATTATCTAATCGCTATTTGACTACGAGAAACCCCCATCGGAAGTTAAATGACAATCGTAATTAATTATATATTACATGATCACAAACCATGGTCATTTTTTCCGTAGGCATTTCGATGATATGTACTCCGGATTTCTTTTTAGCGCTCGACTCAGCCTCATCTTGAGATCATGTAAAAGAAGATGACATTTTATTAAACGCTTACAATATATGCGGCGTAGTTCAGATTCTAAGCATGTGGTAACTAGGGAGTAACTAGGGAGTAACTAGGGAGTAACTAGTGAGTAACTAGTGAGTTACCAGGGAGTAACGAGGAACTAATTAGTATTTAGAGCGTATCTAGGGAATCACTGAGGCGTGACTAGTTTGTACCTATTTATAGTTATGGAGTAATTAGAGTTCCATAGTTACCTAATCCAATGTCTTCAATAGAAAGACGATTTTGCCTGGCGTTGGGATCGCAACGGAAAGGTTGCAACGACTTTACGACATGAACTCCGACAACTGGCTTACGGCCAAACTGACGATTGTCCCGTACCCAGATGTTCAAGGGTGGCATATAGAGTTCTTCCTTGGGAAGCATCTGGAATGAGGGAGCGGACGTGGTTAATAGAGTGGAGAAGACGTGAATCGGGGAGTAGTTATGGGTGGTATATGGAGTTCTACCTTTAACATAATCTGGTACCAGAGAAATGTATGTATATGAGTATATTTAATGGATGTGTTTAGGGTAATTAAGACGTTAGGGAGTTATCAGTTATTATCATTTAATGCCCTTATTAGGTATCTACTATCAATATTATTGATAACGTAACACACTAAATATTCAGTTTCTAAATACATGCACAATGTGAATTGCACATTGTCTTGTTTTAGAGCGTACATAATAAACAATTGGGAACAAATACTTGTGTTAACACGTGTATTTTGTGTGATACTAAACACAATATTTGGTTACCGTGTGTTTTTACAATAGTGAAATTTAAACAAAAAATACACATGGTAACAATTGTATTTTTTTATAGTTTTGAGAAACAAATAAAAAACATATTTTAATCCGAGTATTTTTTTCACAATCTTGTGTTGAGTAACACATTCAAAACACAGGTTAACCCAAGTATTTTTCATAATTATTTAATGGAAAAATTATTAATATCAAAATCAAAAATTTTACTATTTTTTATGCTCTTTTATTTATAAATTATATATTATATTAGACATTTCACGAATATAATATTA
The DNA here is from genome assembly GCA_964035775.1 of Osedax frankpressi. Taxonomy (NCBI): domain Eukaryota; kingdom Metazoa; phylum Annelida; class Polychaeta; order Sabellida; family Siboglinidae; genus Osedax; species Osedax frankpressi. The sequence goes on from OZ038312.1 coordinate 27,329,519, forward strand.
TTCTAAATATAAGATATAGAAAATTATTAGTAATATCTGTTTAAAATGCAAAAAAAGTTTACATAAGTTAACTCTTTGATATATATATATATATATATATATATATATATATGAGTTAGTATACAATATATAATTATTTTTTGATTTACGTATACACATGTGTATGATATGCACATATAAATATATTAGTAACATAACACTTTTGAAATCGCATATATGATTACCATATAATACAAGGTAAACTTATTATCATTATTAATTAATTATTAATTATTATGACCTTTCTTTAAATATATTATTTATCATATATATAATATCATATATTATATATTATCTACATTATACATGTAAGAAAAAAACTCATATAAAATAATACATATTTATAAATCAAATATTAATATTATAGTATAACATACGATTATATATATAATAAATGAATATATGCATATATGATTATAATCATACCCATGTAAAGCTAGAACCGAGCAATTATTCAGTTATATAAGAAACATTTCATATAAGTTCATATAAGTTTCATATTGAAGTGTGTACATTTCCATGAAGAAAAGAGTCGTTGTTTTCAATTATTGAACTCTACTCTGTTCTCTGTCCTCAATACTATAGTCTCAAATAGTGCTAGTATCATTCATGTGTAATGTCGACATTTGATTCCTAATACTCTATTAGACCGTATTACTAGCGTATTACTCTAACATCACCAGTATATGAGTACGATAAGTTAAACCCATTGAGCAATTCGACCAATCCAGTTCATCAAACAAACAATTGGGAATTATATTTTGCAAATGATTTTCTGCAATTCATATTTAAGCTTACTTGAGTTACTTAATTGTTCTACACTTTACTAATCGTTTACGAGGTTAGCGGATATACGGAGAAGATTGTGCTTTTTAATTACCGTAAACTTACACTCGAAAAGAATTTCTATTCTGATGTAAACTGTATGTTGTAATTATTATACATACGAGTTACACCTAGGGGAAGAATTTATCGCATTCTAACGATTTCGAGGAAAAGGATGGGATCGCTGAAATTCGGGTTTTTCGCGGTATCGCGAATAGTTTGAGTTTGTTGAACAATTCCTCCGACCTCGAGTTCGACGTTAGGAGAGGACACGCTACCAAGTTGGAATTTACGCATATTCCGAACACCCCAGCACATCACCTATGTGACATGTGTAAGGGATTGTGAAAGGGTTGATGTCATGAGAGGTGTGAGATTTTTAAGGTGTGTACGACTGTATGAGGTAGTAAGAGGATGTACACGAGGTTGAGAGAGGTTATGAGATTTGATGGGGGTAAGAGGAGATGTGATGGGGGTTTGGTAGCGTGGTGGTATGTCCGAGGGTATGTAGAGGTGCGTGGAATATGAGGGGTATATGGTAATATGATGGAGTAAATAATGTTGAGTTATGGGTAAGTCGAGCATTAACGGTATGCGAGGGTTGAGTATGGTAATAGGGTTAACGGTATGCGAGGGTTGAGTATGGTAATAGGGTTAACGGTATGCGAGGGTTGAGTATGGTAATAGGGTTAACGGTATGCGAGGGTTGAGTATGGTAATAGGGTTAACGGTATGCGAGGGTTGAGTATGGTAATAGGGTTAACGTTATGCGAGGGTTGAGTATGGTAATAGGGTTAACGTTATGCGAGGGTTGAGTATGGTAATAGGGTTAACGTTATGCGAGGGTTGAGTATGGTAATAGGGTTAACGGTATGCGAGGGTTGAGTATGATACGAGGGTTAACGGTATGCGAGGGTTGAGTATGATAATAGGGTTAACGTTATGCGAGGGTTGAGTATGGTAATAGGGTTAACGTTATGCGAGGGTTGAGTATGGTAATAGGGTTAACGGTATGCGAGGGGTGAGTATGGTAATAGGGTTAACGGTATGCGAGGGTTGAGTATGGTAATAGGGTTAACGGTATGCGAGGGGTGAGTATGGTAATAGGGTTAACGGTATGCGAGGGTTGAGTATGATAATAGGGTTAACGGTATGCGAGGGTTGAGTATGGTAATAGGGTTACGAGAGGGATACAGGGTGATTGTAAATGGAGTCCTCACAATCCTCATAATAGAAATTTAAATCGTGTGTTCATTTATGTTGAGCTATTATTTTCCATGCAGTAAAATAGCGACGTAACACTCAAATGCCATTTAGAAAGACAACGAAGGAACAATATAGAAGAGAGATCAATATAACCTCAATGGCAGTTTTCTGAAGGACGGGTCTGATTCCAGAAGGAACAGTGAACAGGTTGCCTCTTTTGGGAGGCTCAAATGGAAGCTCATTGTCGTTATCCTGTAAAGTACAGATTAAATTTAAGGTTTAGAGCAATATCAATCCATGATTGGAGTTTTGAATAGTAGTAAGGTTTATAAGTAATTGTAGTGGGGGTCAATGTGGTCAGTAGATATTTAATTAACAAAGTTCAAGAAAATCATATTAACGGTCCAGTTAATAATTAATAAATAAGTAGATAGTTAAATACGAAATCAGGATCCATTTCATGACGTCAAAGAAACTTATGAAAAAGACAATATTAAAGGCATTTAAAGGTCAATGATAACGTTTTTTATGGGAAGGAAAAAAATTGAAAAAGGTGACTGCAGACAATCCAGTGGATTTTACTGAGTAACAAGTGAGGATTGTGTATACAATGTGGTATATGAATCTGTACCTGGCAGGCTAAGCTCTACAGATAGCAGCTGCGTTCAGGTCTAGATGATGCACTAACATATGAGTCCGTAGATTGGCTATTGGATCTTTATACCAAAATAGACAACGCAAATATAACTTCGAAAATGGAAAAAAAACTATAAAAACATTTATATTAAAACTCCTGTACGGTTACGTCACACAAAACCTATTACATCATAGAGAGAAAACACAAAAACATATCTCAATAGAATGGGGAGAAGGAACACAATAGGGTACGGTGGGGTACAAGCTTGGCTTGAGAAATAATGAAATACCCCAGTTGTGGTGGTGGTGGTGGTGGTGGTGGTGGAGGTAGAGAGTGTGGAGGTAGCTGGACGCTGCCAATCGTGCTCCTTCAGTATCGTGTTACATGTCAACTGAAAGGTGATAGTTGAGGGGGGGTCAGTGAAGCGGAACCGCCTATTCAAAATACATTGAAAATCTGCGTAATTGTAGAGTTGGCTGCTTCCACATGCTTTACAGGCTACTTGGCAATATTGCGAGGTGTGTGTAGAGTCGTTGGAATGTGTGCTTGTGGTGGTTACTGAATAGAAGAGTACATTAATCTGTGTTTCAACCAACGACAAAACTAAAACTTATAAACAATAACTACAAATGTTAGTTTTCCTTAAGGATGACAGAAATCGCGGATATCGGTCTAGTTCAGATAAGTATTAGTAGAGGTCACTAGATAAAGAGTTAATATAGAGGTCACGGGAGTGGATTAACTAGAAGAGAATCTTGCAGTAGATATCACGATAAAGTGGTTACGATGTAGAGTTCACGCTGTTGATATAGAGAAGTACAGTACATATAGTCGAGGTTATACTTTATAGTTTAAAGGGTAGAGGTCACACAGAGATCACGCACCAAGAACAATTCAGCCGATGCCAGAAGTTCACCGGCGGATTGAGAACCCTTTCTTATCGTAAACCACTTCAGTGACGCCTTCTCAACATTTCGTTTCTTATCGTCTTCAACGCGTACCAACGGAATAATTTCAGTCCTACCGAGGTAGTCTGCATCTCCCTGCAAGTGCGTTATTGGGTACGAGGATAAGGAGAGGACGATGCAAGGAGTAAAGTAAAATTTATTAAGGGAAGGGAAGGGAAGGGAAGGGAAGGGAAGGGAAGGGAAGGGAAGGGAAGGGAAGGGAAGGGAAGGGAAGGGAAGGGAAGGGAAGGGAAGGGAAGGGAAGGGAAGGGAAGGGAAGGGAAGGGAAGGGAAGGGAAGGGAAGGGAAGGGAAGGGAAGGGAAGGGAAGGGAAGGGAAGGGAAGGGAAGGGAAGGGAAGGGAAGGGAAGGGAAGGGAAGGGAAGGGAAGGGAAGGGAAGGGAAGGGAAGGGAAGGGAAGGGAAGGGAAGGGAAGGGAAGGGAAGGGAAGGGAAGGGAAGGGAAGGGAAGGGAAGGGAAGGGAAGGGAAGGGAAGGGAAGGGAAGGGAAGGGAAGGGAAGGGAAGGGAAGGGAAGGGAAGGGAAGGGAAGGGAAGGGAAGGGAAGGGAAGGGAAGGGAAGGGAAGGGAAGGGAAGGGAAGGGAAGGGAAGGGAAGGGAAGGGAAGGGAAGGGAAGGGAAGGGAAGGGAAGGGAAGGGAAGGGAAGGGAAGGGAAGGGAAGGGAAGGGAAGGGAAGGGAAGGGAAGGGAAGGGAAGGGAAGGGAAGGGAAGGGAAGGGAAGGGAAGGGAAGGGAAGGGAAGGGAAGGGAAGGGAAGGGAAGGGAAGGGAAGGGAAGGGAAGGGAAGGGAAGGGAAGGGAAGGGAAGGGAAGGGAAGGGAAGGGAAGGGAAGGGAAGGGAAGGGAAGGGAAGGGAAGGGAAGGGAAGGGAAGGGAAGGGAAGGGAAGGGAAGGGAAGGGAAGGGAAGGGAAGGGAAGGGAAGGGAAGGGAAGGGAAGGGAAGGGAAGGGAAGGGAAGGGAAGGGAAGGGAAGGGAAGGGAAGGGAAGGGAAGGGAAGGGAAGGGAAGGGAAGGGAAGGGAAGGGAAGGGAAGGGAAGGGAAGGGAAGGGAAGGGAAGGGAAGGGAAGGGAAGGGAAGGGAAGGGAAGGGAAGGGAAGGGAAGGGAAGGGAAGGGAAGGGAAGGGAAGGGAAGGGAAGGGAAGGGAAGGGAAGGGAAGGGAAGGGAAGGGAAGGGAAGGGAAGGGAAGGGAAGGGAAGGGAATGGAAGGGAAGGGAAGGGAAGGGAAGGGAAGGGAAGGGAAGGGAAGGGAAGGGAAGGGAAGGGAAGGGAAGGGAAGGGAAGGGAATACTAACAAAGTTGTCATGGTCGAATAACTCTATTATGACGGTAGGAGGTTTCGACACTACGAGCTTAGGAGGTCCGTGAAGGTCGATGGAATCAAATATAAGTGTTTGATCCCAAGTCGGGCATAACGTTTTGTCGAGCCGTTCAGTACAGTTGGACTGATTCAGGAATACCACTCGAGCAAACGGGTCTACGAAATGAAAGTGGATATTGTATTATGAGTGTTATATAGGTTACGGTTGTAGTTGTTATAGTTTTGGGTTTAAAGTTGTAGTGGTTACTGGTTACAGGTATATAGGTCATGAAGTTTTATGCAGTAAAAATTATATGGATACAATTTTATTGGTCGGAAATGTGAACTATTGTCATGTTATTTAGTTATGGTTATTAAGCTGTAGTAGTAGTAGTAGTAGTAGTAGTAGTAGTAGAAGTAGTAGTAGTAGTAGTAGTAATAGTAGTAGTAGTAGTAGTAGTAGTAGTAGTAGTAGTAGTAGTAATAGTAGTTGTAGTGTTTTCAGATACAACCGAGGGGTTACAAAGGCAAGTAAATTTATTGTCCGCACGTTTCAAGCAATGTGGCCTCTCGGTTAATCCTTCTAAATGTAAAACACTCAATATTGTCGTAAACCAAAAACGCGGGGTGTGGGCATGCGAAAGTAGACCATTCCTCAACATTGGTCTGGAGAATATCGGCGCGTTGCAGGTCCTCGATACATACAAGTATCTGGGAATAGAGACTGGAATACTTAAGCCAAATAATGGTCCGATCTATTGTAATTTTAACAATAATCTTGCTAAATTAGACCGGGCCCCGCTAAAGCCTCACCAAAAAGTTGAGCTGTGCAGGGATTACCTCATCCCCGCAAGTATGCACATGCTCAACTTTTCTGGCCCTACCAAACGAGGCCTCCAGTCTCTAGACAAAGCAACACGCCGGTATGTCCGTAGATGGCTTCGACTACCAAAAGACACATCGCTGGGGGTATTTCATGCATCCACCGACTCCGGAGGTCTCGCTATCCCCGTTCTGGCTCTGACCATACCGGTCATCAGGAGCCAGAGAATGGCAAAAATCCTCGGTGGTGACGATCCCCTGGTAGAAATATTAGGTAGTCGAGATAGACTAGGTTGGTCGGTACCACCTTCTAAAGACGGTGTTCCTCTGCGTAGTACATCCGAAGTGCGCGCTTCCCTAAATGAGCAACTAGTACAGAGTGTCGATGGGCGTGTTTTGGTGCCTGGTAATAAACTAAACGGTTGGATAAGATGTAATCGTCTGATTAACGCACACGATTACATCAATGTATTCAAATTGAGACATAATATACTCCCTTGTCCAGCCAGGGCCAGACGCGCCTATCCGGAAATAAATACTCAGTGCGCGTTTTGCGGGTACCCGAATACCACAATGACACATATTCTGCAGAGGTGCCCGCAGACACACGTTGCCAGGGTAAGACGTCATGACAAAGTGACGGCGATGCTAGCGAGTTCGTTGGAAAACAAACGTTATATGTGTTTCCTCGAACCTCATATTAGAACGCCGACTGGTATTCTTAAACCAGATCTTATCACTTGTCGTGACGGCTTAGCAGTAGTCGTCGATACGCAAATCACAACTGACCCATCAGTCATGGATGAGAGGTTTGATCAGAAAACTCATAAGTATGACATACCTCTCGTCCGCGAATTCGTGATTAATATAACCGGTGCTTCTGAGGTTAAATTCGGAGCGCTCATACTAGACTGGCGTGGGCAACTCGCCCCTCGGTCCGATGCGCTCCTGAATAGCCTCGGAATGTCAGCATCGGTAAAAGAATTAATCACGATTCTAACGTTGGAAGGTGGTGTACGAGCATATAGACACTACATGCGAGCGACATAGGCTTACTATGTACACCAAGGACTGATTAGGTGTTGTGCGAAACTAGATAACCAAACTTTAATCATTTATTATACCCTCCCGCTAAAATTAACTACACCACATTACCACGTTAACTTCCCATCATATATTATTATTACACCTACCTTCACATATTTCAATATGATTTCACACCGCTATGTTATTATTAATACATCACTTTACCTTTTATTCTTATTGTTGGTTGTTTTTATACGTAAACCCCTACTCGTACATTACTATCGATGTTCATTATTTGTCGAACAATCCCTAAATGGTGAAGCCCAGCCAAAGTTTCTTTGAAATAATAAATGGGACAATGACAAGTTGTCCAGAAATAGTAGTAGTAGTAGTAGTAGTAGTAGTAGTAGTAGTAGTAGTAGTAGTAGTAGTTGTAGTAGTAGTAGTAGTAGTAGTAGTAGTAGTAGTAGTAGTAGTAGTAGTAGTAGTAGTAGTAGTAGTAGTAGGGTTACTTGATAACGGAGTATAGGGTAATACGGGTGCGAATTGGGGGATTCGTGGAGTATAGTTGGCGCTGTGAAGATTGTATCGGCGAGTGTATGGTGAGATGTTATGTACGTAGTGTATTAATGGTGCAAGTCGTTGGTTAGCTACGATGTGAACATATTCTACTTCAATGATAGTAAATATTATTCTAATTGTTTATTATTAATAATGCATCTGAATTGCGAAAGTGACGATCAAGTATACGTATTAAGTAAAACTATTTATGTCATAATTACCCGACAATCCATTTGAATCTCCCGCCAGAATATCCCTCGCCTGGTACACGTAAACTCTCAGTTGGTATTTGTACGCTTCTGTGAGTGAGAATAAGTGGTTGTTACGTCATGACGTCTGCGTAAGAACACGGTCACTCGATTAATTGATATCGGTGAGTTGGGCTACAGCAAATGTTAGGGTGAAGTGACCACTTTAGCTGGAGACTGTACAGCTAAATAGGTCAACATCTTCTAGATCACTTCAAAAATAGATCCTTTTAGATTATGATTATGAAAGAAATTAATATTTAGTACATTAAAATATCTTTGTTATCATTAAATAATAAGAATATAATTAGATATTAAAGTGCCTGGATACAAACTTTTGCAAGTCAAGAACATTCGAGGAGCTGCTAGTGAAATGTCTTTATGTTCAACCTGGTGTTAAAACGTCGGGCGGGTAGTGCTTGGAGTATAATTATACTAATTAAAGTCTATTGGATGTTGAAACGCATGTAAATCTGCAACTAACATCGTCTTGCTTTAAGTTGAAGAAACACGGTTCAGAAATTCCGCTTTCAGCAATCATCCTCCGATGCCACCTCCTTCTTCTAACAAGATCCATTCCTCGCTCCTATGATATTACATACATAGAGTGTAAAGGAAAATACAACTTATTAGTATGTGTGTACGTGTGTGCGTATGTATGCGTGTGTGTAGGTGTCTCCGTATGTGTATTTGTATGTATGTGTGTCTATGTGTATATATGTGTATATATATATATGTATGTGTATGTGTTCGTATATATGCGTGCGTGTGTGTATATGTATGTGTATGTGTGTATGTGTGCGTATGTGTGTACGTGTGTATATTTATGTATGTGTGTAAGTGTGGGTGTATGTGTGCATGTGTGTATGTGTGTGTATGTATGTGTATGTGTGTGTGTGTGTGTGTGTGTGTGCATATGTTTATTCACGAAAATCCAATTTTTACATTGTTCGAAGGTGAGTGTAAGTATTATTAACGAAATATAACACAATTAATATAGTAAATACGTTTTTCAAAATAAATAAAATCGAGGTAATAATTGTGGTAATATGTGTAAGGAAGTCACGTGAGAGGGAATTGCATGTGAGGGAAGTGTGCAATGTACATTATACATATGGGAAAACTGTATAGGGGATAGTATATAGAGAAAATAAGTCAGATATAAATGTACGTGTAAAGGAGGTAAAGTATGGTAGTGAGGTTGGTAAGAAGTAAGTAGTAAAAGTGGAAAGTAATATAGGCTGTAGAAAATAAAGAGTATTGGTTTTTGAGTAATGGGTATTGTATTAGGTAAAAGTACAGTGTAAATCAATTTGATAATTCAGTAGCAGTAGGAATATTATAAGGGTGTGTCAGGTTATATCAGTCTAGACCAAGTAAGTATTTGTGAAGTTTGCTTTTAAAAGTATTTGTATTATTTTCATTGATAACAGTTATGGGTAGTTTATTCCAAAGTTGTGGAAAATTGTTTGTTATGTCTTGTTTAAGCAGTTTTTTATTGGATGACCTTAGATTGCTTTTCAGTTTTAGTTTAATTGAGTCGCTCATATATTTAGGGATATCAGTTTTCAGTGCTGTATGTATTATTGTTAGAATTTTGTATATGGATCTGTGTTTAAAGGTTAGAAATTTAAGTTTTTTTCTGTATAATGTGATATGTGTTCGTTTAGGGAGTTTGTAAATAAGTCTGCAAGTGTGGTTAATAATTTTGTTTAGTCGTTTTTCTTGTATTTTAGGTATATTAATTAAAAGTGAGTTGCAGTAGTCAAGTTTAGATAGAATGTAGGCAGATGTGAGTATTTTGAGTGATGTCTGGTTGAGAAGGTGTTTAATTTGTTTTATTTTAAATATTTTATAGTTACATTGCTTAGTTATTAATGAAATATGTTTGTCGAAGGTTAAGTCAGATTCTAATATTACACCTAAAGTAGTTATAGTTGTCTTAATGGGTATATCTTTATTTACAATTTTAATATGTGTGATGGGTGGTGGCATATGACTTTTACTATAGAATATGATGCATTCAGTTTTCTGTAAATTAAGTTTCAAGTAATTATAATTAAAGTAATTTTCTAATTTCGTCGTTATGCTATTGATTTCTTTTAGTGTATTCGGTAATTCATTAAAGGTTGTGGAAGTGTAAATTTGTGTGTCGTCAGCGTACATGTGGTATTTAGTATTATGGGAGTTCATAATTAAGTCAATATCGGATATATATATATTAAATAAAAGTGGACCCAAGACACTACCTTGAGGTACTCCGATTTGAGAGCAGTTAAACTTTTTACTCAGTTTATCAGATTTGATATTGAAGGTTCTTTCGGTTAAATATGATTTTATTAGTTGTATTATAGTGTTATGTATTCCAATTGATTGTAATTTAGCGAATAATATGTTGTGGTTAATAGTATCAAAAGCGGCAGTTAAATCTAGTAATATAAGAATTACAAAACGATTGTTTTTTATGTTATGAGAAATGTAATTTGTAAGATTTAGTAATAGTGTTTCAGTGTTATGGTAAGGTTTGTAGGCACTCTGCAGTGTATTATCTAAACTATTGGCGGTAATATGTTTAATGATATGTGTGGCAATAATCCTTTCGAAAATGTTTGATAATTTTGTATGTATGTGTATATGTGCATGTGTGTGTATGTATGTATGTGTATATGTGCATGTGTGTGTATGTGAGTGTGTATGTGTATATGTGCATGTGTGTGTATGTGAGTGTGTATGTGTGTATGTGTGTGTATGTGTGCATGTGTGTATGTGTGTGTGTATGTGTGTGTATGTATGTGTATATGTGCATGTGTGTGTATGTATGTATGTATGTGTATATGTACATGTATGTGTATGTGAGTGTGTATGTGTATATGTGCATGTGTGTGTATGTGAGTGTATATGTGTATGTGTGTATGTGTATGTATGTGTGTGTATGTGTGTGTGTGTGTGTGTGTGTGTATGTATGTATGTGTATGTGTGTGTGGATGTGTGTATATGTGTGTGTATGTATACGTATGTGTGAGTGGATGTGTGTGTATGTGTGTATGTGTGTGTATATGTGTGTATGTGTGTGTATGTGTGTGTATGTGTGTGTGGATGTGTGTGTATATGTGTGTATGTGTGTGTATGTATGTGTATATGTGCATATGTGTGTATGTGTGTATGTATGTGTATATGTGTATGTGTGTGTATGTGTGTGTATGTATGTGTATGTGTGTGTATGTGTGTGTATGTGTATGTATGTGTGTGTATGTGTGTGTGTGTGTGTGTGTATGTATGTGTATGTGTGTGTGGATGTGTGTATATGTGTGTGTATGTATACGTATGTGTGAGTGGATGTGTGTGTATGTGTGTATGTGTGTGTATATGTGTGTATGTGTGTGTATGTGTGTGTATGTGTGTGTGTGGATGTATGTGTATATGTGTGTATGTGTGTGTATATGTGTGTATGTGTGTGGATGTGTGTGTGGATGTGTGTATGTGTGTGTGTATGTGTGTATGTGTGTGTGGATGTGTGTGTGGATGTGTGTATGTGTGTGTATGTGTGTGTATATGTGTGTATGTGTGTGTATGTGTGTGCGTATGAAACCTTATGGTGGAACTTCATATTAAAAAGAGGAGCATATTCCCATCCCTCTGCAATATCATCATCTTGTTTCTCCTGTGGTTATGTAGTAGTGCCATTACTTACGAAGGTAGTGATAATTAATATGTGATTCATTTAAGAATAATAATAAAAATTTAAACAATAATGCAAACTTATTTATGAAGAATTAAAGTGATATTTATACATATCTATTAAAATAGAAATAAAAATGTAATATTTATAACAAATATTTCACCTACAAAATGACTAATTAATATCATAAACCAAAACTAATACTTATTGTTATAATATCTAATAAATGTCTCAATTTACAACTAATTTGTAATTGTTATATAATTATCAGATTTATAAAACACTAATAATAGATTTATTGACTAATTAAGTATTGAGAGACTTAATGATATTATTAAAACCTTATTAACGAATTAATTAAAATATAATTAATCACCTAATTAAAACCAAATTAAAAGCATATTAATGACCTAATTAATAGTTAACCTTGACTTCAAGGTCAACCGTGTCGAGTATTTTGGTACGCGGTCGAACCCAGCGACGTCTGCAACACAAATGGTAGGTCTTTTCAACCGGCGTGAAGCCTCCCATTGTCATTTCCACGGTATATTCCCATCCTGGGGTGAAAGGTCGAGGTTAGGTTGGTAGGCGAACGATTAGTGGTTAGCTTCAGTATATAGCACATTCATTTTAACAATAATAATATTAACTCCATAAAATCTATGAACATTTTAATATTAGTTAAATATTTGTATATAACTTTAACTAATTAATATATTAATTTGGTAAGGGTTTATAACTGTAACTAATTTTATTTATGTTTAACTATGTTCAACAAATATAGCGGTGTAAATGGAGATATTTCAGACCTTCCTCATCTACTGCTCGGTTAAGGTCAATCATCCATTCATCATCCCACTGCCACCCTCTTGGCAGTTCTATTTCATCCCTAGGTGTCAGAGCGTCTCCTTTCTTGAAACATGGAAGGACAAGTGATAGTCGTGAGTTCAGGGTCGGTAGTCGAGTACTTAGGTTAAGCCATGGGCGATAAAACAATATTCAATGTAGGTATTCGGAAGAGAGGACAACCATTATATAAGTTGGGCGTATGCTATAAATATTTGTTACGGTGCAGACAATATTTAATAATATCTTATTAAATATGTTTGTTTATGGTCAAAACATTCCTATTACAGTATATTTTATTTATTTAATTTACCAGGGCAATAATAATGTTATCTCAATATGTTACGTACACCTGAATTATAATTAGATAGTCATTTTACGTATTCATATATAATCCATTTCATAGTTTGTCATTATTGTATTAAATATATTTTCTTAACATAATAAAAACATAATCATTAGATATTTCAATTTATAATATTGTTAATAATTTCTAATTTCAAAAATTGACTAACTACAAATAAAAATATAATGTATTATATATTTAATAGTGACAATATTTACTAACTACATCAGTCCAGGCTACAGACGCAGGACCCCAACTACCTCCTGGATATCGACTTCGGCATTCGTACACATTCTCTAAATAATTTTTGTGACCTGCGTCTAAATCAAACAGCATGCTACGGGGAGTAGGCGTGGTTAGGGCGTGGTTAGGGTGTGGCAAATATCGTGATTATATAACAGATTAACAAGAGTTTGGTCGTGGATAAGTAAGTAGTCAGTACTGTGGAACATATTGACCACATAGAGGTAGTTATGTATGATTATGGTATTTGTAAGAACTCGTGCAGGTAGATTTTATATTTTAGAAGGGTGTGTATAGTATAGCAAAGAAGGCGTGGTTAAGTGTGTAATTACGAGTACAATTAGAGCTAATACAGTTGAAATGTATGTGGAAAATGGAGTTATCTATGTCGTAGTATAATCTGATAACCTAAGTTCTGGGCTGATGTACCATTCGCTGTCCCATTTCCAGCCCTTCGGAGGAACAAACTTATCCATCGCCAACTCCATCTGCAGAATGCATAAACTGCTAGGTTTTACTAATTCTAATCTATATCATTCAAATCGTGTTTTACTAGTGATTGGTAATTTAGTTAAATATGTTGGCATTTTCTAAATCTTACATATGATTCATCAATACTTGGTACCTTTCCACTACCATCGGAGAACTTTGGCCTGCTCATTGTTGGACCCTTGTTCATCCAATTTCCTAGAATCGTCACTTGATTTTCATACTGTTGTAAATATTGAGTTTTCATAATTTTGGATTAATAAAATAAGAAGAACATATATTGATAAGAAATGAAAATGAAAACGAAATAAAATATCTTTTTAAATTCATAGGACTAGAGTTTAAAATATTACTAACAGTTTCAGCAAAAACGGCTAAATCTCCATCAGTCTGCATTTTTCTCCACTCAGATTCCTGCTTCTCTAAACCCAGCCAAATCCTAAGCCTCAAAAGACCCGGAATCTCCCATTTATTGTCTTTCTCCAATTTGTTTCCGGGAAACTGAATTAAATATAATATTTGAGAGAGGGAGGGAGGGTGGGAGGGAGGGAAGGAGGGAGGGATGGAGAGTGGAGGGTGGGAGGGAGGGAGGGAGGAAGGGAAGGAAGGGAGGGATGGAGGGTGGGAGGGAGGGAGGGAGGGAGGGAGGGAGGGAGGGAGCGATGGAGGGAGGGAGGGATGGAGGGTGGGAGAGAGGGAGGGAGGGTGTGAGGGAGGGATGTATGGTGGGAGGGAGGGAGGGAGGGGGAGGGAGGGAGGGAGGGAGGGAGCGATGGAGGGAGGGAGGGATGGAGGGTGGGAGAGAGGGAGGGAGGGTGTGAGGGAGGGATGTATGGTGGGAGGGAGGGAGGGAGGGAGGGAGGGAGGGAGGGAGGGAGGGAGGGAGGGAGGGAGGGAGGGAGGGAGCGATGGAGCGAGGGATGGATGGAGGGAGGGAGGGATGGAGGGATGGAGGGATGGAGGGATGGAGAGAAGGAGGGAGAGAACGAGGAAGGGGGAGGAAGGGAGAGAGAGAGAGATAACTTACTTTAAGTTGAATTGTATCTAGACGACCGCAATTCTTGCCTCTGTACCTTGGATTAGTTGAGTAGAACAATAGATTTGCAGGTATTCTGTAATAAGCCACTCTCTTTTCACCGCATATCATCCAAATGATAACATCGGGCATACTGTTCTGAGGCTATGAGGGGATTTGCAGTTTATAACGAAAGTGACGAAAGCAATACCGGTGTAACTGAGGTGTAAATGTGATGTGCGATGCGGTCTAGTAGAGATATAAAAGGTGTAACGAGGGGTTAATTGGTGTCGAATGTAGAATACCTCAACTAGAATATTGTTTAGTTGAGCCAAGTAGCCCTCGACTTCCGATAGAGCGGCCTCAGCGTCGGTCGCTGTCTGCCGGAGTTTCTTTGCAGCGGATGCAATGAAAGCCAACTCAGATTCTCGGTACATGCGCATGGAACGATCAAGCGAGTTATCGACGTGTTGACCCTCGATCACCGGCGGTAAAGGGTATCTGGTTGGGCGTGGTTAGGGGCGTGGTTAGGGGCGGGGTTAGAGGCGTGGTTAGGGGCATGGTTAAGGGCGGAGTTAAAGGGTTGGTTTGAAAGGGATACTAAGCCATATGTATAACAGTTTACAAATGGGAAGATATATTTATGCTATATAAGTTGTATCATTGTTAAATTCATTATTGTCCATCAATTATCAAAATAATGTCAATTAACATTACAAATTTTCAATATATTGTGAATTACCAAAACTGTTTCATCTGTCAACACGAAGCTAATTATGAATATAGTGCCGATTATTAACGTTAAGAATAGAACATTTAACAAAATACTGAACATGTATTAGATGTTCAGATATAATGTTACTTAAGAATCAATAACTTAACGGACCTACAACTGACAATCAATCTGTCAAAGAGATTGATGAGTGATTGGGCGACCATTTGCAGGTCTTCATTCGCTTTCATATTTAGTTTCACGGATTCGATATCCTCTTTCTGAAGAAGTTGTAGGGAGGGGGTACAACACAACATTCCGAGGCGTTAAACGGAAGTAGACAGATTATAACGGCGGTGGATAGCGGAGGGAGTATGTAATCTTGATACCAGGTGATATTAAAATGTAATCACGGTAATAGTACGGACAAATGAGGAATTGTGTAACATTTGAATTACGCATTACATACATAATTGAATTGATTAATACGACGATACATATATACAGCCGTGTATTTACTATATAGTGACTATACTAAACCTCGTATTTACTATATAGTGATTATACTAAACCTCGTATTTACTATATAGTGACTATACTAAACCTCGTATTTACTATATAGTGACTATACTAAACCTCGTATTTACTATATAGTGACTATACTAAACCTCGTATTTACTATATAGTGACTATACTAAACCTCGTATTTACTATATAGTGACTATACTAAACCTCGTATTTACTATATAGTGACTATACTAAACCTCGTATTTACTATATAGTGACTATACTAAACCTCGTATTTACTATATAGTGACTATACTAAACCTCGTATTTACTATATAGTGACTATACTAAACCTCGTATTTACTATATAGTGACTATACTAAACCTCGTATTTACTATATAGTGACTATACTAAACCTAGTATTTACTATATAGTGATTATACTAAACCTAGTATTTACTATATAGTGATTATACTAAACCTCGTATTTACTATATAGTGATTATACTAAACCTAGTATTTACTATATAGTGACTATACTAAACCTCGTATTTACTATATAGTGACTATACTAAACCTAGTATTTACTATATAGTGATTATACTAAACCTAGTATTTACTATATAGTGATTATACTAAACCTAGTATTTACTATATAGTGACTATACTAAACCTCGTATTTACTATATAGTGACTATACTAAACCTCGTATTTACTATATAGTGACTATACTAAACCTCGTATTTACTATATAGTGACTATACTAAACCTAGTATTTACTATATAGTGATTATACTAAACCTAGTATTTACTATATAGTGATTATACTAAACCTCGTATTTACTATATAGTGATTATACTGCCGCGTATTTACTATATAGTGACTATACTAAACCTCGTATTTACTATATAGTGATTATACTGCCGCGTATTTACTATATAGCGATTATACTAAACCTAGTATTTACTATATAGTAACTAATTATAGGCAGTATTTATCAAATAATATCTAAGCATTCATATTATAAGATATGAATATAAATTTATAATGGTAATATAGAATTTATATAGAATAATAGGAAATAGAATAATATGGCGTCAATAATATATGCCGTTATTTATGTAATGTATCGTTACATTAAGTCACTGCAATGATGTCATACTATACGAAGTCAATATCAATACCGTATGGCTTCATAACTATGACGTATGTCGTCACGTCGCCGACGACTAACCAGGTCGGAGATTATGTAACCGATGAAATTCATCGCCTCCAGTCTGAACCCGATGTCCTCCCAATGGGAGTCTACCGATACGCAGGGCTTCGTGTCGGCCCACGGCAGGAAGTAGTAGAAACAGCCGTCGAATACGGCATTTGTTGGCTGCGTGGTGGACGAGCAGGGGGCGATGCTATCATCTAGCTTGTTGCCGTAGTTTCCTGGGTGGGCGTGGTTAGCATGGGCGTAGTTAACATGGACGTAGTTAACGTAGGCGTGGTTAGCGTGGGTGAGGTTAACGTGGGTATAGTTAACATGGACGTGGTTAACGTGGATGTGGTTAGCGTTGGCGTAATTAGCGTGGGCATGGTTAGCGTGGGCGTGGTTAACATGGAAGTGGTTAACGTGGTTAGAGTAGGCGTTACGCTACGTTACGCGAACAGCTAAACCCCATACTGTTTCTATTACCACTCACTAACACTGCCTCTCACATTACACTTACTGTAATTTATAATTATAATCAACTACAGTCCATTATCCACACCCTCACTAAAACTACTACGATTACAATTCTACATCGCCACAGTCTCTCTATACCAACACATTACTGCAACTACCATTTGCGACGCCTAAATACCACTACCCCCACAATACGGCCATTTCTTTACCGCCCTAGTACTCGTTATCCCCATAGGTCCTCCTCCCCTCCACCTTCGCACCGTCTCTCACATCCTCTACTTAACTAACCGATGCTGACTTCAAATTCTATTGGAGCGTCCATTACGCTAATCATCGTGGCGTTCATGAATGCTGCGTGAAGTTTGTACTTACGTCTTCGGCAATATTTCTAAACGAGGGTAGTTCAAGTTACGAAAAAGTGTAGTTCAAGTTACGAAAAAGTGTAGTTCTCGGTTAATCGATATAATGATACACGATCGAGAATTGAACTGCGGAAATAAGTTTCAATGGGAATAATTAATGCAGGTCAAAATAAACTAAATTGACCTATGACCTAGAATTTGTATGTCCGTTAAGGTAAACTTAGATTAAATTTAAATATAAGTTTAACAAAAAGAAAGTAGAATCCAAGAAAATGGCGTCCAATTAAAGATAAACCTGAACTTTGTAGACTTCTTCGCTAGCAAGGTCAACGATATTATTTTCAGGAAGTTCTCCTACAGCGGACTGTAACTCGAGAAGAACACGCCCCCTGTAAGACACGCCTTCACCCTAATTGAATAACATGATTGGTAAGACACACACTCCCTCTAGTGGAGAGTAACGGTTGGTATTGTACTCTACTTCCTAGTAAGTGTTATAGTTAGTATTACACTCCGCCTCCTGTTGGAAGGGAGTGATTCGTAGTGTACATTTTCCCTCTAGTCGAGTAATGTGGTCATATGTTAGCCAATATACAAATATATCCCAAAATCATAGCAGTGATCACATACAAACGCCTATATGTCACATGATATACCACATCGCATGGCATATTACAATAACGCCTCGGGGTGACATTACACGCAGCCAACACTGTTTCTTGTTTCCATAGCAACCTTGCCGAGGTTCAAATCTTCGTGTTCGTCCGGAAGGTCGGAGTATTCGCGCGGCGATCCGTAGAAGTTCACGTAACAAGGCCCAAAAGTTGGCAGGAAACCTAAACGCATGTCAAAGGTTAAATGCCGCGTTGCCTCGGAGAGACGGGTATGTGGCAAAAGCGATATAGCTGATTAGGGCAATTGGTTGTATGAATTAGTTGCCGAGTAGCCAATGTATGGGAAGATTTGATATCTTAACTATAAGCGTAGCATCTGGAAGCATAGCGTTCGTTAATTCGTTTTGAAACGATTAGTTATGTTGTTGTTAATTTATTTTATGACATAAAATAAAATTCACTACATTGATTAGAATGTAAATTTATAAATAGAAATGGAGATAAACTTAAATATGAATATATAACATAGCGTTATAACTAAGCATACATTATAGCGATGGAGCTATTTATGAAATCACTAATGAAATCTATCTAACCCTCTTCTCCTTTTGCTGAATCAATGCAACCAAGTAACATGAGTAGTGAGGGATGCAGTTAGAAATCGGATGCAATATCATAATGTTTATGTAATCAGACATTTATTATAGTATATATTATCATAGATTTATGACATTTTTTGATTGAATATAAAATATAAAAAATACCAACTACAAAAAGTTAGTATAAGAAATAAATCAAATTACCAATTAGTGTCTTATTAGAAAGAAAATTGTTTGATATTACATTTGAAATCAAATCATTATTATCAATTACACAATTTCAAGAAATTATATTATTCGAGAAAAATAACAGTATTAAAAAATGAAAATGAAATCAATTATATGAAGAAAGTGAGGACTCAAATTAGAATCAAACTGATTAATGGATTAAAATCGTAATGCAACTTCACGAAACTCTGTAAAAGTATAAGTACCGTGTCCAGGACTACATATCTGAGAGATACTAATAAACTCTGTCCCAACAATATCATCTCGAGTAGCCAGATCCCTAAAGAATAGTTTTGAAGAGTTTGGAGAATAACTAAAACATGATTGAAGATAGGATGGGCAGATATTGATGAAGGTTTATAAAATAACTGGTTGGCATTAGAAAGGAGATGGAATGAGTTGAGGTAATTGCAGAGACAGTCTGGTATTAGCTAATCGTGAATTTTGAGTTAGAGAGCGAGAGAGGGTAGAATGTGAGATAGAGAGAATTAGAGAGTGAGAAAGGGTAAAGTGTGAGATAGAGATAATTAGAGAGTGAGAGAAGGTAGAGTGTGAGATGGAGATAATTAGAGAGATTAGGATAACGGGCAAAGTAAGTTGATAGAAAATTGCAACAGACCAACACGCTACTACCATGACTAAGACAACACATCCCTATAACTACAAGGCAGCCTCTACTAGAAGACCGACGCCATACCGTGGTCTCCTTGCAACGAGATCTTCGAAACACACAGATATAGTGTTCCCACAGCATCGTCACTTGACAGTCGGTCCCTAGTGTGAAAATGTTTCAGTGGCTCAAGAGTCCACTTGTGTCGTATTTCAGAAAATATCTTACGATAC
Source organism: Osedax frankpressi (assembly GCA_964035775.1). NCBI lineage: Eukaryota > Metazoa > Annelida > Polychaeta > Sabellida > Siboglinidae > Osedax > Osedax frankpressi. Next base: position 27,349,305 of record OZ038312.1, read on the forward strand.
TAATTTACTTTCTATATCGCTATATAATGATATATTTCTATTTATATATATAACGTTATAAATATTAATTATATATATATATATATATATATATATATATATATATATATATATATATATGTATTATATTATATTATATTATATTATATCAGGGGGTAATTGTAACAATTCGTAAAATAATTCAAAAATCATTGTGCGGGAAATCTTCCAAATAAAACACGGTTTATTAAAGAGCATAACATGTTATGTTTAGCGGATAAGGAAAAGCTTGCTAAATGTATTAAAGATATGATCTGCAAAGGCGAAGCATATGGTTATGCAATGTTTTGGCGAGGCATGAATTTGGGGGTTAAAGGTGAAATGAACATCGCCTTAACGAGCATACCAAAATCTCCATTCTTAGATAAATCCGTGAGTTTCAGGAATTGGGTGCATGTTGGGTCGTCATTGTAGATTCTGTCCCTAATACATCATACGAGAAGTGTACTTATGAACGTTGTATATAGTACAACGGTTAAAGATAAGAACAATAGTATTATTAGATGAGTTTACCTCTGACTAATGGGGAATGTGAAATTAAATCTATTTAAAGATTAACTGAGCATCTCTCAATCACTCTTTTATACATCTCTTATATATTTTTTATATATCTCTTATCCATAACTTATAATCACTTATTTATCGATGTGTTTGGGTAAATTATGAATGTTGTATTAAAATACCAACCAATCGAAGATTTGCAATTTGATACGTTCACACATGGAAGGGAATTGCAAACCCAACGATAAAGCTTGATTCCATTCTGGGTGGTCATTGTTATACATGATCTTGCTTCTCACCTGCAAAGAAATAAAATTCAAATTTCCTTATTGTAAATTGATTTATTTTTATATTAAATTGTTAAGTTAAGTTAAACTTTATAAAATTGTTAAACTTTAACTTCTATGCAAACCGTTATTTTAGAATACACATATTTATAAATATATTTCAAATGTAACTTACTTCTTTTCCGGTAAAGGAGAATACAAAATAAGGGTCTACCAGTTCTTTTTTGTCATCTGATCCAAACACTCTTTTCACTCCTTGAATGAAATCGCTGTCCACTGTGTAAATTATTTCCGATTTAGAATACGAAATAATGGAAATAGAATAAATTATAAATCGAGATGACAATTGTAAAAAATTTCAGTATTTAATACACCAACTTCTTGGAATATCTTCAGCTCGATAAATCTTTAACCTAAATGTTGCAGGCCTCAACTGGATTCCAGCAGGTTTCAATAAATTCCTGATATATATGAAATACCATTTGGTTAAATGTTAGTCAATTGTTTGTGTGTAATGTATTCCCTGTGATAACACTGCAACGTTACTACCTTATATTAAATTATTAAAAACATAGGGTTAATAAAAAATACTTAGGATTAAATCATTTAAAATTCAACTATTACTTAAACACTAACGATTCGATATCTTCTTCGTCATCTTGGATAGTAGATTTAAAAGACTGCGAAATCATAAAAATAAAATATATTATATATAGAAGTTCGAAAATATATACAAGTGTCAAATATGTATCCACTCTATATTATATGTAGTGGTATTTCGACTCCTTTCACGTTATATTGCGTATGTTTGGTTTGCCCTCTAACAACGATATCGGGAAGAACAGTTAGATCTAGCTGACGCTAAAAACTAACGGGTGCCTCATCGCCAGGTCCTAAGATCGTTACGCAGATCTTTAGGTAGCCCTTGGCACCGGACTGAGTATCATCTGGGTCGCTTAGCAACAACCACTTGTTGATCAAAGAATGACCCGTTTCCTCGTGGATCATGCCGATGTCACACTGAAATAGTCGTAATGTAGACGATTGCGATCAAGATTGCGATCAGAATATGTAACACGAATTTAAACGATCGGACGTTAATTCATTTTCAAAGGTTAGTCTTTTTGTCAGTTTATTAAAAAAAATGTAATTCTAAAATCTATTTTTAAAACCTTAAAAGAACCAATGAACGAATCGGATCTCAGCTGTCTTGAATTGTAAATCTATATATTAATAATAATCAAATAAATCAATAGATATATATATATATATATATATATATATATATATATATAATGATTAAAGTAAACCAACCCGCAAAAAACCAATTGGAAGTTTTTATTTATAGTTTATAAAACAAATAGTTAATATTATGATCTATAAATTAATCAATTACATACAAATTATAAACAAACTAATTTTCCGACTAACTCCGAAAGTAATTAATTCATCGAATAATTCTGAAGGAGAACAAAAGAAATTGAAAAAGAACACTTCAGACCAAAACGGTGAGTTTGTGGACTTCTGTACTCGGGATTGTTTGGCTTGTTTATAACAGGATACTCGTACGATGGGGCTGATATTTGAGCCTGGTAGTTGGCGAGCTTCTACTATCTTCACTCGAATCTATTTACAAATAATTATATAGATAATATTATAAAAATAATAAGAATATAAAGTATTTAATTAAATTCATCACAATATGACAATTCTATTTGCATAAGTGCATTATAGGTACAAATTACAAAACAGAGTTGTAAGTATACTGAAGTAGTAAATACATTCAAACATGAAATTAAGAATAAGCCAACAGCAATATTTGTATTACAAAAAGAATGTAACCTGAAAATCTTGAGGTTTCGTAGATAAATTCTTTCTGATCTTTCTTGTGCCGAGTTTTCGCTTTTTTAGTTTACGTTTTTTTATCTTTTCACTCGGCTGTCCGTCAACTTCGTCGAGTAACGCATTAGTTTCATCGAAGTCTGACAAATAAGTATCGAAAGAATCAATAACATCAATACTTATTAAAGTGGATTATATACGGTAAACAATATTTGAATAATATCATTACATAGAAGACGTTGTATTCACTTCGATGGTTATTTGTAATTTGCATTTAATTCATATTAATATAATATAGTGATCACAAAAAATGTAAAACGTAAACAAATATGATGTTACGATCGTAAACATACATTTGCTCATGAAGAATTAGAGTAAGCTATAAGCTATTGTCATATGAATTAGAGTAAGCTATAAAAACCATCTTCGTCGAGAATCTGACCAGAGTCCACGACAGAAGTGGAGTCAAGTCGACTTTGTGAGGAAATCGGAGCCCGGTAGTACATCTTAATGTTAAGTTTTGCCTGGGAAATGGTAGGTGATGATAGTATAGAGAATATGAAGAAACGCTATTAGAGTTTTTAAATGAACGCCAGGAATGACATGCAAATAGTCAAACGTTAATACTAACATTACACCTATAACTCGTACTACTTATAATTGATAATTAATTAAAAATATACTTTTAATAATTTATTTAAAACAATATAAAGCAGTTAGAATTGTATGTACAATATAAATGACAATCAATGAATGCATATTAATTATATAGTATCGTTATTAACTGTATCTATTTTAATTATATATTATCATATATTAAATGTATGTTATCATATATTATCTATATATTATATAAAATTAACTAACTATTATAGTATATTAATTATATATGATCATATATTTACTAAATATTATCGAATATTAAATATATATTATTATTAACTATATTATCGTATACAAACTATATATTATATTGACTATATATTAGCGTATAGTAACTATATATTATCGTGTATTATAGTATATTAGCTAAATTACTATCTATAGCTTTCAATCTATATAACATAGTCCATACATTCCACTTTCTAGAAATAGAATGGTTAGGAAGTTCTTTTTAAACAGCCGCCTTTAGCCATTGTAACGATAGTGAATATATTTCTACCGATGGGAAGCTTCCACTATTGTAGGTGGGAATATCAGTACTATAAATAATGCGTCTAGTCCCGCAAAAGGCTAAGTGGATAGCCTAACTAATGTGGTGGAGCGTTACTAACGGTTGTAGGTCTTGCATTGCCGTCCAGTAGGTTAACGCTTAGTTGGAGTTGTTTTGCATTAACCAATTCTCTCAGAGGAACCTTCGCTTGTCCCAACAATCTGAGATTGAATTGTAGACGTGGGTTGGGACATATTTATATCTACTAATAGTTTACAGAATACTCGAACCTACTCTCTATCCATACAAAGGTATAATTAGTACATATATCTAATAATGTTATCATAACACTCATTTATTTCAAATGAAATGATATCAATAAATCATACTGTTTCAGATTACCATCACTAAGTACCCTTAGAGATATAGGATATACTAATCTCAGCTTCTCTCTATTAAAGTGATTTCATAAGCATTTTTCTAAATACTCTAGTATATGAGTGGTACATTTTGACAATACATCATTTTTATGATTTATTACGAAATTATTGTTCTCCCATATATAAGTATACGTATTTTTATAACACTGCAGAGAATGAACGATATATATGCATATATCAAATGAAAGATAATTTGTTTATTATACAGTTTATAAAACTGTTTATTTCAATACTGAATTCTTTCTAAAATTCAATTTAATACACCATTTACCTTATCAATCTAATCACATTAATATGCACATATTTGGAAATCTATTTAATCTTTCTAATAATTGTTCTAGTTCAAAAGAAATTGAGTCAAATATAACGATACTACTAATTAGCCTATAATACAATTATTTAGTAACATTCTTTAATATCTTGTTTACTGAGAAATATTTTCTAAAAATTAATATTATATCAAACAATTTAAGTTGTAATTTAAGTTGTATATCCGATTCAATGAAGTCGTTACTAATCATATGAATAAGTATACCTGTGTACAAATATCATTATACAAATATTATCTGAATAGTGACCAATAAAATCCGTTAAGTCAAACTTTAATAAATAGTTGCAATTAATACTAAAAAATATTGTAATCTTTAATAATTTTGCAATTTCTTCGCTTGAAATTACAGGGCACCGAACATGATTTCAGGTATTGCGGAACATTTTATTTAATTAAAATAACATTAAAATGACTTAAAGAAGATATTTTATCCACGAAAAAATTTCACTTTAGTTACTTTTGAATCATGAAGTATTATAATATTATATCATAAAGTATCCTTGATATGTAAAAACCATTATCTGAATAATGTTTATAAACAGTGATTTTCTAAATGAGGTCTAGGAGTTAATATCATTATTACATAATGATAAATGAGTTTGTCATATCGCAATATTAATTAATGATCTATAAATACGAAGCCATTAATTAATAATGTAAGTTAGTGGTAAGTTTAAGTTAGTAGCGCTTTGCTACATTATATGTTATTACATTCACTCGGGTCGTAGTTCCAAGACTATTTCACACGAAGAAATTAATTAGCAATATAAATTCGTATGCACATTTACGAATAACTAAAGGGATCACATTTAAGTAAAATAATCGATTTAGTTTCAGAAATTATTCGGATCCAGTAATAATATATTAATTATAATATATTATTTATATTTTAACTGGAATTTCGTATACATTTATCTGCTAAAAACAACGATAAATAATAGATTATTAACTCCAATTGGTTTATATATCACACTGCTTTCCTAATACTATATTTATAAAATATCCATTCGAAAATCCATTAATAGATTCAAGTAAGATATGGATATTCTCTTATTATAATGTCAATAATGCGTAAGCTATATTAACGATTACTAAACATCGTCTAGTAATATATAAAAACAATTACCATGCAGTATTTTCATAAAAAAATAAACTATAACCTTTTTGTGTGTGCATGTAGAGATGTTTTGTAAATGCTGAGTAAGTTATTTAGTGTCCATAGTGTAGTAGTTATTTGTAATGTTATTTGTAATGCCCAGGCTTAGATGGGAATATGCTGTTTATAGTGCATATGGTATTGTATTTATTGTGTAATGTTTAGTCTGTACTGGGTAGTGGGTGTAATACACTATGGTCTATAAGATGCAATAGTTACTGTCTAAGGTGTAATGTATAATGTGTAGTGTGTAGTTTGTAATGCATAGTGTATATTGTGTAGTGTGTAGTCTATACTGTGTAGTGTGTAGTCTATAGTGTGTAGAGAGTAGTGTTTACTGTGTAGTGTGTAGTCTATAGTGTGTAGTGTGTAGTATATAGTGTGTACTGTGTAGTGTGTTGTCTATAGTGTTTAGTTTGTAGTATATAGTGTGTAGTGTGTAGTGAGTAGTGTGTACTGTGTAGTGTTTAGTGTATAGTGCGTAGTGTATAGTGCGTAGTGTGTAGTCTATAGTGTGTAGTATATAGTGTGTAGTGTGTAGTGCATAATGCATAGTGAGTAGTGTGTAGTGTGTAGTGCATAATGCATAGTGTGTAGTGTGTAGTGCGTAGTGCATAATGCATATTGTGTAGTATATAGTGTGTAGTGTGTAGTGCATAATGCATAGTGTGTAGTGTGTAGTGCGTAGTGCATAATGCATATTGTGTAGTGTATAGTGTATAGTGTACACTGAGTAGTGCATAATGCATAGTGAGTAGTGTGTAGTCTATAGTGTGTAGTGTGTAGTGTGTACTGTGTAGTGCGTAGTGTGTAGTCTACAGTGTGTAGTGCATAGTGTATAGTGCGTAGTGTGTAGTGTGTAGTCTATAGTGTATATTGTGTAGTGTGTACTGTGTAGTGCATAATGCATAGTGTGTAGTGTGTAGTGTGTAGTGCATAATGCATAGTGTGTAGTGTGTAGTGTGTAGTGCATAATGCATAGTGTGTAGTGTGTAGTGCGTAGTGCATAATGCATAGTGTGTAGTGTATAGTGTATAGTGTACACTGAGTAGTGCATAATGCATATTGAGTAGTGTGTAGTATATAGTGAGTAGTGTGTAGTGTGTACTGTGTAGTGCGTAGTGTGTAGTCTATAGTGTGTAGTGCATAGTGTATAGTGCGTAGTGTGTAGTCTATAGTCTATAGTGTGTAGTGTGTAGTGTGTACTATGTAGTGTGTAGTGTATAGTGTACACTATACAGTGTACATATGTAGCAATATAGTACTTTCCTCAATAACCGTTTACAAACAATTAGATTGGTATATAAAAGAAATGCTTTTTGATATTGAATTCGATACTATAAAAAAATAACCGTAATGCAATAAATGATTAAACTCTCCTTTATTTGGAGATGTGGTGAATACATCAGAGTGGCAGCCAAACCCATAATAATACATATTAATACATACATATAGTAGAATAACGGTTTACCGCTAATATTAACAATATCGTTATCGGTGAACACATTACCCGTATGTTGTATGGCGCTATACCTTCGTATTAGATTTGCATTTCGGTTATATAATATAGTTAACTATATTGAGCAACCTAGCGGAGGAATGCGAAAACAAAGGATAACGGAACCGCGAACTAGATGTATTGTGAAAGTGAGGTATGCGTTATATAAGCGCAAAGAACGTTTTTACAAACAACGAGAAAAGTGTTTAGTCTATTCGATATCGGACACGTGTGACTTCAACACTTCAGGCATTGATCCTAGAGGTTCAAGCAGGGCTCGGGACGTCGAGGACCGTTCGACGAGAGAGAGAGAGAGAGAGAGAGAGAGAGAGAGAGAGAGAGAGAGAGAGAGAGAGAGAGAGAGAGAGAGAGAGAGAGGGGTCTATACTTGAAGTAAGAGAAGACGATTACTTTAAAAATGCTTATTCTCACGCACATAGTGCAACAATGCCGTATATACCTTGATATAATAGAATGCGAATGTATACACTCATATCATATCTATATTATCATATATCCTCACTATATTATCTTATATACTTCTATGTTATTTATACACTAGTCTTGTAGATAAATTCTCCATTGCGCTGCTAAATTACACATATCAACTATTTCATGATTACTAACGTATCGCTTATGTTAGACTACTGTAATTATATAAAACTTTACTTTACTAAATGTATATTCTCTAAACTTACATTTATTAACTTATCTACTGTCCCTCTAGTATGTGTGGTTAATTACTACGTAGTGGTTACAAACCCTGTATTGTACCCTGGTCTACTAATGACTTCTTATTGTCCAGCGTATATTTATAATACAGCTGAACATATTCTAATTTTCAGCAAATAATATACTCCCTTTCACCTTCCCTTAACGCTATACCTTCCATCCTCGGATAAATCATCCAAATACTGTATCCACTCCCCTAGCCAATTATGTCTTACGATTTTCTCCCGTTATACTCAATACCTTTAGTGCCTTATATAACCATTCTCGCTACATCTATATGTATCCCTATACTCTACGCCTCACTTCCCTACCCTTTCCACTAACCTATTGCGTCCGACTCTCTCCCAATCTTTCACGAAGAACGTAAGCTCGTCAGAGGAGGAGAGAGGTTGTCCTTTCAAGTCGAATTCGAATTTCTATTCAAATATCGAGTGAGGTCAATATATGGAGCGAAAAGAAGATTGCAGACTTTATGTAAATTATATCTTCTTCTCTATCGCGGGTATAACGTCGAACTTTTTGTTGAGCTCACGGCAAACAATATAGAACTTTTGATTGTTGTTATTGTTCTATTGCTTTATTTTTATTTTTGTAACTTTCAAAAACTCGACTAAAAACTACTGTATCGCACTGTTTTATTACAATACTATACAATATATTAGAAGTACATTATAATGGAATTATTATGTTAATAACTAATTTCTTATTGTAAGTCATCGTATATACAGGAAACCATCCAGATCATTTTAATTATATAATAAAGGTGAAAATATATTTTATTTATGTTAAAATTATATCATTTATTATTTCATATTCATACTTTTCATATTTGTTCATATATAATTTTATATTTAAAATAATTATATATACATTATATATACATTTATATATACATTATATATACATTATATATACATTATATATATATTAGCTATACTTGTACGTTTCGTGAGATTGCTTATATCATTATAGTGCTTGCAAAAATATTGAAGTACTTTTATAAAATACTGATTTTTACAAAAATATTAATTATTTGTGAGTATGTATTAACATTAAAATAAATATAATATATTCTAATTACAAATTAAATATGTTTTAACTTTTATTTGATAACAAAAAATACAAAAATATTCTGGAAACCTTCTTCCGAAGAAACCATTGGGCTAATTTAGTTTTTTTGTTATAAAATGAAAATATATTTTATTAGCCTTACAAATATTTTATTTATTTTTGATTTGCAATAATTATATAGGATTGTATAGTTCTATAGTTACATAAGTTGATCATTGCGCTGGGGGTGGTATTCAAGTAACAACATGTCAATTTAAATTTTTTTGGAAAAATAATAAAATAAAATTGTGTTTTTTTAAATATATTATTATTATTTGTACTTGAGTTAATTAATAAAATATAATTCATAAAAATGACATCATATTTATTGGGGTGTAAAACAGTTATATAATATGTTTTTAATGCATGACGCTATTAATAAAACAATATAATCTTAATACATTTTAAATTATAAACAATTAAATTTCTATGATTCTCAACAAACAAATCAAGATATTTTTTTATATCGTGTTATATATTTCTCATAAAAAGGTAATATTAATTACATATCTTTATGATAGGTTATTTTCCCGAAGGTTTTCAATATATAACATATTATTCAATCTTACTTATATTTGCAAACTTGTATATTAATATTTAATTGGTATATTATACTTAACCACAATTGTTATATGGCACGATTATATAAAATATACAGTTATATAGAATTAATTGTTAATTTGACTTCTGTTAAAATAATACTAATTCAATGGAATAGAGTATAGTATTAAATATCAGTTCGCAAGTAAATAATGTATATTGAATTACATAGAGTATGTTCTGAGAATGTGAGCATAACGTATATATATATATATATATATATATATATATATAATTGTATACTATTTATAGACTATTTTATATTTTTTTATCAATTACATATTATATATATATATATATATATTGTTATAAATTGGATTGCAAGTTGAATATATATTTGAGTAGGTTACATATATCGAATAGAATCAGTGGGTTTGAAAATATTTTAATATAAATGACCTCAATCTCTATAAATAATCTCATTCTCCATAGATAATCTTACGCTATATGTGCAATCTTAATCTCTATAGATAATCGTAATCTCTATAGAAGGTCTCAATCTCTGTAGATGATTCAATCTCTATAGAAGATATTATTTTCTATTGGTTACATGTAGAAGATATTATTTTCTCTATCTCTATAGATATCAAATTCTAAAATAATATCAATTTATTTGATTATTAATCTATAATACACATATTTTGTAGTAATTAGTTATTAACAAAGTCCCTTCTATCGTATAAGATACAACGGATTTAACACAATCTTGTTATGAATATGTACTAATATGAAAAATAATCCAAACATTAGAAATCGAAATTCGATACCATTTATATAATATCAAAATATCTAATAAATAAATTATAAATTATATTTATAAATATATATATAAATACAACTATTACATGTATAGATTGGGTAATACAATTATAACTTACTATTTAAGCATAACTATCTTTCTATATATATATATATATATATATATATATATATATATATATATATATATATATATATATATACTAAAAAATAAGAAACTTTTTTTTGTTATATAATAAAGTGAAAATATATTTTATTTGCATTAAAAATATATTATGATTTTTTTTATATTTAAATAATTATATAAGAATATACAATAGTTACACGGGCTTATTGCCTGGGGTAGCGTCATTTAATAACTTAGTTTTTTGAGTCAATACTTCATAGGCTATATTCATCATTTTATATACTATAATGTTTGGAGAAATTAGTTTTAAAATTAATTTATATATTGATATATTGTATTATATATTGATATGATAACACATCAAATTAAAAACAAACTCTTACATCATTATGTTTAGTGGGTTCCTAAGAATCTAGGTTATGTAATTATTACGCAATCTTATATAATTGTTTTAAATAAAAAATAAACCTAATATGAAATATTTTCACTATTATTATATAAAAAAACTAATTTTTATTTAAAGTAACCACCATGCAACAAAATACTGTATTAAAAATCATTATATAATTATTTTTTATAAAATAAGAATATATGAATTTAAATACAAATTAAGTATATTCATACTTTCAGTATATAAATAAAACATTAAATGATCTGGATGGTAGACCATGGTCTAAGAAGTGATATAGTTATTGAATAACATTAATATATTACGAAATACAGATGTATTATATACTATATTGATATGAGAATACCAATAACACCGTATACAATGGTTATCAAACAATAGAAACGAATACATAGGGTACTGATGCATAGCTAGCAGATATAAATATAACGTTTGCAGTATACAATGTGAGTAGGTAACGATTGCATTAAGGGGTCGCAGACTCTAAATTCGTCATACAATTCGACACACATTTCGAAATACTACGATACTATACAATGCGCTCCAATTATTAAGGTTCGAAGTTAATAATCATAGGTCAGAGTTTATGGATAACCAGCTCACTATATAATATATTTGTCGACTAAATAGACACATACTAGGCTGCAGATTCTAAAACTTTAAATCATTATGAAATAGAAATTGAAATTGCCTTTAATCTATTGCTGCATATTTCTATTGATCATAATTACAGTAACTATGGAAACATAAGATACATTTTGTTTTTGTTATACAATAAAAGTGAACATATATTTGATTTGTATTTAACAAATATATTTATTATTTTTATCTAAATCAATGATATCGTATTTAAAGATAGATATTGTTGCATCATCAGATATCAAGGTTATGCACACAAATAAGTATATAGAGGTACCGTTACATTACTACTGAGTCATAACTGAACATTTCACGAATACGGTCAACATATTTTGAGTATTTCAGGCAACGAGTACACATAAAGAAAATGGGCGGATACAATGATACACGACCCACTATATCTACACCATATACATTCTAAATGACTCTGTTTTATTTATAGAAATTCGTATCCGAAACCTACATACGACATTATTGACGATTACGTTTTGATTTATTACAATCAATTATCAGACTGTGTGGTGTTTCATATCGGCCTCGTGATACATTTAGCTATATATCTTGTCATTCTATAATACACGATTGATGCCTGTGTATTTAATATCCGGGTATAAGCAAAACTTATCATATTCTGGGGTTTTGGTGTAACGTGGAGCACAATATTTCAAAATTTATTTTGAAGGATAAATGGTGTAGATATACTGTAGGGATAACATATTGGTATAGGGTTGATATGCTGATGTTATACAGAGGGTATAGGGTTGATATGCTGATGTTATATAGAGGGTATATGGTTGATATGCTGATGTTATACAGAGGGTATAGTGTTGATATGCTGATGTTATACAGAGGGTATAGGGTTGATATGCTGATGTTATACAGAGGGTATAGGGTTGATATGCTGATGTTATACAGAGGGTATAGGGTTGATATGCTGATGTTATATAGAGGGTATAGGGTTGATATGCTGATGTTATACAGAGGGTATAGGGTTGATATGCTGATGTTATACAGAGGGTATAGGGTTGATATGCTGATGTTATACAGATGGTATAGGGTTGATATGCTGATGTTATACAGAGGGTATAGGGTTGATATGCTGATGTTATATAGAGGGTATAGGGTTGATATGCTGATGTTATACAGAGGGTATAGGGTTGATATGCTGATGTTATACAGAGGGTATAGGGTTGATATGCTGATGTTATACAGAGGGTATAGGGTTGATATGCTGATGTTATACAGAGGGTATAGGGTTGATATGCTGATGTTATACAGAGGGTATAGGGTTGATATGCTGATGTTATACAGAGGGTATAGGGTTGATATGCTGATGTTATACAGATGGTATAGTGTTGATATGCTGATGTTATACAGAGGGTAGAGGGTTGATATGCTGATGTTATACAGATGGTATAGTGTTGATATGCTGATGTTATACAGATGGTATAGGGTTGATATGCTGATGTTATACAGAGGGTATAGGGTTGATATGCTGATGTTATACATAGGGTATAGGGTTGATATGCTGATGTTATACAGAGGGTATAGTGTTGATATGCTGATGTTATACAGAGGGTAGAGGGTTGATATGCTGATGTTATACAGAGGGTATAGGGTTGATATGCTGATGTTATACAGAGGGTATATGGTTGATATGCTGATGTTATACAGAGGGTATAGGGTTGATATGCTGATGTTATACAGAGGGTATAGGGTTGATATGCTGATGTTATACAGAGGGTATAGGGTTGATATGCTGATGTTATACAGATGGTATAGGGTTGATATGCTGATGTTATACAGAGGGTATAGGGTTGATATGCTGATGTTATATAGAGGGTATAGGGTTGATATGCTGATGTTATACAGAGGGTATAGGGTTGATATGCTGATGTTATACAGAGGGTATAGGGTTGATATGCTGATGTTATACAGAGGGTATAGGGTTGATATGCTGATGTTATACAGAGGGTATAGGGTTGATATGCTGATGTTATACAGAGGGTATAGGGTTGATATGCTGATGTTATACAGAGGGTATAGGGTTGATATGCTGATGTTATACAGATGGTATAGTGTTGATATGCTGATGTTATACAGAGGGTAGAGGGTTGATATGCTGATGTTATACAGATGGTATAGTGTTGATATGCTGATGTTATACAGATGGTATAGGGTTGATATGCTGATGTTATACAGAGGGTATAGGGTTGATATGCTGATGTTATACATAGGGTATAGGGTTGATATGCTGATGTTATACAGAGGGTATAGTGTTGATATGCTGATGTTATACAGAGGGTAGAGGGTTGATATGCTGATGTTATACAGAGGGTATAGGGTTGATATGCTGATGTTATACAGAGGGTATATGGTTGATATGCTGATGTTATACAGAGGGTATAGGGTTGATATGCTGATGTTATACAGAGGGTATAGGGTTGATATGCTGATGTTATACAGAGGGTATAGGGTTGATATGCTGATGTTATACAGAGGGTATAGGGTTGATATGCTGATGTTATACAGAGGGTATAGGGTTGATATGCTGATGTTATACAGAGGGTATATGGTTGATATGCTGATGTTATACAGAGGGTATAGTGTTGATATGCTGATGTTATACAGAGGGTAGAGGGTTGATATGCTGATGTTATACAGAGGGTATAGGGTTGATATGCTGATGTTATACAGAGGGTATATGGTTGATATGCTGATGTTATACAGAGGGTATAGGGTTGATATGCTGATGTTATACAGAGGGTATAGGGTTGATATGCTGATGTTATACAGAGGGTATAGGGTTGATATGCTGATGTTATACAGAGGGTATAGGGTTGATATGCTGATGTTATACAGAGGGTATAGGGTTGATATGCTGATGTTATACAGAGGGTATAGGGTTGATATGCTGATGTTATACAGAGGGTATATGGTTGATATGCTGATGTTATACAGAGGGTATATGGTTGATATGCTGATGTTATACAGAGGGTATAGGGTTGATATGCTGATGTTATACAGAGGGTATATGGTTGATATGATGATGTTATACAGAGGGTATAGGGTTGATATGCTGATGTTATACAGAGGGTTGATATGCTGATGTTATACAGAGGGTATATGGTTGATATGCTGATGTTATACAGAGGGTTGATATGCTGATGTTATACAGAGGGTATATGGTTGGTATGCTGATGTTATACAGAGGGTATAGGGGTGGTATGCTGATGTTATACAGAGGGTATATGGTTGATATGCTGATGTTATACAGAGGGTATAGTGTTGATATGCTGATGTTATACAGAGGGTAGAGGGTTGATATGCTGATGTTATACAGAGGGTATAGGGTTGATATGCTGATGTTATACAGAGGGTATAGGGTTGATATGCTGATGTTATACAGAGGGTATAGGGTTGATATGCTGATGTTATACAGAGGGTATAGGGTTGATATGCTGATGTTATACAGAGGGTATATGGTTGATATGCTGATGTTATACAGAGGGTATATGGTTGATATGCTGATGTTATACAGAGGGTATAGGGTTGATATGCTGATGTTATACAGAGGGTATAGGGTTGATATGCTGATGTTATACAGAGGGTATATGGTTGATATGCTGATGTTATACAGAGGGTATATGGTTGATATGCTGATGTTATACAGAGGGTATAGGGTTGATATGCTGATGTTATACAGAGGGTATATGGTTGATATGCTGATGTTATACAGAGGGTATAGGGTTGATATGCTGATGTTATACAGAGGGTTGATATGCTGATGTTATACAGAGGGTATATGGTTGATATGCTGATGTTATACAGAGGGTTGATATGCTGATGTTATACAGAGGGTATATGGTTGATATGCTGATGTTATACAGAGGGTATAGGGTTGATATGCTGATGTTATACAGAGGGTATAGGGTTGATATGCTGATGTTATACAGAGGGTATAGGGTTGATATGCTGATGTTATACAGAGGGTATAGGGTTGATATGCTGATGTTATACAGAGGGTATAGGGTTGATATGCTGATGTTATACAGAGGGTATAGGGTTGATATGCTGATGTTATACAGAGGGTATAGGGTTGATATGCTGATGTTATACAGAGGGTATAGGGTTGATATGCTGATGTTATACAGAGGGTATAGGGTTGATATGCTGATGTTATACATAGGGTATAGGGTTGATATGCTGATGTTATACAGAGGGTATAGGGTTGATATGCTGATGTTATACAGAGGGTATATGGTTGATATGCTGATGTTATACAGAGGGTATAGGGTTGATATGCTGATGTTATACAGAGGGTATAGGGTTGATATGCTGATGTTATACAGAGGGTATAGGGTTGATATGCTGATGTTATACATAGGGTATAGGGTTGATATGCTGATGTTATACAGAGGGTATAGGGTTGATATGCTGATGTTATACAGAGGGTATAGGGTTGATATGCTGATGTTATACAGAGGGTATAGGGTTGATATGCTGATGTTATACAGAGGGTTGATATGCTGATGTTATACAGAGGGTATATGGTTGATATGCTGATGTTATACAGAGGGTTGATATGCTGATGTTATACAGAGGGTATATGGTTGGTATGCTGATGTTATACAGAGGGTATATGGTTGATATGCTGATGTTATACAGAGGGTATAGGGTTGATATGCTGATGTTATACAGAGGGTATAGGGTTGATATGCTGATGTTATACAGAGGGTATAGGGTTGATATGCTGATGTTATACAGAGGGTATAGGGTTGATATGCTGATGTTATACAGAGGGTATAGGGGTGGTATGCTGATGTTATACAGAGGGTATATGGTTGATATGCTGATGTTATACAGAGGGTATAGGGTTGATATGCTAATGTTATACGGAGGGTATAGGGTTGATATGCTGATGTTATACAGAGGGTATATGGTTGATATGCTGATGTTATACAGAGGGTATAGGGTTGATATGCTGATGTTATACAGAGGGTTGATATGCTGATGTTATACAGAGGGTATAGGGTTGATATGCTGATGTTATACAGAGGGTATATGGTTGATATGCTGATGTTATACAGAGGGTATATGGTTGATATGCTGATG
This sequence comes from Osedax frankpressi, assembly GCA_964035775.1. Lineage (NCBI taxonomy): Eukaryota > Metazoa > Annelida > Polychaeta > Sabellida > Siboglinidae > Osedax > Osedax frankpressi. Next base: position 27,366,043 of record OZ038312.1, read on the forward strand.
TTATACAGAGGGTATAGGGTTGATATGCTGATGTTATACAGAGGGTATATGGTTGATATGCTGATGTTATACAGAGGGTATAGGGTTGATATGCTGATGTTATACAGAGGGTATAGGGTTGATATGCCGATGTTATACAGAGGGTATAGGGTTGATATGCTGATGTTATATAGAGGGTATATGGTTGATATGCTGATGTTATACAGAGGGTATAGGGTTGATATGCTGATGTTATACAGAGGGTATAGGGTTGATATGCCGATGTTATACAGAGGGTATAGGGTTGATATGCTGATGTTATATAGAGGGTATAGGGTTGATATGCTGATGTTATACAGAGGGTATAGGGTTGATATGCTGATGTTATACAGAGGGTATAGGGTTGATATGCTGATGTTATACAGAGGGTTGATATGCTGATGTTATACAGAGGGTATAGGGTTAATATGCTGATGTTATACAGAGGGTTGATATGCTGATGTTATACAGAGGGTATAGGGTTGATATGCTGATGTTATACAGAGGGTATATGGTTGATATGCTGATGTTATACAGAGGGTATAGGGTTGATATGCTGATGTTATACAGAGGGTTAGTTTGCTGATGTTATACAGAGGGTATAGGGTTGATATGCTGATGTTATACAGAGGGTATAGGGTTGATATGCTGATGTTATACAGAGGGTATAGGGTTGATATGCTGATGTTATACAGAGGGTATAGGGTTGATATGCTGATGTTATACAGAGGGTATATGGTTGATATGCTGATGTTATACAGAGGGTATAGGGTTGATATGCTGATGTTATACAGAGGGTATAGGGTTGATATGCTGATGTTATACAGAGGGTATAGGGTTGATATGCTGATGTTATACAGAGGGTATATGGTTGATATGCTGATGTTATACAGAGGGTATATGGTTGATATGCTGATGTTATACAGAGGGTATAGGGTTGATATGCTGATGTTATACAGAGGGTATATGGTTGATATGCTGATGTTATACAGAGGGTATAGGGTTGATATGCTGATGTTATACAGAGGGTATAGGGTTGATATGCTGATGTTATACAGAGGGTATAGGGTTGATATGCTGATGTTATACAGAGGGTATATGGTTGATATACTGATGTTATACAGAGGGTATAGGGTTGATATGCTGATGTTATACAGAGGGTATATGGTTGATATGCTGATGTTATACAGAGGGTTGATATGCTGATGTTATACAGAGGGTATAGGGTTGATATGCTGATGTTATACAGAGGGTATATGGTTGATATGCTGATGTTATACAGAGGGTTGATATGCTGATGTTATACAGAGGGTATAGGGTTGATATGCTGATGTTATACAGAGGGTATAGGGTTGATATGCTGATGTTATACAGAGGGTATAGGGTTGATATGCTGATGTTATACAGAGGGTATATGGTTGATATGCTGATGTTATACAGAGGGTTGATATGCTGATGTTATACAGAGGGTATAGGGTTGATATGCTGATGTTATATAGAGGGTATAGGGTTGATATGCTGATGTTATACAGAGGGTTGATATGCTGATGTTATACAGAGGGTATAGGGTTGATATGCTGATGTTATACAGAGGGTATATGGTTGATATGCTGATGTTATACAGAGGGTTGATATGCTGATGTTATACAGAGGGTATAGGGTTGATATGCTGATGTTATACAGAGGGTATAGGGTTGATATGCTGATGTTATATAGAGGGTATACGGTTGATATGCTGATGTTATACAGAGGGTATAGGGTTGATATGCTGATGTTATACAGAGGGTATAGGGTTGATATGCTGATGTTATACAGAGGGTTGATATGCTGATGTTATACAGAGGGTATAGGGTTGATATGCTGATGTTATACAGAGGGTATAGGGTTGATATGCTGATGTTATACAGAGGGTATAGGGTTGATATGCTGATGTTATACAGAGGGTATAGGGTTGATATGCTGATGTTATACAGAGGGTATATGGTTGATATGCTGATGTTATACAGAGGGTATAGGGTTGATATGCTGATGTTATACAGAGGGTATATGGTTGATATGCTGATGTTATACAGAGGGTTGATATGCTGATGTTATACAGAGGGTATAGGGTTGATATGCTGATGTTATACAGAGGGTATAGGGTTGATATGCTGATGTTATACAGAGGGTATAGGGTTGATATGCTGATGTTATACAGAGGGTATAGGGTTGATATGCTGATGTTATACAGAGGGTATAGGGTTGATATGCTGATGTTATACAGAGGGTATATGGTTGATATGCTGATGTTATACAGAGGGTATAGGGTTGATATGCTGATGTTATACAGAGGGTATAGGGTTGATATGCTGATGTTATACAGAGGGTATAGGGTTGATATGCTGATGTTATACAGAGGGTATATGGTTGATATGCTGATGTTATACAGAGGGTATATGGTTGATATGCTGATGTTATACAGAGGGTATAGGGTTGATATGCTGATGTTATACAGAGGGTATATGGTTGATATGCTGATGTTATACAGAGGGTATAGGGTTGATATGCTGATGTTATACAGAGGGTATAGGGTTGATATGCTGATGTTATACAGAGGGTATAGGGTTGATATGCTGATGTTATACAGAGGGTATATGGTTGATATGCTGATGTTATACAGAGGGTATAGGGTTGATATGCTGATGTTATACAGAGGGTATATGGTTGATATGCTGATGTTATACAGAGGGTTGATATGCTGATGTTATACAGAGGGTATAGGGTTGATATGCTGATGTTATACAGAGGGTATATGGTTGATATGCTGATGTTATACAGAGGGTTGATATGCTGATGTTATACAGAGGGTATAGGGTTGATATGCTGATGTTATACAGAGGGTATAGGGTTGATATGCTGATGTTATACAGAGGGTATAGGGTTGATATGCTGATGTTATACAGAGGGTATATGGTTGATATGCTGATGTTATACAGAGGGTTGATATGCTGATGTTATACAGAGGGTATAGGGTTGATATGCTGATGTTATATAGAGGGTATAGGGTTGATATGCTGATGTTATACAGAGGGTTGATATGCTGATGTTATACAGAGGGTATAGGGTTGATATGCTGATGTTATACAGAGGGTATATGGTTGATATGCTGATGTTATACAGAGGGTTGATATGCTGATGTTATACAGAGGGTATAGGGTTGATATGCTGATGTTATACAGAGGGTATAGGGTTGATATGCTGATGTTATATAGAGGGTATAGGGTTGATATGCTGATGTTATACAGAGGGTATAGGGTTGATATGCTGATGTTATACAGAGGGTATAGGGTTGATATGCTGATGTTATACAGAGGGTTGATATGCTGATGTTATACAGAGGGTATAGGGTTGATATGCTGATGTTATACAGAGGGTATAGGGTTGATATGCTGATGTTATACAGAGGGTATAGGGTTGATATGCTGATGTTATACAGAGGGTATAGGGTTGATATGCTGATGTTATACAGAGGGTATATGGTTGATATGCTGATGTTATACAGAGGGTATAGGGTTGATATGCTGATGTTATACAGAGGGTATATGGTTGATATGCTGATGTTATACAGAGGGTTGATATGCTGATGTTATACAGAGGGTATAGGGTTGATATGCTGATGTTATACAGAGGGTATAGGGTTGATATGCTGATGTTATACAGAGGGTATAGGGTTGATATGCTGATGTTATACAGAGGGTATAGGGTTGATATGCTGATGTTATACAGAGGGTATATGGTTGATATGCTGATGTTATACAGAGGGTATATGGTTGATATGCTGATGTTATACAGAGGGTATAGGGTTGATATGGTGATATTATACAGAGGGTATAGGGTTGATATGCTGATGTTATACAGAGGGTATAGGGTTGATATGCTGATGTTATACAGAGGGTATAGGGTTGATATGCTGATGTTATACAGAGGGTATAGGGTTGATATGCTGATGTTATACAGAGGGTATAGGGTTGATATGCTGATGTTATACAGAGGGTATAGGGTTGATATGCTGATGTTATACAGAGGGTATAGGGTTGATATGCTGATGTTATACAGAGGGTATAGGGTTGATATGCTGATGTTATATAGAGGGTATATATGGAGCAGTAGTGTTATATGAGAGTTGTAGAGATGGTGTAGGGATGGCATTGGATTGGTGTGGTGTAGTCTGGTGTGGTGTAGTCTGGTGTGGTGTAGTATGGTGTGGTATGGTGTGATGTGGTGTGGTGTGGTGTGTTGTTGTATAATGGGTGATATACCCTCGCTACTACCCACTCTCAGTGCTTTCATTCTCTCCGCTTCTATTTCCATGAGTAGAACGCATTGTATGGATCTAAGCTACTGTATGGATTTAAGCTACTGTATGAGTCTAAGCTACTGTATGGGTGTAAGCTACTCTATGGGTGTAAGCCACTGTATGGGTGTAAGCTACTCTATTGATGTAAGCAACATTATGGGTATAAGCTACTGTATGGGTGTAAGTTACTGTATGGATGTAGGCTACTGTATGGGTCTAAGGTACTGTATGGGTGTAAGCTACTGTATGGGTGTAAGCTACTGTATGGATGTAAGCTAATATATAGGTTTAAGCTACTTTATGGGTGTAAGCTACTTTATGGGTGTAATCTACTGTATGGGTGTAAGCTACTGTGTGGGTGTAAGCTACTGTGTGGGTGTAAGCTACTGTATGGGTGTAACCTACTGTATGGGTGTAAGCTACTGTATGGGTGTAAGCTACTTTATATGTGTAAGCTACTTTATGGGTGTAAGCTACTTTATGGGTGTAAGCTACTGTATGGGTCTAAGGTACTATATGGGTGTAAGCTACTGTATGGGTGTAAGCTACTTTAGGGAGTAAGCTACTTTATGGGTGTAAGCTACTGTATGGGTGTAAGCTACTTTATATGTGTAAGCTACTTTATGGGTGTAAGCTACTTTATGGGTGTAAGCTACTGTATGGGTGTAAGCTACTTTAGGGTGTAAGCTACTTTATATGTATAGACTACCGTATCTGCCAATGTAAGGTATATCTGTGTAGGCCACTATGGGGTCGAGATGCTTGAACACCAACCCAGGCATATATGTATTCATCTTTATATAAATATATATATATATATATATATATATACAGAATACCGCGATAGTGTCGGGTGGAGATGCCTGGATATTAATGAGTGTGAAATGTGTTGCCTGGAGGTGATTTGACTATGTCCGACGAACGTGCCCGAACCTGCCTGGGGATGATCCTTTAAGGCTGCAAAGGTAAACATTAAACCTAATGTAGATCACCTGGAAGTCGGCCATAGTACAGTCATTGTTTTAATAATAATATTTTTCGCCTATAAAGTTGACTAAAGTTACTAAGGTGTAAGAACATAGGTTACCCAACAAACACAGTGATGTCATTATTATGTAAAATCATTTGGTAATCTATAAAAGAAATGAAATATAAAAGAAATAATGCAACCCAAAAAATGAAATGACCTTTATGGTTGCTGGCCCAAATAATTATATTATGCAACTAATATATAATTTTGAATAACTAATATTTGTAATGCTAATAAAATATATTTTCACTTTATTATATAGAAAAAACTAAAATACCTGGAAGTTTTCCTTCGTATATATATATATATATATATGTATATATATATATATATATATATATATATATATATATATATATATGTATATATATATATATATATATATATATATAGTGTTATAAAAGCTTGACGAGTTACAAAATCACTTTTTAATAGGAATTTGTTTATTATTGCTTATGCTTGATTTATTTATTCGTTAATAAAATGTTTGAAAATAAAATAATTTATTACAATAATGCGACGACGACTAGTTATTATTATTATTATTAAAACTATATATAATATTATATTATGGTATATTTAGGCCATAAAAATGGTCATAACTCGGTTATGTAATATTGTTATTATATAACTAGAGTCTAAAAATGTTCAGTTATAAAAATTTAATGTCAATTTTCAAATGCATTTATTTAATTTTTAATATTATTATATATATAATATAATATAAAACTGACTTATATTGTCTGCCTATCGTTTGTTTGGAATACCTTGGAAGCCATCCAGGTAATTTTAATTTTTGTATTATATAATAACATTATAAATATATTTTATTAGTATTACAAATATTGTAATTTTTAATATAAAATAATTATATAAGATTGCATAATAGTTACATCATATGATTTCTTGTGTCATGATTTATAATAACATAGGTAACTTCTTAAATAATCACTAAAAAATAATATGTCTTCGATAGATAATAGATAATAAAATCAATTGACATCGAATATTAATATATTTTACGAATATTATATTTTATCCCGAAGTCACAAATAGAGGCGTGATGTAAGATTTCTATGTATTATGTAATAGTAAAGTACCCTGTATACAGTATAATATACAGAGGAATTTGCTATTGGTGTAGAATTAATATACATATCAATATAATACAAGTATCCTAATTCAGGAATTAAGTTTGATATATCTATATAGTATACACTGTATAATATACAGTGTATATACTATTGTATAGAATGTAAACTATATCTAGATAGGCATACAACATACTCGTGCTATACACCACGTTCGTAATCCGCAAGTAGTGTAACGTAATAGTTTGATGACATAATGTCATGGGTTTCTGTGACAGAAAGGTTTTTAAATCGTTGGTTAATACAATTCCAGAAAAAAGATGATGTAACTTTTG
>OZ038312.1:27373052-27467251 GCA_964035775.1 Osedax frankpressi
CAATCAAATGTTAGGAATGTATTGTTTTGACATCATGTGACAGTAAAACTGGTTTGCTGACGATGGTAACCTGAGCTAGATGTTATGATTTAACCCAAATGCGAACACTTCAAGAAGGTAACAAGTATTACATTGAATTCAATTCAAGATCTTTTTATCGTTTATTCTATTTACTTTATTATGAATGATTTTGATATTTTTCGTTATCATTCTTAATCATAATTTCAATAAATCTGTTTCATTCTAGAGTTCGCATGATTATTAATTATGGATAGTAATTGTTGCTCACGTGTAAGTTACGTTTATAATTATGCTGTAAATTATGGGAGTATTACGCAATGCCGAGTTCGATTATTGTATTGTTCGATTACCCTGACCTCTAGAGCATGTAATAGCAGGACCCGTACCTTCGTCCGTACGACTGTCGTGGGTCTCTAATTTATAATGTTTATTCTACACTATACACTATACAGCTTATGCGAGAATATAAAGTCATAGAATGACGTATAGTATCTACTAAGACCCGTACAGTGTAAATAATATGTCATGTGTTATTAATCAGAGTATATAATCATATGCATGTAAAACTTACAATGTAAAACTTTCACCATTAAATAATGCGAAAATAACCTAATATTGGTTTTACACAGTACACATATCTCATATCTGCTAATATCCTATCATAGTTCTTTCAGAATATACAATCATCACATCTGTTAATATACTGCCAAATGTCTTTCAGCAAACGCAGAAGTTGTTATCGCATTTAAACCAATAATCGAGATACGCGAGGCTTAGAAACTAGATATTTATATCAATTTCACCGAGTTTGAGTTGGAGATTGTTTTTCAACTTACTCCCGTATTGTGGAGAGTTCCTCTTATATTATATATTTATATATATATATACATATATATATATATATATGTATATGTATATACATATATATATATATATATATATATATATATATATACATATATATATATTATATATATATATATATGTATATGTATATACATATATATATATATATATATATATATATATATATATATATATATACATATATATATATCGTAATGGCTGAGGATTTAGTCGATGGAACGTAGTAATTAAAGTGTAGTATTTAAAGAGAGGTAGTTAAGGAAAATATATGTAAGTCGAAAGAAACTATTGGAAGCTTGGGAATCTAGAGATGATTATCTCCTTATATCATAAACTTTTCCACACTCGTACACCTCCTTTACATTCCTTACCAACATGTATTAGATCCGGTATATAGATCTATAGATATAGCGAATTTTATTACAATTTTATTGCCTGTGTATTATTTTACTATGTAATAGGTAACGCGGTATTACGTGGCCGCCACCTAGAATTGCGCAATAGTTCTATTTATAGCTGTCAATGTAATCTCCAACGCATTACATGTATGGGCGTTTACCTAACACAATGAGTAATGGTAGAATTGTGTAAACTATGTTATGTTATTAAGTTAACAATGGAAATAATTGTATCATAATGAAATTTATTAAATCACAGTTGATAATCATTTATTAATATATTAACCATTGTATTATTTGTTATGTAATAAAAACAAAAATATATGATATGTATTTTGTACTTGAAATAATGATGTAACAATCGTAATTATATATTGTAATTATATCAGAGTAAATTTGTATAGTACTAATCTCCTTCATTAAGGTTTTAATTATTTTATATATGCATATAGCTTACTTTCCTCTCCTCTCCTCTCCTCTCCTCTCCTCTCCTCTCCTCTCCTCTCCTCTCCTCCTCCTCTCCTCTCCTCTCCTCTCTCCCTCCTCTCCTCTCCTCTCCTCTCCTCTCCTCTCCTCTCCTCTCCTCTCCTCTCTCTCTCCTCTCCTCTCCTCTCCTCTCCTCTCCTCTCCTCTCCTCTCCTCTCCTCTCCTCTCCTCTCCTCTCCTCTCCTCTCCTCTCCTCTCCTCTCCTCTCCTCTCCTCTCCTCTCCTCTCCTCTCCTCTCCTCTCCTCTCCTCTCCTCTCCTCTCCTCTCCTCTCCTCTCCTCTCCTCTCCTCTCCTCTCCTCTCCTCTCCTCTCCTCTCCTCTCCTCTCCTCTCCTCTCCTCTCCTCCTCCTCTCCTCTCCTCTCCTCCTCTCCTCTCCTCTCTCCTCTCCTCTCCTCTCCTCTCCTCTCCTCTCCTCTCTCCTCTCTCTCCTCTCCTCTCCTCTCCTCTCCTCTCCTCTCTCTCTCCTCTCCTCTCCTCTCCTCTCTCTCTCCTCTCTCTCCTCTCCTCTCTCCTCTCCCTCCTCTCCTCTCCTCTCCTCTCCTCTCCTCTCCTCTCCTCTCCTCTCCTCTCCTCTCCTCTCTCCTCTCCCCTCTCCCTCTCCCTGCACTATATGACGTAAAATAGCATTCTATATTTTATACATTGCAGTTTTACTCGACAAACAGATTGATGAGTATCTATTATATAAGATGTCTAAAATATAAATTGTTTCTACATAATTTTTTACATCAAATATATTTGTAATATTATTATACAAAATGATACATGAAATAACTTGCAGTATATATACTGTACACTATACACTATACTCTAAATACTGTACAGTGTATATGATACACTATACACTATACTCTAAATAATGTATAGTGTACACTGTACAGTGTACACTGTACAGTATTCAGTTACAATGAATACTATATACTATAGTATACAATTTACAATAAAGACAATTATTTTGCCTTTATACTTGGAATACACTTTAATAATTTAGGAGTTTAAAATAATATGTTACATAGCATTGCATATCATGTGCCAGTATAATTTATAATGATATGATTACTTAATATACCTAATATTAATTAGTATATATAAACATACGCTAAGATATTACAGTTATAATATGAATATGTACATGTATGATTACAAATTTATGTTATTTTAACATTTATTATAACATATGTCATTTGAGTTAACATTTGTCATAACATACGACGTAATATATGTCAAGATCTACTATGAACAATTTAAAAATTCCAAATATCCGTATCTCGAAATGAATACTCGAACATTGTAAATAATTGTTTGATTGTCATAATAAGTTAACAAGTTAAGATATAATCAATAAGCTTATTATATAATACATATGAGTATATATATATATATGGGTTTGCAGTGATGATATCTAGTAGTGCCCGCATAAACTTAAAAAGTCTGATTACATAATGATATTTAAAAACGTAATACGTGTATATACATATACACGTAATTATGCGAGTTGGTGTATGCGAATGTGTGTAGGTATGTATGTGTTCATGGAATTCATAATCCAAGAGAAATGCCTTAAACCTTTAAGTATTAAGTTAATACCCACTCTCCACTGAACCTATACTAGAGGTATGGTCATAAAGTGTTGGTGAAGTCATGTAGAGATCTCTATACAGGATAAGAAGTATGTATTTACAGGTATATGAATTTACATAATTATAATGTCAATTAAATAGCTTGTATACCAGCTACACAAACTCAATACACGCACACGCACACTCACGCACACACACATACACACACCCCACTCACACATACCCATATATATATATATATATATATATATATATATGTACAAATATAAATATAAATATATATACATATATATATATATAAATGTGTGTGTGTGTGTGTGTGTGTGTGTGTGTGTGTGTGTGTGTATGTGTGTGTGTGTGTGTGTGTGTGTGTGTTTATGTGTTAATAAACACTATTAATGCGAACGTTAATAAATAACCGAGACAATAAAGAATAAATATTGAGCTCAGTACATTTTTAAGACACCCGCCTACCGTAGAAAAATGATCAAGGTAATGTAAGACAACAGAGTGACGTAATTATTACATTAAATGTTTAAAATTAATAAATTATATCATAAAAATTTAATATATGTTTTTAACATTATTACATAATAACATCCGAATTGTTTACTTTATCATTTAGTTATATACATATATATGCATATATGCATATATGCATATATATATATATATATATATATATATATATATATATAAATATATATATATATGTATATATTGTATAAAGTGTACTGTTTATCAGCTAAGCATTTAAACTAATTACTAACAATTAACTATTCTGTTAAATTAAAATTCACATCGCCTTCAGTAGTAGTGTAATTATGGATATGTTTACATTAAGTACTACCATATATGGAAATATACATTATCTATTCTATTATATCACCTTACCCTAGTCTATTATCTTAATCCTACCTCCATACTTTTAACCACCATACCACACTATATTACCTCACTTTCATGCCCAGTTAACCCAATGATCTTACCCCATCAGTGGTGGACCACATTCTTTCAACACCCATACACCACCAGCCCTATTATGTTACTATTACTAAACCCCGACAATGCTTTTTTACCCCATATGCATTCGACTTTGTAATTCACACTATTACTCTACCTGACCATACTCCTTACCATAACTCTACCCTACTTAATCCACCTCGCTATTACTCTCCCTTGCCCCACTCATAACACACTACATATCCCACCCCAATACACTTCCTTACCCCACTTCTACCCTCTTACACTCCCTTGCCCCATTCGTACCACCCCAATACACCCTTTTTACACTTCCTTACCCCATTTCTACCCTGTTAAACTCCCTTGCCCCACTCGTACCACACTTAATACCCCACCCTATACACCCCTGTTATACTTCCTTACCCATTCTACCCTGTTACACTCCCTTGCCCCACTCATAATACCTTTAATACCCCCCTACAATACACTTCATTACCCCACTTCTACCCTGTTACACTCCCTTGCCCCACTCGTACCACACTTAATACCCCACCCAATACACCCCTGTTATACTTCCTTACCCCCTTCTACCCTGTTACACTCCCTTGCCCCACTCATAATACCTTTAATACCCACTACAATACACTTCAGTACCCTACTTCTACCCTGTTACACTCCCTTGCCCCACTCGTACCACACTTAATACCCCACCCAATACACCCCCTTACTCCACTCAATACACCACCACAATACACTTCCTTACCCCACTTCTTCTCTGTTACACTCCCTTGCCCCACTCGTACCACACTTAATACCCCACCCCAATACACCCCTGTTACACTGCCTTACCCCACTTCTACCCTGTTACACTCCCTTGCCCCACTCATAATACATTTAATACCCACTACAATACACTTCATTACCCCACTTCTATCCTGTTACATTACCTTGCCCCACTCGTACCACACTTAATACCCCACCCCAATACACCCCTGTTACACTGCCTTACCCCACTTCTACCCTGTTACACTCCCTTGCCCCACTCATAATACATTTAATACCCACTACAATACACTTCATTACCCCACTTCTACCCTGTTACACTACCTTGCCCCACTCGTACCACACTTAATACCCCACCCCAATACACCCCTGTTACACTGCCTTACCCCACTTCTACCTTGTTACACTCCCTTGCCCCACTCGTACCACACTTAATATCCCACCCCAATACACCCCCTTACTCCACTCAATACCCCACCACAATACACTTCTTTACCCCATTCCTATATAACTTAATATCCCACCTTACAAGACTCCATTACCCTGGTTCTTCCAACTCATCAAGAACCCGCTACTACTCGGTTCCCGTTACAATACGTTACTCTCACTTGCCTTGGTACTCGATTATTGTGTAGGGATCGCTTTGTCCTAGGGTCTCGACGTTCGGCAAGTTCGTAGCATTGCTGACCGAGACTTGCAGTGCCATCTCGAGACGGGGTGCGTCACTGGATGTCTAGTTACCTTTGTAATCCATATAGGTATGAGTGTATAAGTAGGCGGCTGTTGTTAGACGTATGCGCAAATAGGTTCGCTGCGTTCAATAGACCGGCGAACCGCGAAGATACTGGCTCTATGGATCGCGAGTGTATTTAGCGCCACATATCGAGTGATCAATTTCTCAATAATAATAATAAACTTAATCACTATTCGTAAACATGGATATTCTTTTCAATACCTCGAATGTTTATTATAATTTACAATATGTTCTCTTTCTTTTCTATTATAAAGTATATTGCCAACAGTAATTGGTATACATAACATTGTCGCGTATAATTGCATTTATAAAATAAATTTAGTAGTTACAAAATATACCAAATATTCACAATTAATGACCATCGCGTGATATCCTTGATACATAACTGTGCACCGGCATTTGATATAACTAGGACTTACATGACAGTTATTTGCAGATTTATACATACTTGTACTACATTTATATTCTACTAATAAAGATTTCAGAAGAATGTTCTAGAACACTCGAAGAGGATATTGCTAAGCTATATTTGATGTTTGGATTCGACGATTTCGTTGTGGTACAATAGGAAGTTGATATATCGGAGATTAATTGCAATCAATGGCGTATTTTAAATTTCCTCTGTATTTATTCTTACTGAAAGCTACAAATAACTGGAATGAGTATATAATTCTCTATAAACAAATATGTAATAAATAATAACTAATTGATAGATATTATTTACATTATCTATTATCTGAATTAATTTAAGTTTTAATAAATAATGAATTGTAAAATATTACTTCTACCTCTACTATATTAATTAAGTTTATATTTATAATTAAGTTTAATAAACGAGTATATATTTTATAATTGTGGAAATGTCGTATTAAATATATCCACATATGTGAATATATACATTGCATTAATTAATATTACTTCTACATCTACTATATTAATTTAGTTTATATTTAGAATTAAGTTTAATAAACGAGTATATATTTTATAATTGTGGAAATGTCGTATTAAATATATCCACATATGTGAATATATACATTGCATTAATTAATATTACTTCTACCTCTACTATATTAATTTAGTTTATATTTATAATTAAGTTTAATAAACGAGTATATATTTTATAATTGTGGAAATATCGTATTAAATATATCTACATATGTGAATATATACATTGCATTAATTAATATTACTTCTACCTCTACTATATTAATTTAGTTTATATTTATAATTAAGTTTAATAAACGAGTATATATTTTATAATTGTGGAAATATCGTATTAAATATATCCACATATGTGAATATATACATTGCATTAATTAATATTACTTCTACCTCTACTATATTAATTTAGTTTATATTTATAATTAAGTTTAATAAACGAGTATATATTTTATAATTGTGGAAATATCGTATTAAATATATCCACATATGTGAATATATACATTGCATTAATATTTATTTATGTAAGTAAAAACTATTGGAATCTTAAGATTTAAAATTATTAATGTATACTTTATAATTGAATTATAAGTAATATGGTATATAATTGTTTTACAATTGGATATGCAACACGCATCTATCAATTAAAATCATGAAGTGAAGAGTCAATGCAATAGAGAGATTATCCGTAAATTACAAAAATAACTCACCGAAATACTTAGATTACATTTTTTAGATTGGAAAAATGTATTATTATTATTTAAAGTTCAACACGTGATATGATTTAACTAAACATAACCTAAACAATTGTATTAGCTGAACTAATCTCCACCCAACACGACTACATCAGATAGAAATCATCCGAATGAAAAGTAATACTAGTCTTCTTACATTATAAATTCAATCTGTTAAGAGCCGTATACGTAATTTATCATTTTTAATAGAGCTTTTTATTAATATTAATCTCTCACTATGTAATAAAAGTAACTTTTGATATATTTAATTAATTATCCAAGAATGATATTTCAACTTAAATTACCCGAGTAGCAATCGATATCGATGGCTAAATAAATAAAACTCGACTACAAAACACCGAAATTTATCATGAAAACTCTCCGATTCCCGGGGTTAAAAAGAGGTCGGAGAGGCCGCGGAGAGTTCAGCAGTCGAATGATTTCTTCGGCGCCGCCGCCGCCGGCGGAGGAGGAGGAGGAGGAGATCTCTTCAAAGCCATGCTACCGGCTTCACCGTAGCCAGCCTTGCAGTTCTCGACGGCTTGCTGTTCGGTGGCTGGTCGACAGTGACGTTGGTGAGTCGGCCAATCGTCCACTTGACATTGACGACGGCAGTACCACGCCTGTTTGCACGTCGAACAGCGCTTCGTGGCGCCGGGACCTCGGCATTTCTTGCACGGGGGCGCCACTAGTTTGGCGGGGGACTCCGAGACGGAGGAGGAGGAGAGTTTCGAGGTGAGGTGTCCGTTGCACTTCTTGCCGAGCATAGTTTCCGAGGCCTCTGTGTATGTTGCCAGGATATCAAAGTGAGACGACAGTCTGCGAATGTGAAGAGGGTGGGTGTAGGGTTTGGTGGGTGTAGGGTTTCGTGGGAGTGCGATAGAAATATATACGATGGTGGGTAATCTAGTTTTTATGTGAATGTGTATTTTATAAATCAATTATCTATAGAAATATAATTATACGGCTCTCAAAATAAACAAAGAACTTCATGATTATTTCTATTCATTATTACCAAAGATGTTATTTTAATTACTCAGAAAACAACTCAGTAAGAATCATTTTGAAGTCTCATCATTTATTGAATATTGTTTTCCTTATTATTGCAATATCATTTTTATACTCATGAAATGATTTCAAAAACAATTGCATCACTTGCTGAGTTGGCCAGCAACATCAAAACGTTTTTGTAGTAGTTAGTGTAGTCGAACAATACCAACGATTTTGCTTGCTCGATAAGTTCTTCTCCGTTTGGAGAGAAGTAATCCTCCAACGACTTCTTGGCCAATGCCTTGAAACCCATCTCCGGGTACTTCTCAATTAATTGATTCCTGATTACAGCATGCTGCCGGAATGTGTGGTAGATAGGAACAACGGAAGAGTTTAAAGAAAGAATTGGCGGTATAAGGTAGTAGGATAACGAAATAAGTTGGAGTTGGTTCACGGGTGTTGGAAACTAAAAGAAATACATAGGAAGTGAAGTATATAATTTTTAATAGTATTTCACATGTATGAAGATGTAAGAATATATTTCAGTTCTAAGCAGTTGGCTCTAAAATAAAATACATCAATGAAATATGATAAATCATTATAAGAGCTAGGTAGAGGTCAGAGAGGTAGAGGTCAGGGAGATAGAGGTCAGAGAGGTAGAGGTCAGGGAGGTAGAGGTCAGAGAGGTATATGTCAGAGAGGCAGAGGTCAGGGAGGTAGAGGTCGGATATATAGAGGTCAGATATATAGAGGTCAGGGATGTAGAGGTCATGGAGGTAGAGGTCAGGGAAGTAGAGGTCAGGGAAGTAGAGGTCAGGGAGGTAGAGGTCAGGGAAGTAGAGGTCAGGGAGGTAGAGGTCAGGGAGGTAGAGGTCAGGGAGGTAGAGGTCAGGGAGATAGAGATCAGGCATAGATATGAACTTTTTCTATGACGTAGTTGGTCATGGTGGTGTGTCGAGGTCGAAACAGTCGTAGCGTATCCAGATATCGACGTATGTCAGCAATCAACGACATCTGGTCAAGTTTTGGGTCGGCGAGCAAAGACTGAAGGCGAAACAAAGATGCCTGCCTCTGACCGGTAATCTCGTACACACTCTGGTTTTCTTTGTCGAGCAGGAGTCTGTACAGACATACCCACAACTAAGCACGGGTTTATAGAGACGTGATTAGAGATAGGGGCCAATAATCACTCCCCCCTCCCCATTATAAAGGGTGTTATTAGACACTTTATATCTATATATAATACCAGCAAATTATTAAGAAAATGTATATATACAAAATGATTATGCAATAATAATAAGTTTTTAGGATTAGTCTACACGATTACGAATACAAATGAATTGCATAACGTTCACGAGTTCAAAGGTCATAAAGGTGAAATAACCTGTCCATCAGTTTTGCTCATGCGATCCGGATCCTGAAGGTCCTCGATCTTCACCCAGTTGTTTTCGATGAAGGCATACTTTACTGAATCGATAACGAAAAATGAATAGATATAAAACTATATTTATAAAACTGTAGTTCTCTAAAAAAGAAATAAAAGAAATAGGCAATGATCACTCAATGCCTCCGAAATGTCATAGACCCTCAGATATCCCATCCAATTGCAAAACATTATCCTCCTTACGTAGTGAATAATCACTTACATTACAACTCACCTTATCCTTTAAAGTGACACACTCCTCCTTCCGTCGTCAAGGACATACCTTCCCAACTCCCTGGCGAGGAAACTTCCTTCACCACAGTACGACCGACTACCCCTCACCACCTTCACTAAACCCGCCCCCTTCACTAAACCCGCCACCTACTCGAGCACGACTCCTACAAACCTCCCTTGGAGTCTGTCCTGTACCAAGACTTGCGCAGTAGAACCTCCGTGATTGTCATCGTCATGTCGTGAGTGTTCAGGATGTGAGCTCGGACACCCATCGAGAGACTGTCAAAATATAGACGTCAATTATAATGTCGGTACGAGTTGTTCCCTAGTGTCAGATGTTCACTGACCGGTGGTCAGATGTTCACTGACCGGTGATCAGATGTTCACTGACCGGTGGTCAGATGTTCACTGACCGGTGGTCAGATGTTCACTGACCGGTGATCAGATTCCAAGAGAGTATGGAAACTTTTAATTATTTAAATTTAAATTTAAGGATTTTTTAAATACGTGAACATTTATTCTAAAAAACTAATTATAACTATTTGGATTAATTGCTTGATTGCCCACCACCAAATGCAATATTTTTGTATTTGTATTCGATGCCTATATAAAAATAATGCAGAATTTACTAAGATAAGATTAGATGCATCAAAGAATTGCTGTTACAGATTTATGAGTTTTAACAACAGCCTATCAGTGGATAAGTGAAGTATATAGTTTTAAATGACTTATGATGTACTTTCATGTAAAATTAGATAAAGGCAGTTAAATTTCAAGTAAATAAAGAATCAGGACATATTAGTAAAAGAATAAATACGTTTGTTGAAACAGGGTTGAGAAATTATTTGCTAATTAATGTAATCAAAATAAAATCTTTTAAATGTATAAAGTATTATGTATGTTAAATTATTAAATATTGTAGGCTAATATATTGTTACATATTACCTGTTATCAATGAAATCTAATGGAAAAAGAACTGAATCATTAAAAATATTGTACATTATTTCCAATTAAATAAATAGGATAGCAATCAGACCTATAATATGTAATTATAGTCATATTATAGTATGTAATTATAGTCATATTATAGTATGTAATTATAGTCATATTATTCCATATATGGTATGATATTCCATATATGGTATGGTATTCCATATATGGTATCCTCAGAAAATAGATAAGGTAATTTTATAATATTATATTATTTTTTGTGTTTCAAAGCACATCACTAATTTATACAAAATTATTACATCATTTTATTTCTATACATATTTCTATAAAATATTATAAAATATTATACAAAATCATTTGAAATAAAAAACAAATAAATGTTCAATTTATTTGTATAATATATAAATATATAAATATCTTACCCAAGAAACAGATGATGTAACTAATATACAACCTTATATAATGATTTGATATGCAAAATAAACGTAATTATGTAAATAACAGACCTACAACCCCATCACCTACTTATTCATTTGTTCCACGATGTAACGCAGCAATGAAATACTTTTGATGCAAGTTCCAAACTGGATGCGAAAGTGATGTTTGTTCATGTCAAATTCGTTATCACCAAATTTATCTTCGGCATACATTTCGTGTTCATGGTCTTGTACACCAACCATCTATAGAGTGACATTTAGTGTTATAACATGGCGACGGCGTTGGAATCTCAGCGTAGGCATGCAAAAATAAAAGAAAACACTATATACAGATAGCAAAAGCATTACAATACAAAAGTATTACAATAGCTAGGATTATATTAGAAATTATTTCAAGAAAAATAAAATAGAGGTCAGTTGAGAGAAGTTATCGCTATTAGAAATCACTAGAGGTCATTTATAGGTCACTAGAGGTCGTTTAGAGGTCACTTAAGTTGACTAGAGGTATATGGAAGGCAGCACAATGTCCAAACCCAGTTCATTTTCCTGCCGACAAAGTCTACAATGTCGATGAGGTAATCTTTACTCTGCATTACGGCTTCAGAATGGAACATCAGAACTTGCAGCAAGTTAGTCAATGTTGTCTCATAGTAGAGCTGGTAGGGGGGGGGGGGGTGGTAGGGGGGGGGAGATGGTAGTAGGGGGGGGGGGAGATGGTAGTGGGGGGGGGTAGTAGGGGGGGGGTAGTAGGGGGGGGGTGGTAGTAGGGGGGGGGAGATGGTAGTAGGGGGGGGGGAGATGGTAGTAGGGGGGGGGGGGGAGATGGTAGTGGGGGGGGGGTAGTAGGGGGGGGGGGTAGTAGGGGGGGGTGGTAGTAGGGGGGGGAGATGGTAGTAGGGGGGGGAGATGGTAGTGGGGGGGGAGATGGTAGTGGGGGGGGAGATGGTAGTGGGGGGGAGATGGTGGGGGGGATGGTAGTGGAGGGGGGAGATGGTGGTGGGGGGGAAGATGGTAGTAGGGGGGGAGATGGTGATGGGGGGAGATGGTAGTGGGGGTGGGAGATGGTGGTGGGGGTGAAGATGGTGGTGGGGGGAAGATGGTGGTGGGGGGGAAGGTGGCGATGGGGGTGAAGATGGTGGTGGAGATGAAGATTGTGGTTGGGGTGCAGATGGTAGTGGAGATGAGAAGATGGGTTGATGGGAGTTGTGGGGTGAAGATGGGTGGTGTGTAACGGGATGGGTGTTGGGTGAAGTTAAGTTTAATAATATTGGAATAACAAAAGTTCATCCACTGTTCAAAACAACTGAAGAGATTAACATAATGTTATTTCAAATTGACAACAATATACTTGTTCTGAATCTACCTATGATAACTACAGTAACTACACTCACTACACTCACTACAGTACACTCACTACAGTACACTCACTACAGTACACTCACTACACTACACTCACTACACTACACTCACTACAGTACACTCACTACACTCACTACAGTACACTCACTACAGTACACTCACTACAGTACACTCACTACAGTACACTCACTACAGTACACTCACTACAGTACACTCACTACAGTACACTCACTACAGTACACTCACTACAGTACACTCACTACACTACACTCACTACACTCACTACACTACACTCACTACAGTACACTCACTACACTCACTACAGTACACTCACTACAGTACACTCACTACAGTACACTCACTACACTACACTCACTACACTACACTCACTACACTACACTCACTACACTACACTCACTACACTACACTCACTACACTCACTACACTACACTCACTACACTACACTCACTACACTACACTCACTACACTACACTCACTACACTCACTACACTACACTCACTACACTACACTCACTACACTACACTCACTACACTACACTCACTACACTACACTCACTACACTACACTCACTACACTCACTACAGTACACTCACTACAGTACACTCACTACACTACACTCACTACACTCACTACAGTACACTCACTACAGTACACTCACTACACTACACTCACTACACTACACTCACTACACTACACTCACTACACTACACTCACTACAGTACACTCACTACACTTACTACAGTATGCAACATTCCATTCAATAATTAATTTAGCTGCCCCCAATGGTCTATCCACGAATACATTTTTCAATTTACAAATCTCCCCATTTCTACTAATTTAACACAAACGGTTCTAAGTAGATAATACCCAATTGAATACCGAATGCAAAGTGAAATACTCTGGACTCGAAGGTCCTACAGCCCTGCTAAAAGTACAATGACATATCACCAATACAACGAAGTATTAGACCTTTTATCAACCGACTACTGCCAAACTACTGCCTCCCCGGACTGACCAACTGCAACTCGACACTAACTGGTACTCAACTATAACTGACCTCGACCTTATACCTAACAGATACCTATATACAATACTCCATCACAATAGACTTACACAAATAATGCCAACCGACATTCTGCCTGTAAAATATCTAAAACATGTTCTGAATTTGACAACTTTTGACTGTTTGCAGATTATTAATTGCATTATGGGTAATTTAATGAGTTAAAATATAACATCAATATCTATAAATAAAGAGTTAATAACTGAAATTAAGAAATATATTTATTTCTTAATTTATACCAATTAGAGTTAGCTATTTAACTTCCCAATACATCTTCTTCGGTCTAATATATTTATTAACACATCTTTTTGATATATAATAGCTTAATAAACGTCGATTTGGCATTATATTATATTTATATAAAATATATATTGTATGAAAAGGTAATTACGATAATCTTTGTAGTACAAAGTTTATCGGTGTTATTTGTTCTAAAAATGTTTTGTATCGTATTCATCATTAAAATGGACGTGTTCGGTCAAATTTACGCCATCGATAAACAATTGTACAAATCAAATATCGGTGGGAATCCCGATTAATAGAAACTTAAGTACCATTACTACAAGCGATAAGAAGACTCCAGTTTTATTATATAGGCTATATATTATACATGCTATATATTATAGACACTATACATCATATAGGCTATACATTATACAGGCTTTATATTATACACGTAATATACTTCTGGAACAATTCACAGTAGAATGTTAAACATGAATGTAATTCTGTATCTAAAAGAAATGTAAATCTGAACTCAATAAAAGATCTTTTACTTTTTATTAACAATCGAGAATATGAAATATACAAATGGAATTGTTTGTCAAAATAAACACGTCAAACACTAAATCAAACTAAATTACACTACACTAAATATACTACACCACAGTAAACTACACTACACTAAATTACACTACACACCACTAAATTACACCACTACACAGCACTACACTACACTCACTAAATGTTACTAACAAGAAACTAACTGAATGGACTAATTACTCATTTATCAATTAAAGACCGGGTTTAATTAACAAGATACAGTTATTACATCATACCTACAGCTTTAAATTATTCCATTGGTCAAACAGAAATACGCAATCTCTCAGAAACTAATTTTCCATAAACAAACAGTGACGTCACAAAATTCCAACAATATGCTACGGATAGCCAAATAATATTCGCCCTTCAATAGAGCAAATATTTCAGTACCATTTCAATGACTTCAAATAACCTAAACTCTAGTCTGCATACACTCCCAGACTCACAGTTCACTCAATTCAATATTAACTTTACGCCATTCCGATACACTTACTGAAGGACCAAGTCGAACCTTACTCCATACGACCACTACAGATGACAACCTTACCACCACTTAATTTAATTTAACGTTCCCAACTAATGATAACGTATTTAAACCAATTACTACAGCTAAATATTCACCCACTCGTGATTACCTCACATTATCACTCGCAGAGAAATCTTCACTCCGGTTACACCTTCAGATAAATAATCGACGCATTACAGGAATTATCTGCCAACAATTGAAACACTCAAAAAATATTCTCTTATAAAAAAAACTTCCCTTTGCCTAGATGACCTATCAAATTAACGAACCATCTCGCAGCTCCATTATTAGGCAAACTCCTAGAAGACAATACATTACAAACAAATATCACTTAACTGAAAATAACTACACAACAACTGAGCGACGTCAGAAAATGACATAATACGGTACCAACCCGACAACCAATTCTTCTCAATAGACAATTCTAATTCACTCGACTCATCCTCAGCGTTTGAGACTCTGGACGGCACAATATCAATGCCACGATTAGGAATGAATAATGGTAAACGCATTCAAATACAGAGTAACTCGAGGTTCATTTGATCTCCTATTCTATTTGCAAACTGTTTACTGCCTATCAAATAGACAACACAACGAAATAGAATGTAATTAATATGCTGGCGATATCAAAAATACATACACAGCTAAATACTCTATAAACAATTATAAAACTACTTAACTGAACTAAATAACTTGATGACAAATAATGACCTCCTTCGAGGTCAACAAAAATTAATCTATTAACATAAAATCAACAAATTCAACTAACATTTTCTCAGGCATCTATTAAAAAAATACTTAGTCTGACTAAATTATGAGAAAATTAATTTAACAAGACAAAATACAGCTGCCCGACCATATGACCTTAGACCCCCATGACCTTAGACCCCCATGACCTTAGATACCTACAACCAAAAATGAACATTGCAACTGCTATTAAATTAACCAAAACCCATGATCAACGCAAGCAGCAGAATAAGAATAAAATAAAATGCTGATAGAACTACAAATGGAATCTTATCAATAATTTACTGACTTAAATGGAACGACTAATCTATTAATATTGGAGAATTACGACAACTAAATTGGATGACTACATGTATCTTTATTAAATACAAACTATCCTAAAGAAAACAACCAATCATCTTCATACACGGCGACAATTAACATAAAAAAGACAATTGCGACCTTATCGTACTCCCGGTCACCCACTCTAAACAATACGACACTTTGAGGTTGAGTTCTATTGTTCCATTTAAATGGAAAGAAGTTATCGCTGAACATTTCAACAGATTACAATCGCAAGCAAGGTATTGTAATCTGTTGTATTTACTCCTGATTAAATCAAATTCATACTGACTGTATTCTATTATTATGATTACTTTTATTCGATCTCACTACTTATCTCACTACTCCCTTTATCCAAACACATATATATATAATAATAATATAAGACAATGTAGAAATTTATATATTATTAATTGTTGTGTAGAAAAAAATAGATAACAAATAAATACTTACACACACTTACTCCCCCACACAACACTACATTACACTCACTACAATACATTACACTACACTACACCAGACTTACTACACTACACAATACCAGACTCACTACACTATACTATACCAGACTCACTACACTATACTATACCAGACTCACTACACTACACTACACCAGAATCACTACACTCACTACACAATACTCACTACATCACACTACACAATACTCATTACACTCACTACAATACACTACACTACACTACACCAGACTCACTACACTACACTATACCAGACTCACTACACTACACTACACTACACCAGATTCACTACACTACACTACACTACACTACACTACACTACACTACACCAGACTCACTACACTACACTACACTCATTAAACCATACACACTACACTCACTACACCACCTTCACTACACTCACTACACCACCCTCACTATACTCACTACACCCACTACACTCACTACACCACCCTCACTATACTCACTACACCCACTACACTCATTACACCACCCTCACTACACTCACTACACCACCTTCACTACACTCACCACCCTCACTACACTCACTACATCATACTCACCACCCTCACTACACTCACTACACCACCTTCACTACACTCACTACACTCACCACCCTCACTACACTCACTACATCATACTCACTACACCACCCTCACTATACTCACTACACCCACTACACTCATTACACCACCCTCACTACACTCACTACATCACCTTCACCACCCTAACTACATCATACTCACCACCCTCACTACATCATACTCACTACACTCAGTACTACATACTCACTACACTCACTACACCACCCTCACTAAACTCACTACTACACACTCACTACACTCACTACATCATACTCACCACCCTCACTACATCATACTCACTACACTCAGTACTACATACTCACTACACTCACTACACCACCCTCACTAAACTCACTACTACACACTCACTACACTCACTACATCATACTCACCACACTCACTATACTCACTACACCCACTATACTCACTACACTCACTATACCACACTCACTACACCACCCTCACTACACTCACTACATCATACTCACTACACTCAGTACTACATACTCACTACACTCACTACACCACCCTCACTAAACTCACTACATCACCTTCACCACCCTAACTACATCATACTCACCACCCTCACTACACTACACCACCCTCACCACCCTCACGACACTCACTACACTCACTACACCATACTCACCACACTCACTATACTCACTACACCCACTATACTCACTACACTCACTATACCACACTCACTACATCATACTCACTACACTCACTACATCATACTCACTACACTCACTACACTCACTACTACATACTCACCACCCTCACTACACTCACTACACCACCCTCAACACACTCGCTACACCACCCTCACTACACTCACCACCCTCACTACACTCACCACCCTCACTACACTCACCACCCTCACTACACTCACCACCCTCACGACACTCACTACACCATACTCACTACACTCACTACATCATACTCACTACACTCACTACATCATACTCACTACACTCACTATACTCACTACCCTCAACACACTCACCACCCTCACAACACTCACTACTACATACTCACTACACTCACTACACCACCCTCACTACTACACACTCACTACACTCACCACATCATACTCACCACACTCACTACACTCACTACACCACCCTCACTACTACACACTCACTACACTCACCACATCATACTCACCACACTCACTACACTCACTACACCACCCTCACTACACTCACTACTACACACTCACTACACTCACTACTACATACTCACCACCTTCACTCACTACACTCACTACATCACCCTCACCACACTCACTACACCACCCTCACTACACGCACTACTACACACTCACTACACTCACTACACTCACTACTACATACTCACCACCATGTAGAGAGAGAATATTGTATTGTTAGGAGTCAGAATATTGTGAATAATTTTATAGACATTGTCAATCCAATACTCGGTATGTATAAGTTCATATATCAGGTGTTTCATCTGCAAGTAATTGGAGGAGTACTTAATATATAATTGGGGAGTACTTAAATAGTAATTAGTGCATGGTTAGTGGGTGATTAGTATGCAATTTGTAGAATATGAGTTAGATATCTATATATCTTATGGTATGATTCACAATCACATGTATAAAAACACGTAACAATAACGGATAATGACAATAACCTTGTCGTTGGATAGAATTAGTTCCTTGACATATTCCTCTTGGTGTTGCAGAAGGCAAAACGAAGACTGCAAATTCAGTTCTTCGATGATTCCGCGTTGAATCAGCCATCTGTAATGAATAAAGGAAGATCAAATTAGGTAGTTCAATATGTAAGGAATAAGCGGGAAGAATTAATATAGAGGAAAGTTATTGGGTGAATATAGAGGAAAGTTATTGGGTGAATATAGAGGAAAGTTATTGGGTGAATATAGAGGAAAGTTATTGGGTGAATATAGAGGAAAGTTATTGAGTGAATATAGAGGAAAGTTATTGGGTGAATATTGCGGAAGAGTAAATATTTAATATTAAAGAAGATTTAAACAAAATGGGAGAAATTAAATAAATAAGAAGAGTAGTTTAATGAGTTCATCAGAATGTGAAAAGGAAAGTTAAATGTGTGAAAAGGAAAGTTAAATGTGTGAAAAGGAAAGTTAAATGTGTGAAAAGGAAAGTTAAATGTGTGAAAAGGAAAGTTAAATGTGTGAAAAGGAAAGTTAAATATGTGAAAAGGAAAGTTAAATGTGTGAAAAGGAAAGTTAAATGTGTGAAAAGGAAAGTTAAATGTGTGAAAAGGAAAGTTAAATGTGTGAAAAGGAAAGTTAAATGTGTGAAAAGGAAAGTTAAATGTGTGAAAAGGAAAGTTAAATGTGTGAAAAGGAAAGTTAAATGTGTGAAAAGGAAAGTTAAATGTGTGAAAAGGAAAGTTAAATGTGTAAACAAGAGTTGAATTAATTCTATCATTTGCAATCAAAACAAAACTCTTGTATTTCATGCACAATAATATTAAATAATTATTTATATCTTAAAGAATTTTTGAAATATAACTATCATAAATATATATTTATTATATGTATTATATATAGCTATTTGATAATACAAAGAATTTGACTAATAAATATTATTTATAAATTTGTAATAATAAAAAATAAATTATAGAAGTTAGAAAAAACACCACATTTTATAATACATAATATTATAAATTAAATAAAGACTGGACAATAAAATCAAACATTTATCATTTTATAATTTATCTTATAAACTTATCACCACAATTATCACCATATTGTCATATCATCATATCATCACATTGTCTAGTACTTGTACCTGAAAATAATTTGGTATCAGATATTCAAAATAACATAGTTCATTGGACATTAATGTTTATTACATAAACTTATTAATTAACTGTATTATAAACAGAAATTCCCAAATTTAATTAAATATATAATGTACTTAATATCGTTAAACAGAATACTATTCATTTGAAATACATTAATCATTTGGGCATTAATATAATTGAATATTT
Source organism: Osedax frankpressi (assembly GCA_964035775.1). NCBI lineage: Eukaryota > Metazoa > Annelida > Polychaeta > Sabellida > Siboglinidae > Osedax > Osedax frankpressi. The sequence goes on from OZ038312.1 coordinate 27,393,538, forward strand.
ATCATTGAAAGCACTCTCGGAAAATACGGTAAATACTCATTATTATTATTATTGAAATATAACTATTAAATTAAGTTTTTAATATATTAAATCTGATATTTTATTGGAGCGCGAAGTCTAAATAATTTATAAATATTGTTTAATCATATTTTACATTTACATTCATATATATCAGAATAAATAATATGTATTCATAACTAATGATAAATATCTGGATAAATAATGAGAGTTAAAAATAGATATATGATTTATAATAAAGTTTAAATACCCACATATACAAATCTACCAAATATGAATAACTCTCAGCAAATATTGCCTTAATTAGGTATGATTGGACAAAAGTTTTTAAAAATAATATTATAGTATTCAAGTTGTAAAAAAATATTTATCAATTTTTAAACTTCTCGTTTAAATAATGTGACAGTTTAATAAATATATCATTAATTTGATAATTAAATTATGATATATATTAAGAACATGGATATCGATATTGTAGTATCAACATCTATTTTCAAGTTTATTCCATGTAGATAGTATGAAATGGTATGCAAATTATAATATTGTAAACAAGCATACATTCCCCCATAGTATTACTTTTTTCTGTTGATATCGCAAATAAATAGAAGCTCTCAAAATAAATTAAATAGCTATATTTTAAAATCAAACATACAACCACGAAAATTGCAAATATTACTTATATAATTTTAAAACCAATCAGTAATGTTAACAGTCTCTAGCCAATACATACACCATTATTTATTACATATAATTTGAATTTATAAACAATATATATCGCTAAATTATTGAGCGATATGATAATAATATCATATAATTGAGCGATATTATTAAACATATTCGCGAGGCACTTGATAAATTACTCGTATTTAATATTATATTATATAACTATATAGATAATATTTATATATGTATTTAATTATAAACTAATTATATATTTATATAATAACAAATATTAAATATATTTTTATATTATGAAATTAATATTTAACAATAAATGTTCTAATTTCGCTAGTAAAATTTAATATAATTCTAAAAACACAATATATGTGTACTATTTATATTAAACAATATGATACTATTGATAGATTATATTAAATTGTATTAACAAATAGTTAATCGAATGTATAAGATAGTTTTAGGTTCATGTTGTCATGGACGCATACTTTATAATAATTAGATCAAAGACGATTATCTAACAATTCATTTAGTAATGATTTACTAACTCCGGGCATCCAATATTTTCTAATGGAACATGTTTAAGTTTCTTAATCAATCTTTCTGTTTCCTCTGGATTATTATCAGGGTAAACATCTTCCATTTTATCCAAGTAAATATTTTTTAAACCTAAATTATAAACTTGTTATTGACATGCGCAAACACTATTTCCTATAATAATATTTATTATTTATAAAAAATCCAAGATTGATTATTCTGTTAGTATTTTAATTATTTATTTTAATTTAAATATTATAATATAATTGATATATATATATATAATTTGGTAAATAATTTTTAAAAATTATAAATATTATTAGGATCAAGTCCGTTTGACGGCGAGTTAAAATTATGCCGCGTATTTTCAAGTCCACTCCAAATCTAATTCAGTGAAATAAACCACACCTATTTTATGAAAATAGTGAATACGCCCATTTAAATCTTGCATTATTACATTATTTAATTATTTACATAAACAATTTAACTGCTCTATAATAACATCTCTGAAGATATATATATAATATATATATATATATATATATATATATATATATATATATATATATATATATTATGTATATTATATATATAATATATACATAATGTATCATACATAATATATACATTCTCTATAGTTTACAGATTCAACCATGAATCATCATAATGAATCACATTGTTATTAATAGACATTAACTATTATAAAGGACAGTCATTTTATTAATACACCCATTTAGAATTTTTATCACATACAACTCCCTCATAATTTGAACTCGTTGTACAACGGACTTGATCCTAATATTATATTAATTATATGTTTTCTAGATTTTATGTTGGGGTTGGGAAATATTTTATATTAGGAGCTTGGAAAATATTTTAAAAAAATAAACTATTTGATACTTATATTTATATTCTGTTTACACTAACGAAATCTAAGTCAATAACAATAAAAATTGTCATAGATATATTTTACGAAGATTTATGTTTACACTTTCAGTAAAATTAGCTTTATTTTAACAATGCACCTTTATAATCTATATATCATATTTACTAATGACTATTGAGATAAAATCACACATAAAAATAAACAATAACAAATTAAAATTTAATATTTTTGATTCCTCGAGAATATATAAATAGTATGACTACTATATGTTAATCTAACCATAGATTATGCATGTATATTAATCATGTTATGAATTCTTTTTAACTCTTACTAACTCAACTACTACAATGACCCTTGACTTATCGTCAGCATGTAATTCATGTCAGCATAATATTCGGAAAATTAATTCATTATTAGTAACATTTTCAATTCCATAATGCCATTATAAATAAATATTAATGTCCAGATAAATATATATATTATTTAATTTATTTCCATTTAATATTCTTTAAAGGTAATAATTGTCAGAATTGTCGAGATTTGTGTTTACATCATAAGCATAAATTACATCATAATTCATTAGCATAAAAAGTGGATTGACATGAGTTAATAATTGTTTGGTACAATTCTGATACCTGTTTCTGTGTATTTGATGTAGAATCGCAGCAGATGAGAATTTAAGACAATGGATAGTTGCAGATTTAACCAGCATAAGAATTCATTTAGATTCTCACACTGTTATTAAATTTAATTTCTTATTCTCTATTTTTTATATCATTCGAAATATTTGTCTGAGTTGTTCTGATTGGGGATTTATCACATTAATTTTACTTTCAACGAAGTCATTTTGAAGTTCTCTTATTGTCTTTGTTTTGTTTGATCACTAACGTATCTAGCATATTCACTGGTTACCATAGGTACAAAATAATAAGCAAGCGCTACTGGGTAGTATTGGAGTTATAAACCAGATGAGATGAACTATGAACTCTAGTCCCACTCAAGTTCCTTATCTGCATACTTAACTTATATCTACATAATTCATTAAATAATATATTTCATTTCTTCTCAGTTTATAATTTGAACTTTATACACAAACATTTTTAGCTGTCTATACCTGGAAATTCGTGTGAAATGTGTGTTTCACATTGTTCTTATAAACCCATTATGTACGCTTTGCTTGAATTTGCATGAATTCCATTACAGATAAATATAAATATATATATAGTGATTCATTTGTGTCAGACATTGTCATTGGCATTATCAGCATGTGTCTCCATTCCAATAACCAGCAACTTTCCTTCGGGTTACATTTATAGAATTTTCAAATTAGACGCTATGCCCAAGATACCTCCTGCTAACTATACGGCTATACTAAAAAGAATTCAGAATGGATTTCACCAATCTTTCAACAAGGTTTATCATCTAACCTACGACCATTGTGATTATACGAGATACGCGCGGAGTGCGTTTAAATCTACCAGATGTAAACTTACAATGAAATGCACCCGAGTTTGAAGATTAGGGCTTTCAGATCAATTATTTTAATTAGTTTCTATTTTAACTTACTATATATCGATCTATTTGTTAATAATGTTACGTAGAATCATAATTATTGATTTATTATTATAAAAACATGAGTATATATTTCAGATGAAAATCGAGTCCTTAGGCAATGGCGATTGTGAATGTAGCATGGTGGTAGAGGAAAAACACACCAATCCTTTGTGTAAGTCGTCACCCACACCTACGTTATTGTATAAACTTCAATTGGCGATTAAACTGCCATCCACCTGCGACTTCCTTAATCATAAACCCATCCAAACCCATCCATGCTCCTCCATACTCCTCCATACTCCTCCATACTCCTCCATACTCCTCCATACTCCTCCATACTCCTCCATACTCCTCCAAACCCATCCAAACCCATCCATGCTCCTCCATACTCCTCCATCCTATATACTCCTCCATACTCCTCCATACTCCTTCAAACCCATCCATACTCCTCCATACTCCTCCATACTCCTCCATACTCCTCCATACTCCTCCAAACCCATCCATACTCCTCTATACTCCTCCAAACCCATCCATACTCCTCCAAACCCATCCATACTCCTCCATACTCCTCCATACTCCTCCATACTCCTCCATACTCCTTCAAACTCTTATGTACTCCTTCATACTCCTCCGTACTCCTTCATACTCCTCCGTACTCCTCCATACTCCTCCGTACTCCTCCATACTCCTACCCCATACTGACCCCAAAGTTACCTTGCACGGAGGCTGTTCAGCGACACTGGCCGATGCTGTCTCCACACTTGCTCTTCTGTCCAGTGATAAGGGAAAAGCCGGCGTTTCCATTGACCTCAGTACTTCGTTAGTGTCTAAACTCGGGAAGTTATTGTTGGCAACTTGTGTCTGTAACTGGTAATATCTATATTATTAGGGTAATTTACTGATGAAAATGCATTTATTTAAAACCCAATATGTAATCTGCTGATTTTTCTAGTATTTATTAATTTAATATTTGAAGTGTATTAAAGTGATGTTTGCAGTTGAAGTTATTAATTATCAATTATTTAGAATTTGTTGAATAGTTCTTATTTTTAACTTGGAATTTAAAATATAATTCTTATTTTACTTTATATTTTTGATTTAGTTACATGTCACCAGCTAAAATTGGAGACGTAATCCTGATTGATGCTAAGTTAATTAAAGCAGGTAAGATTATGTAACATAATAATCATTATAATAATATTTTATTTATATTTCTAATACATGATTTCTTTATTTTTTTATTTCAGTTTTTATACTCAAATTTAAATATAACTTCAGTTTTGAATTATATTTTGCGATAATGTAAATAACTTAATTTTACAATTTATAGGGCGAAATATAGTTTTCTATAATATAGATATCATCAATAAAGAGACTGGGCGCATTATTTGTCAATCGAAACATACTAAGATGATTTCTGATAAAGAACCCAGTTTTAACTTTAGCGCATAACTGATTGCCGATTGATATTTGATAATCTTATTTCAACACGATAAATATTATTTACAAAAAGTATTATTACTAAATAAATCACTGGTATTATTTAATCAATTATTTATTACCATTTTTTTGATTGATAAATAATCAGTGTTATGTTATTATTATTTTATCAGAACCTCGCCATATTAAATTATATTTAATAGAAGTAATAAATTTGACAACAATTATTTTACTTATTTATTTTATAATTGTTCAAATGTGTGTTTTGTTTGTAAATTTCTCATTTTAATAATAATTAAAATTTTATAAATTATTTAATTTACTTTCAAATTCAAAACTACACAAATTATTTTAATTTCAAAGTTAGATTGCATATGAGTTTCAATAACAATAATTAAACATTTGTATTCTTAGGATATTTGCATTTCAGACATAATCCTTTCTACTTTCAGAATAGTTTATATTTTATCATACAACAATAGTAATAATTGAATGAAAATTAATTATACTAATAACACAATTATGGGTATATGTTTATTTCCAAACATGTGTATGAAAGTCAAATATCCTATCTGTTATTTATATAACTAAATATAGTTTATATAAAAATGAATGATTGGCATTTATGAAATTAATTCAATCTTATATTTCCTTCTGGTATTTATAAACTAACTATACTGACCTTTATATTCATTAACCAAATATTAGTTGGATACCTGGAGATATATAATAATTAAGTAATCCTATCTTTCGAATGACCATTAAATGTTTTTTAACTAAATGTATTCTCCTTTATAATATAACCTCATTGTTTTATATGTATTGTACTATGTTATATATAGAATATACACACACCTTATATTTGTACAATTTAGAAGTTTTTACAAGTTTACAATGTATATATTTAGATTGGTATTGTATATAAGGTACCTAATGTAGTATTGGAGTATACGGGACCCGAAGGAATTGCACTATATTTTCTCTGCAAATGCGCTTTAAATATGGTAATAATTAAGTACCGTGGACACTGGTCACCATTAGCAACCGATATCGAATTACCGCAAATGTTGTATATTGCAAGTGGTTCTCCGATGTCAATTGCACGATATCAGAATGAATCCATTTCGACTTCGCCTAAGAGAATTAAAAGAATACGTCGCAATGTCTCTAATAATCGAAAATAGACCTATCTTGTCTATAACGTCGATTTTTATTATGAAAGTTGGGTATGCTCCTGATTACTTTGACCAATACTCCAAATATAGAAATTATGTTCATAGAACTGTATCAATTGAATACCTATATATGTGAGTATACATATCAACTTATATGAAAGGCATTACTTTAAAGTTCTACCGAGTACCTACAGTTATATAAGATAAGTGTTTACAATATAATATAAGTTATTTGCATCCTAGTTCTACTATCTTATTATTTGTTCCGCATTCAAGCAATACATTCTTTTATTTTGTCATTTGTCAAATTCTTTTCAACTTTATTTAGTTAATGTAAAGCATATTTATTATTATTAATTGTAGACAAATTACTTGTTTACCTTATTACAACACATGATATTTACTAATATAGAAGATTATATCTGTATTAAGACTATAGCTTTTTTTCAATGAAAAGAACAAGTTATTTTCTTTTCATTAGCCAATTTCTATAGTTATAAAACTTTGTAGTCAAAATAGGGAGACTATTGTCTAGAACATTATTTATCCGACAATAGTCTTGTCAATCCAAGTGTATTATTAATATCACGAATACAAATATCTAAATAGTAGAAGTTATTAATTCATACAAATAAATAAGTAAATGAAGCAGAATAGATATAATTTTTTTATTAGTTTCAATATATTTTAGAATTACAGATAAATCACATATTAAATAGTATGGTGTTTTTTTTTCTCAACGATTTTGTTTTTGTTGTTAACGAATATAGACTAAAGCGTTACATTGTACTTGGTTACGATATATGGTAGTATACTGAAATAGTTTTCTTATTCAATCTGTGTTTGGAGATCATAGAATTAAAATGTGTTTTGAAATATAATGTGAATAGAAAGATAACAGTGTATACAATGTTTGAAACATAACAGACGCCTCTCTAACCTTATTATATGAAGGCTGGTCAATGAAGATAGACGAAGAATCACGTTTACTATCGCAAGCGTGACAGATCGACTGTCCGTTACCCATAGAGTTGCCGACGCAACTGCACACCTGCGAAATAAGGAGTTGGTGAGTGTAAATGTTATACGTAATTACTGCTTAGACAAGAGATACACTAATGGAATAAAGTCAGAATTGCAATTAGTATGCGTGTGTTTATAATTATAGAAGTGCGAAAGTGAGCCCACGACTACATCTAAAAACGCCGTGCACAGCTCGTATTGGTTAGTAAAATGAATCGTAGCTATATATCGACGTCGACAGCTCTTGGCGGGATGTGGCTACCGACCTGGCAAGCTGAAGGAATGCCTTTCATGGCTATGATTTCGGCTACGACGGCCATGAAGTTTTTCATTTCGTGGCGTTCGGCTTTCATCTGCAAAGAATTGAAGAAAGCGCCGCTGCTCTCCATAGCCAACGCCACGCACAGATCCCTGGGAAGGATGGCTTGCGACCTCAACGCCTTGTTACCAGCTCTGTTGAGCAGGTACTTGCGCGTGTAGAGGTTTGTGGCATCGGCACCGAAGAGGAACGGTATGCTAGCGGATTTCACGAGAAGACCGATGGCTCCGGGCGCCACTAGTGTAACCCGGATGTCCTGGGATAGGAGAGCTCGCTTGGCATCGGCGAAAGTTGTCGATTGTTCGTGGCAACCACCGCAAGCCATAACAACCAGTGACTTACTGGCGCCACGGCGGAAAACGTAGGCGGACGACGCGAATTCAATAGCGGCAAGCGGATCCGAAGAGTATACACCGGCAGCTGGAAGCATTTCCCATTTGCTCGAAGAAGCGATTAACTGTTGAACGATTAATGATGTAAGTTTAATTTCTAAATTCGGTTACGTTCCAAAGCAAAGTCGTTTGTCTTATTTTCTAATACTTTTAAATATTATTTCATGTTTGAAATATTAAATTCGACTATATGACTAAATGTCGAATTCGACTATATGATATTGTAAACTCACAAGCATTGCGAAACTTCTATGTATAGGAAATAGCTATTCATAATTTCAGAATCTCATGTATTCGTATAAATTATTGTTTGGCGCTAGGGTTATATAATTTCGAGCAACTGTATACCATAAGGCTATAACCTCTTCGGCCGATGTGGTCAGTTTTCCGTTAATGGTTTTCACGTGAACTTGTCGGTTGATTCCTTTGCCTCCGAACCCTACGACTCCAAATCTGATGTCGCTAATACCTGTGTCGAATAAATCAATATTAATTTCCCCCCGCTCCTCTTGAACCCTAGTTCTCTCCGAATACGAACTCGCCAACGAGAGATTGGCGACTGTAAGAATGACTTCCTCGTATCCGGTGTGTAAATGTACACGACTCGCGAAGGCACCAACCTCTCACCGCGAACGAAGAGACTATACGTCGCACGAACACCGCGATGTTATCGCGAATCATAGAATTGCAGGCTGCGTGTTCCACAACCACTATGACGTCGGCTTGATGAGGTACGGTGGTCAGACGAGATCGAGATCCGATTGCTAAATTGCTTCCGGCAACGCCGCAAGAACCTGGCATACGAGTACGAGATATATTAGAAATTCAGATCATTTTAATCTCCTTTAATCTATAAATATGTAGACATATCAGAGCAAACGATGTGATTTCTGGAATATTATCTATATTATCTATATTATATTATATATATTATATTATATATATTATCTTTATTCTATTATCTATATTACCTATATTATATTATCTATATTATCTATATTATAGTATCTATATTATAGTATCTATATTATAGTATCTATATTATATTATCTATATTATATTATCTATATTATATTATCTATATTATATTATCTATATTATATTATCTATATTATCTATATTATCTATATTCTATTATCTATATTATCTATATTCTATTATCTATATTATATTATCTATATTCTATTATCTAGAGAAAATACTAACTGCACTGTTTGGGCATAGCGACCGGAATACCTGCGTCCATGCATTGTCGCATGTACGTAGCGGCAACCGAGCAGACGTCGAGTACACTAGGCACGAAGCTTGCGGATACCGCTTCCAGGCACGCGCCGAGGAAGGGGGCGGGGCTTACAATGCGGGTGCACCGACGGAAGTGAGATCGCGGGGACATGGAGAAGTAGGCGTCACACATGGCGCGGGCGGATGAAGGGTAGGAACTGTAGGCTGTAGCCTGTGGGAAAGAACTTTCGTTATATCTAGGTACTTCGTATTGACGGAATTGTGTAAATGAAGAGCTATTTCATTACAATTATGAAAAGCATTGAATCGATGTCGTAACTAAAATTAGATTTTATTAATATTATTTTTTCTTCTCAAAACTATTAAATTAATTAAGTAAAATATATGATTAATTAGGTTAAACTTTGCAGTTAACTCAAGTGTTATCTCAAAATTTACTCAAGTATTTATTTAATTATTTACAATAATAAGTACTTTATTACTTACTCAAATATTAAATACATATTTACTGAATTATTTACTCGGGTAATAGAAACGTGGAGAGTTTTGAACTCCTAATTACAATCGCGAACAACGGTGAAATTGACCTTGGAGTAGTTCTCGCGACTGACGCATCCGTTTACTCGGGTCCACGAATGGGCAAAGTGATTTCCGGCGACCATCGCAGAGATACCTCCTCGGGGTAACATGTCCGTAGATGGTTCGTTATCGTAACTTCCCCACATTCCGGATGTTTTGTCGTATTTCCAACCGCTGATCTCCAGACTACACCAGTCGTTGACCAGTTCACATTCCAGTTTCATTCCCTTGCTGCGAGGGTGGAGTGGCGGAGTTGCGAGGAGTTCGGAGTGGCTCTACTAATACGTAAAACGAGGTGTTGGGGTATTCGTATAACGATTTGGAGACGATGCAGTGCAGATGCGTTTGCGTTGATAGTGATCGTAGAATTAATCATGGAACTAATTGCTATTCAGGGTATACGGTTTAAAGTGTACGGTGTACGGTATATAGTGTACGGTGTATAGTGTACGGTGTATAGTGTACGGTGTATAGTGTATAGGCCACGGTGTATAGTGTACGTTAGTGTAAGGGTATTACCGATGAATCTAGCTGTGCGAAAATTTAAACCGGAAATTAATAAATAGGTAAATCGTAATATGTTTTACTCGTCCGACATAACACCCAGTACTACTTATTTATACTTAGTACCGTAACCGTATTACCGATTCACTACCTAAGCACGTCGTATGCCAGTCTAGATAACGAGGAGGAGAGAGCTAACTAACCCGTTGACCATGATAATGCTGTTTCCAACACGTTTCAATAAGAAATCGCCGACTGTAACGGGTAATTCCACCATCACGCCCTTCACTATGACCTTGCCCAGCTTGGTGACCTCTACTTCGGCCTGTCAGGGGGTCATGTGTCAGTTTACTCGTCAATGACCGGTACGTCTACTCTAGGTGGCCTCTACGCAATACTTTAGGTAACGGAATGCTTTATGCTAAGTAGGGTATATCGTGGGCATTGCAATCTGGCCTAAATACCGGTCGGTTCTAAAGCCCCCCCCTTTCACTAACGCCGGCTGATAAGACGGAAATGCTCTTGCGGACTGGCGCGAGAGTAGGAGACATCTTCATGTAGTTGACGTAGACTTTGAAGTCGGATTGGCTATCGGCTGTCAATAAGTAACTACAATCTCCCGAGAACTGGAAGTGTTTTCCGTCGAACGTTTTGAATCGTCCGTCTCCGGAGATTGTGGCTTTAGCTATAAATGTAGTATAGGGTTAATTATACTACTGTTATTACTGCTATTTCAATTACTACTTCAACTATAACTAATACGACTATTAGTATTACTATTATATACAAGATGCAAACCAGAGAAAGGAGGCAACCATGTACGGATATCATGATTTGGCTTGTACTTGTAGAAAGCGTCAGACAATGACCATTCTTCTGTTGTAATTGGCTTTAATACGCTGCTCTGTAATACAAAAGTAACTCAAATTGTATGGATAATAGAAGGGATATTACGATATATTATGAGATATTATGAGATATTATGAGATATTATGAGATATTATGAGATATTATGAGATATGAGATATGATATATTATGAGATATTATGAGATATTATGAGATATTATGAGATATTATGAGATATTATGAGATATTATGAGATATTATGAGATATTATGAGATATTATGAGATATTATGAGATATTATGAGATATTATGAGATATTATGAGATATTATGAGATATTATGAGATATGCTGGAGAAATTGAAAAACTTAAACGTTGTAAAATAATATAACAGTGTCTATGCGAGAATTGAAATTTAATATTTGCTTTATTTACGAATTATAAGTTACGGTAAGCCAAGGTTTACACGGATTAACTGTGTATATATTCTATATGTACCAACCGTTAACATCTCGAGCCGGGCATACAGTTTATAGGCGACCTCGGGAATACCTGCGAAACTGGAAAGTTCGAAAGGCATGTAGAGCGCGAACTCGTCGTTTCCGGTCATAGGATTGTGACGAATCCATCCGGATCTCGCCATGGACATGAAGGACGAAGCTCCGTCGACGAATAACTCTACGGCCCCTCGAACTACTACCCAAGCGAACCCTACAAGTTTCTCGCGAACGTTCCAAAGCTCTAAACCAGAACTCACCTGTATTGATACGAGGCGTATGTTAATGTACCATTAAAGTAACGTTTTTTGAGAACCGTATTTACTACCCTCATCGCAGAAATAATAGTTTAATATATTGCAAATAATTTGATTATATGTTATTTCAATATAAATTAGGAATGATATTTCTATGATATCTCCATTAAAATACGTTTTCACTCTATTTAGAAAATATATTAAAGAGAAAACCTGAAAATAAATTTAGCGAAAATCTTAATTTTCATATTAATCTTAATTTCTACCCATTTCTACCCATTTTCACAATTCCCCCGCTCTCCGGCTTACATTTAAACTGCTACCCGAACGCTGCACCGCTAACATTATCCGCAACGGTATCGACGATTCCCATGATCCATTTGATGGCCGGATGGCTGACCATTCCGTCCACCATGGCCCTGACGTAGTCGACGCAACTGGCGATATAGGCAACGGCGTCCATCACACTTCGGTGTACAACGAAAACCGCCTTCACCATCGGCATCCACACCTCGGCCTGCCAATCGAACATCATGACATCGCGTAGGATAGCGTTTACCGACGCCCAGTTGAGGATATCTGCGTTGGTGGGCGTGGTCTTAGAATGACGAAAGGGCGTGTCTACAAGCGTGCTAACTAAACGTGACTTATTGAACAGGGTAAACAATTAAAATAAATTAAATTCGATATTAAGTAATATTATTAAACCTAATAATTACGCCATTATTACATTTCTAAGCTTATATAATAATTACGTCAATCCGTTTACCAGTAGCGAGTAATGTATTGTCAGAACGCCGCCTAATTATTACCAACCGGCGACCTTAGCTGCAACCATGTCAACCCACATCTTGGTGTACGCTACCACTGCTTTTACAACGGGCATCCACGATTTCACCATTTCCTGTAGGTATGAGAGTAAGGGGGGTGAGGAATGCGGATCGAGGGAAACTAGAACGAGGTCGGGGCAAGGAATGGTAGATGAGCGCGTAGAAGTGACAATTGTGGTGGAGGAGTATTCAGGAGTAAGTGCATAAGGTGTAGAAATTGTGAGGAGTTAACGGAGTGAGAACGTACACGAGGGTGTATAACGGGGGTAAATCTGGTAGTTCAAACTGATTCGGCGTACACGGTTACGCAACTGACCATGGTAGCGTAGAACATATTAGCGACGACGGCTTCCACAGATTGCACAAGAGAGGTCCACCAACCGACGACTGCGCGAATGTAGCCAACAACGACGACCTTTAACCCCTTGTACCCTATTGCCATGGCTCCGGCAGCCGACGAAATACCCTTCCTGTATTACGGGCGGCGTGAGTTGTGGCGGGCGGCGTGAGTTGTGGCGGGCGTTGGAGAGGTGTTACGTGCGATGAAATGAGGGAAGGCTGAGATCGCTGCTCGGTGTCAGTGTTACGAGGTGGAATTATATATTACGAGGTAGTGTAAGGTAAGTTTAGATTATATGGGGATACTATAGGGATATTTAAGGGTTATGTTTGGGTCAGCGTACGTAACATCAAGTAACTTGTAGAGGTTAGGAGTAATATTAAGTTAAAAGGAATCAGTTCTGGCGGAGTGAATTTAATAATTTATAATTAAAATTATTGCTAATAAATATCGTTAATTGAATAATTCTTGGTAACGTAATACCAATAGTTCATCGATATTAAGTAAATAACAATACGTTTACTAGAGTATTACCAATAGCGTAATATTCAGTAGCGTACTGCCAATAGCGTAATATTCAGTAACGTACTGCCAATAGCGTAATATTCAGTAGCGTACTGCCAATAGCGTAATATTCAGTAGCGTACTGCCAATAGCGTAATATTCAGTAGCGTATACTGAATATCTACACATACCCACCTCATGTAAACGCCGCTTTTCACGGCCGAATCGACGATATTCTTGGAGTAGAATTCGTTGGTAGCGTATCCCTTCATCATCGTCAGCTTCACGGCGTTCACGTCGTGCATGGCTACGTTAATACTCTCACCGATTGTCGACATCAATGGAACACGGATTGTAGAAGTAGAGACCTACGAGTAATACGAAGGAGTTATATATAAAATAAAAATGGTGAACCTAAATCATTTTTTCTATGCGATATAGATATTAGTTCATAGATTTCATTAAAGTACTTCATACCATATGATACATCGGAGTAAACTTTTCCGAGTCACTATGTATATAGTGATTAGTGATTATATATTGTAAGTAAAGTAAGTATACGGGTCTACAAATGAAAACACAGAGTAAACGATCGCAAATAAACACGTATCGCCACGTATTTGTACAGTTACACTCCGACTTACACCAACTCGTGTATTCACACCTAGAGCTAAACGCCTATACTCTTTATCGCACCGCACCTCAGGCCACTTTCACTCACCCTGGTGATCAGATCTTTTGCGAGTTTAGTGTAAACTACACTTGCTTCGACCGCTCCTGCCTTAATTTCAACCGACTGACCAACGCCGATCATCTGTTGAACAATACCAGAAGTTGAACAATAACAAATAAAATGTGAACGCTAGCTAAGTAAAGGACGACATAAGATAATTAATTGGTCAATAATATAGTCAAGTAAATACTAAGGACTAGTTCAGTAACGGGATATGTAATAATATCTAAATAATTACTAATGAAAGTCTTTCAAATGAAATATTTCAGTTTGTGTTGCCTTCGCTAATGGTTGACATGAACCTTTATTTCTCCGAGAGCTTTCGGGTTCCAGTAGCTGAGCATCGTCAGTTTATTGGTGCTGTCGACCATCAATCCGACTTCGGCCATCTTAGAGAAGGGGGCCGAAATACTCGGGCGATGAGACACTACCAATTTTACGTTGGCGAGGTTCGGACAACTGATCACGACCTTCAATCCGACGCCTGGTTAAAAGTGAAACAAATTATTTCACTCTTACGAGACACGAATTGACCGCATTATACCCGATGCTATTATACCAGATATCGGTTAGAATACGTTGTACACATTTGAAATTCCGTCCACTAATGCTAAACTGACCATTCCTTATAACGTCGCAACTCCCCGACAACTACGCCAGGCGGTATTGTAACGGCGGTGTAGTTATGCGATGACAACAAACCTCTCGACGTATCCATGGCAACGACAACCGCACGAGCAATTGGCATGTATTCCAATTTACCGACAGTTTGCATATCGAGGATCTTAACGGCGGAGGCGAACACTACACTTCCGGTGGCGGAGGGTACGCGACGTACCTGGATAGAAATAATTGATCTGTGCGCATCTACCTGTAAATGAAAGAAATCGTAATTAGATGACGATAGTTGGTATGGTATACTATGAAATGCCAACAAATTGAGTCTGTGTATTTGAAATCACGAGAAAGTTAATTACACTGATGTTGATATTTAATCGAATCAAGAAAATGGGAAAAGGGTAATTTATCGTTGTTGTACTATTTGATTTGAAAATGTAATTTTGATGATGAGTAACCGATAACATCAATGCAGGCATTGCCTTGTCAACAATGGCCCTGATAGCAAGACTGCTCATCTTTCCTCCGGCCATCATCATGTATTTGCTGACCCATCCGAAAGACATTTTTTGGGCCATATTGGCGAGTTCACATTCTAGGGAGATGTCCATTTTCGATGATACATGTTGAACTCGGGCGGTTACCTATTAAAAAGGTCAGCGAGGGGTCAATATATATTTCTTATATAAGTAGATTCACACAAGGGTAACACATTTGGAAATAGGCCTATAGATTGATATATAAATAATCTATAGTTTACAATATTATTATTATTATTGTTTTTATTATTATTATTATTAATATAATTTACTGATTTACTGAATAACTAATTATATCTCGATAAAGGATGGCACTCCATGTAAATAGATGACCGATCTATTAATTCTACTGACCAAATATTTGAAGGATGCGTAGGAAGTGACTTTACTGGATACTCCCACCATCATTGAGAACTTCTCAGCAGTCGACCAAATAGCTTCAACGTTTAGCGCTAGATCGGCACCAATTTTCTTGGCAGAAATAGAAACTTCATTTGTCTTAATAACGTAGAAGGCGAGGAATCAGAAAACATCGTTAAGTACGATCGATCTAATGATCATAGATAATAGATAATGTATAATAGACTCATAGATAACCAATTGTGATTTGAAATATTTCTAATAATCGTCTGAAAAATTACAAAATCATCACAAATATCTTACTTAATATCTTAAGTGGATACTAACTCGGGGTAGAGTGGGGTGCGATACTTGCAGCAAGTTACTGAGTACTCCGCCGTGCCACACGACAACGTTCTTGATTAGCCAGCTACGACCTAGACCTCTGAGCTTGTGAATGAGACGCAGGGTCGTCGTGTACGTACGGGACGGGACGATGATGTGTTTTACCTCCACTCCTCGGCTGGCCTCGTTCAAGTCGACGATCACGAACGCCTGACCGGATACGAAGTTATATTCCGCGGGGAAGTTGCGAGAAAATACGTTATTTTACTCGGGGGGGGGGCTCAGATATTAGCTTACTGGTTAATTATTTACTTTAAATATTTCCTCATTCTCTCATCATCATCATCATCGTCATACGAGGCGCTTTCGCCCCTGCCTACCTTTAGGATGATCTCAGCTCGCCGGCTGACCATACGTGTAAACGCGGCGCGGTAGGAGACGCTGGCACGGGCGTCGCTTGACCACTGCACTCTAGCAGCGCTGCTAACGGAACCGACACCACTGCCCACGTTCACGGTAACTGTAACAGCGCGACTGGGTACCACCATCTGCAAACCGCGTGAATTGTAGTACAACGTACTTCGTTAGGACGTCGCGAGCGCAAGTGAAATCGAGGTCGAGAACAGAGAAACCAATACGCGTTATCCTATAAGGCCGGGCCTTCCCGCGGAGTAACCTTGATCACTATCGCCGAGACGTCTTCCCCTCGTACACTAGCTCTGGTTATTGCGGCGTCCACTGTCACGTGACTCATTAAACCCATTGCACCGGCGATTCCGATATCGATTTTCACGATTTTCGGCGAAACTTTAGCGAAGTCCACCATCCACATAGCGCTGGCTACACCTGGTAGCTCGAAAGTGAACTATTTTGGAAATAGGTCATAGGTCATAGGAAATATGAAATCGATATTATAAGAACATACCGAGAGCAATCTAGAATTACTGGTAATAGCTAATACTTATATGTATAGTGTATAGAAAATACAGCTCAATATACTTAATATACTTTGTACGTATAATGATATACATCTATTTGATGTAAAGGGATATCTAAAGTAAAATTTATTATCGAATTATTCGGATACAGATTTCTGTTCACGGTGTCTAAATCTAACCTTGGAAACGGCAACGCTGGCTACGTCATAACGTAAAGCAACAATTGAAACGCTGTTCAGGGTTGCTTCTAGACTGCCTCGTTTTGAGATCGAGGCGACATGTTTGAAAGCAACGGATGCCTCGCGAGCCATCATAAACGGAGTTCTGATGGAGATCTATATATATGGGGTGGAGGGTATATAGTCAGTCGGAGATTGGGGGCTGGGAATTAGTTACTGGAGTGGGAGTAGAATTAAGAGTGGTATTATAGAGTGAGGAGTGGGTAGAGGGGGTTGTGGGGTTAGATAAAGGAGTGGGTTTTTAGAGTAAGGAGTAGGTTTAAGATAAAGTAGTGAGATTTTAGAGTGATGAGTAGGGTGTAGAGTGAGGAGTAAGTATTATAGTAAGGAGTGGGGTTGTAGGGTAAATAGTCGGGTTGTAGGGTAAAGAGTGGGGTTGTGGGGTAAAGAGTGGGGTGTCGAATATGTGATGGAGATTTCTCTAAATGACTTACAATTGCTCTTATAGCATCCTTGAAACTAAGGTCGAGGGCGATCTTCATCATTTGTCCATTGTATTCTCCGGCCATGTGTGTTTCCACGAATGACCAATCAGAGGCAGCATTGTGTTCTATACTTCCGGTCAATGAATTAGCATGCTTCAGAGGTGTATTCACAGTCACTCGGGTTGTAAACTTAGTGGCCGTAGTCTGCAATATTAAATAAGTGTATCTGATTATGAGATTTAATTAGGGGAGAGAGAGAGAGAGAGAGAGAAAGAGAGAGAGAGAGAGAGAGAGAGAGAGAGAGAGAGAGAGAGAGAGAGAGAGAGAGAGAGAGAGAGAGAGAGAGAGAGAGAGAGAGAGAGAGAGAGAGAGATAGATAGATAGATAGAGAGATAGATAGATATGGATGATTAGCCTAAAAACCTGTTTCATGAGAGATGCGTGCCAGTTTTCGTAATTCTTATGAGGAGTTGTAATTGAAATGGATTGTTTCACAACTCCAGCTGCTTTACGGCTCTTCAAATTCATCTCGTAACGCCCTACGATTGAAAATGTTAATAAGCCGTTGTAATAAAGTGCGTGGTTCAAGCAAGTGGTTCTTAATGAAATGAATGCATAACAATATAACCATTATTCTTGTAGGGAGTATTGACGGCTGCGGTTGCATCTGTACCTGCGCCTAGAGAATTCTTCAAATGAGCTTCGTAAGTTCCGGTAGCTATCCAGGCATTCGTGGGTAGGTCTACCTTTACTTTGCGTACGGAAGCCAGTTGATTCGTACTGAAATAAAGCGATAACAGATCTTTATAACGGAACGTTTGTATTGTCTCTAGATTTCGCTATTTCTCTAATCGCGCGTAAATGCGATCGGAATTTAGTAAACTGTAAATTTTAAAATGAATAGTTTATTATCAAAATCACCCGTTTACTTCTAACACGTGTTCAACGCTTCTATATTAGCCTGACCTAATGCTATATTAACCTGACCAAATGCTATATTAACCTGACCTAATGCTATATTAGCCTGACCTAATGCTATATTAGCCTGACCTAATGCTATATTAGCTTGACCAAATGCTATATTAACCTGACCAAATGCTATATTAACCTGACCTAATGCTATATTAGCCTGACCTAATGCTATATTAGCCTGACCTAATGCTATATTAACCTGACCAAATGCTATATTAACCTGACCTAATGCTATATTAGCCTGACCTAATGCTATATTAGCCTGACCTAATGCTATATTAGCTTGACCTAATGCTATATTAGCTTGACCTAATGCTATATTAGCTTGACCTAATGCTATATTAGCTTGACCTAATACTATATTAGCCTGACCTAATGCTATATTAGCCTGACCAAATGCTATATTAACCTGACCAAATGCTATATTAGCTTGACCAAATGCTATATTAGCTTGACCAAATACTATATTATACTAATATCCGTCTCTAACTGGTATTTCGAGGTGATAGCGAATTTAGCCTCTCCAACGGCTGCACTGGCCTTTGTTTCTCCCTCTTTCGACCAATCGCCGACGTTCTTAAGTACCAATTGTATCGGTTTCATTCCAGAGATCTTCATTTCCCCTCGTGTCGTGTAATCGGTACTTCCGGCAACTTTCACGTGATTCATTGAGACGCTGTACATTTCCGGTATTTTCACGACCAACTGCGAAAGCGCGAGTTAATTATAAAAGTGAATATCCATGTGAATATAATAGTAATACAGTTACATTACCCATATCATTACCCGTTACATTACCCGTTACATCATCTGTTGCATACCCATTACATTACCTGTTAGTTTACACGTTACATTACCCATATCATTACCCGTTACATCATCTGTTACATACCCATTACATTACCTGTTAGTTTACACGTTACATTACCAGTTACATTATCCATTACATTACCCGTTAGTTTACACATTACATTACCAGTTACATTACCCGTTACATTACCCGTTACATTACCCGTTACATTACCAGTTACATTATCCGTTACATTATCCGTTACATTACCCGTTACATTACCCGTTACATTATCCCTTACATTACCAGTTACATTATCCGTTACATTATCCGTTACATTACCCGTTACATTACCCGTTACATTATCCGTTACATTACCAGTTACATTATCCGTTACATTATCCGTTACATTACCCGTTACATTACCCGTTACATTATCCGTTACATTACCCGTTACATTACCCGTTACATTATCCGTTACATTATCCGTTACATTACCCGTTACATTATCCGTTACATTACCAGTTACATTATCCGTTACATTACCCGTTACATTATCCGTTACATTACCCGTTACATTACCCGTTACATTACCCGTTACATTACCAGTTACATTATCCGTTACATTACCCGTTACATTACCCGTTACATTACCCGTTACATTACCAGTTACATTATCCGTTACATTACCCGTTACATTACCCGTTACATTATCCGTTACATTACCCGTTACATTACCCGTTACATTACCCGTTAAATTATCCGTTACATTATCCGTTACATCATCTGTTACATTACCCGTTACATTACCCGTTACATTACCCGTTACATTACCCGTTACATTATCCGTTACATTATCCGTTACATTACCCGTTACATTACCCGTTACATTACCCGTTACATTACCCGTTACATTATCCGTTACATTACCAGTTACATTACCCGTTACATTACCCGTTACATTACCCGTTACATTACCCGTTACATTACCCGTTACATTACCCGTTACATTACCCGTTACATTACCCGTTACATTACCCGTTACATTACCCGTTACATTATCCGTTACATTATCCGTTACATTACCCGTTACATTACCCGTTACATTACCCGTTACATTACCCGTTACATTACCCGTTACATTACCCGTTACATTACCATTGCTTTGATGGCTCCAACGGCTGAGACGTATTCGGCGGTCGCAGACATCTTTTTACCGTTCAACATGAATTCAACGTAGTTCGGAGTGCCGACGACCAAACGCATACTGGCCGAGCTAATAATAGGCAGCGGACTGGACACCTTGACCAATACGGCAGTTAGACCCGTTACTTCGTAGTGCATCGAGTACACTCCGGCCGCTGTGGTCATTTTTATCGTGCACAGATTCGCGCCGTCCTTGACCAGGTAGACGATTTCGGCGGCCACTCGAGTCCAGCCGACCAACGGAGTGGTCACTATCGCCTTGACCATCATTCCGCCTTCGCCGCCCGCGGATTTCGTGGTGACGATCTTCCAGTG
The DNA here is from genome assembly GCA_964035775.1 of Osedax frankpressi. Lineage (NCBI taxonomy): Eukaryota > Metazoa > Annelida > Polychaeta > Sabellida > Siboglinidae > Osedax > Osedax frankpressi. The sequence continues at coordinate 27,414,615 of OZ038312.1, forward strand.
GCCAACCGGGGAGTAGGCCACGTGTATGGAGTTCGTGAATAGGGCCGGAGCTAACGGTGAAGCCACGTGACGTACTCGAATGAAACGCATTTCGGATCGGGGCAACATCAATTCAGCGGAAACGGCGATATCCGCTATTCCGGCGATCTTTGCCATGGCCATAACTTTAGTGTCGCTACCGTAAGCCACGCTAGCGCTGGTCACGTAACGCATTGGACCGGTGGTCACGTGGTCGACGGCGAGAACGAGGCTGGCGACGGGCGCCCACGTGCTTTTCACCTCGGCCCAAACTTTGGTCAGTCGGCCGGCCAGGTGTTGCACGGAGCTGCGCAACACCACGACGCTGGTCAAGCCACCTGCGGCGTAGCGGGCCGTTGTCTCCGTGGAGAAGCGAACGACGGAGTACAGTCTCATCTCGTTACGTAACGTCACCGCGTACCCGGGCAACCTCAATTCCAAACCGCTATCGTAGGCGAAGTCGGCGGTACGCGTGTGTTTAACGGCCGCGTACACCGAACGTACAACGGGCCAAGGGCCGCTGAAGGTCAAGGAGACGTCGACGTCTTCGGCCGACCGTACCGCGGAGTTCACGCGTAATTCCGCCGGAGTGGCGAGTCCGGCGTGGGAGAACGAAGCGACGAGGTCGCAAGAGGTCAACGGGTAGGTCAACGAGAAACGTGCCTGGCTGGACAGCATCGGGGCCCAAGGCGTGACCACTCGGTACGTGAACACCGTACGCTTCGCGGTGAATAGGTAACGGGTGACCAGCGTAGCGCGTCTATCGGCCGCCCATTTATCGTCCCATTTAACGGCCAACTTCGCCTCGGTGTACTGGGACTCGGGAGTCAGAGTGTACCGTACGACGAGTTTGGGAAGGGCTATCCACGGCGTTTCCACGGTAACCGTTACTGCGGAAACCACGTCCGAGAACTGCAGTTCCACGTGAACGGCCACGGGTCGGGAGTCGAGTTTCGCTACGCTGTAGACTTTAACTCCGTGGTCGGTGCGTCGCACTCCGGCCGACCACACGACTGCCCTGGACGCCAGCTTCGCGCTCACCTTCAGTTTGCCGGCGACGGCGGTTACCGCCCAGGCCGCGGACAATTCAGCCGGAGCCGCAACCTCGGATAACTTGAATCTGAAGTGGTTCTGTACGCTGGTCCATCCGGTTCCGGTATAGCTCCAAGCCAAGCTGGTGCCTCGAAGTCCCATCGCTGCTGACACTACTTCGCAAGACATCGTGATTTTACGTTCGCCTAGGATTGCGTGACTCCACGCGGCTTTGAAACGTCCCAAAGCTGCGAGGGGCGTGGCTACCGTAACCACGCCCCGCGAGTACATAACGCCGCCGGCTAAATTAGCGGAAACGGAAACCACCCATTTACCGTCGAAAGTGGCGGCTCTGGCCTTTATCTCGCCATCTTTCATACCGCACACCACCGACATTTCTTGGAATATGGCGCTCTTCGCGATACCCTGGAACTTCCAGGCGTGCGGACCGATGGTCACCAGTTTTCCGACGACTTCGACACCGCCGCCAGGAACCATTTCTCCGACGAACTTCACCGCCGACGTGGATCCAACTCTCGTGTCCACGTCCACTCGGTACACGTGTTTCGTGAGCATGGCCAGGGGAGTCTCCAGGGTGACGAACGCTTGAATCGCACGCCAACCCGACTTCTCGCCGATCAGGCTAGTGGCTAACGACCACGACGCTCCGCTGTAGTCGAGATTCACGTCGTACCTGATCTTGTCGGCGTCGCGATGGTAGAGAACGGCGTAGACGATCGGCACACTATCCGCTATCGTCACACTCAGGCTGTGCTCGAACTTACTCCCGCCGTCGGCGTAATAGCCGGCCGCTGACACGCCAACGGTCAGCGTAGTACTCTCGACGGTCAGCACGCTGACGCCGGCTCCGGCCACCGTTAAGACGGCGACGCGTCTGCCCGGCGCGGTCATCGCGTTCCAGCCGGCCAAACTCCACGCGCTGGACGTCGGCGATTTCGCGGTCACTTCGAACGACATTTTCCCGGAGGCCTCGTTTCGTCCTCGCGCCGTTATCGCCCACATCATCTTCGCGTACATCCCGAACTCGGCGTCCGTAGCAAATCCGTCGGCGGTTGCTCGGTGGACGAGCGTAACGGCAACTTCGGGAGCTAAGGCGTACGGCGATCTGACCACGGCGTTAACGCTGACCATGTCTTTGAGTAGGTGCCACGCTCCGCCGAAGGTTATCACGACTCCGGAGAAATCAGCGGATCCTTTCACCTGTACGGCCTCCGTGGCGGTGGCAGGAACCGACCAAGCCAATCTTATTCGCGTGGCTTCGTATCCCAAGAACGGCGTGTTCACCAGAACGTCGAAACTAGCGCTACCAACTGGAGGGAGTTTCACGATCATCGTGAAGCGAACTGGAGTAGCCAAGGCGGTTCCCTCGATACGACCGGAAGCGGTAACGGATTTTCCGACGATGTCGACGTTGCCGGAGCATTTATGCGAGGTCCATCCGGCGACGTTGCTGGTCACGACGGCCCGTACGGCTCCTCCCTTAACGCCGGCTTTAACGTTCCACCAGGCATCGCCGGGCAACTGCACATGCGCCGAGTAGATGGCCCTCGCGGGCATGGCTTCAATTCGAACTCCGAGCGCGTCCACCGGGGACCAACGTACAACGGACACGGCTCGAACGGCCGCAGCGGTTTTGGCGAATTTAGTTTCGGCGGAGAACTGACGTCCGGGAGAACTCAACGAAAGCTCGGCGGACCTTTCGAAAGCGTCGGCTCCGAACCACGCCACGCCTCTACAGACCACTTTGGCCATGGCTGCGTAGATAGAACGGCCACCGTACACTGCGTTGACGTGCAGGGCGAAAGTAGGCCAAGCGGTTTCAGCTCCGAGTTTCACCAGCCAAGGCGCCATTTCGCTGCTCTCGACCTTCATGATGACCACGTGACGTCCGGCCATAGTCTTCACCGTCGAGCTGACCTTCCAGATGAGCTCGGGAGCCAACTGCAGAGTTCCGGTTTGTTTGTACGTCGACGGAGATGTTTGCAGAACAGTGCTGACGAATTTAATATCGCGTCCAGGGTATGACGCTACGGCATTGATGGCGAGACGTAATGGATACATGCTCTGTTTGAAGGAGATGGTATAAGAACAGGCAGATGGAGAGAGGAGGGAGTGATTGAGGGATAATGAGAGGGAGAGAGAGAGATGGAAAGGGAGGAGATAAAGTAAAAGGAGAATGAGATGGAGTGGAAAAGGGAAAGGAAGACGTTGAAGGAAAGGGAGAGGGATATGGAGAGGGATAAAATAAAGGAAAAGGATAGTGGAATATAGAGGGAATGGAGAGGGTGTAGGAGAGAGAGGAGATAAAGAAAAGTAAGGTGGAGAGGGAGAGGGAGGATATAAGGAAGAAGTAGAGGAAAGACAGTGCGAGAGAGAGGGAGGAGATAAAGAAAAGGGAGAAAGATAGTGATCTAAATGACTCATAACTATATTTACCTTGATGTTGACTTGAGCTTTAGTCTTGTAAACTGCAGCCCCTGTGGTAATCTTACCAATAACTGTAACCATACGTCCTGCAACGAATTTACTTTGCATTTCCATTCCATAATCTATAGCCTACAAATCAGAGACACTCCGTTAGTAGTTTTAACGAACGGGGATTTAAGAGATACCGTATTCGAGATACCAGCATTTAATGTCAACTACTTTCTTAAGCCGGTATAGTATTAATAGAATTCGCTTCTTATTACAAGAAGTTACCGTTATATATGGAGAGAACACGTATCTGAATAGTAACCTTGAAAGGAGCGACAAAGGAAAATTTGCCTCCGAACACCTTCCTTGAAGATGTTGGGTCCATACTCCAAATGAGAACCTACATGCAAATTATTTACCATTTAATCTAGTATAAAGGAGATATTGTATTGTACTAATCTATGTGTATGTATATATGAATGTGTGTAAATGTGCGCATATGTGTGTACGACGTACACTGTACGTCTATGTATGTGTTTGCGTATGTGATTATGGTATCGTGAATTAGATAACGGGGTGAACAAATGAGATAATGAAATATATATATAGGTGATGAGCGATAAATAGATATTAGAAATATTCAAAAGAAAGAAAAATATATACAAACCTGACTGTATGAAATTCGTTTGACTTTATCGAATCCAGCATGTACATTAATGAACATCTGAGTTTTAGTAACAGCGAATTCCACTAGGGATTTACCGTCAAACTTATTATCCCAGAGGTCAGTAGACCAGCGACTACGTGGACGGGTCATTGGTAAGGTTGGTGTATACGTATTTTATATAACTATCAATAATGCGCAATCGAAGTGAGTTTTACAGCAAATTATTAGATTATTTAAATTCGATATTATATAATATCGTTGACGTATATTTCTATATATTGAAATCACGTAGAAGCGATTTATTAGCAACCTATTCACGATGTAATGCATTTTCGAGGCACTTGGCTTGGCGTCCATAACATTCTCCATGACAAATTGGCGAGGAGACATTCCGTAGAGTCCGACAGTTCCGGCCAAACGAAGTTTTCGAGTGGTTACTTCACCGACGATTACTTTCATCACGATTCCTGGTTAAGCCCGGATGTAAGTTACGTTATCGTTCCTACGCAAATAACTATAGCGGACGTATCTATTATGGTAAACTAACTGGAATGGTAAGTATACAATGGGTCTAATGATAATATCAAAAAGTACCACTTACTTATTAAATGTGTATAGTATGTGTGTTTACTATTAAAAACTAACTACGATAATGGATGGTAATTAATTTGGGATAAAGAATCTAAAAAGTGAATGAGTACTTTGTCGATTTACCTCTTAGAACTGCTTTGATTACAGGAGATTGGATTTCTATTTCGGTTTTCATGTTCTCCCCCTTAACGAGAAGAGATACTGCAAAATAAAGGTATTCGGTGATATACGATATTTGTGGAAAAGATAATAGAGCTAACGAGATAGAAAATATACAGAGATGAAGAGTTAGAGGACAAGATACATAGAAATATATAAAGTGATAAGATCTGAGATCGAGTGGAACTCTCTTACCTTTTACAGCGATTGGTTCAGCTGTGACCTTTTGCAAACGAAGCTTGCCGACGAATTTTTCGCCGGCTGCATATTCTATGATTCCGTCCAGGGTCGCAATGGCCACGTCAGCCCATACCACGCGAACAATCGGCTTCAGGTGGGTGGAGCCTGGCGAAGAGTCGAATCAAGGATTAGAGAACAACGCGCCGTTAGGTTTCGGAGAGGCGATATCGCGAGAGTGAAAAATATGAATACGAAACGAACCTCCCGAGATAATTATCGGAGTATCAGCGTAGATTACATAACTGGTGCCGGTGCTAGATTTAGCCTCGATTTGAATGCGTTTTCTATCAGCTTTGTTAATTATCAATGCTGTTTTATTGATTCACGGTGAGTTGGATGAAAATAGTAATAGAAAAAAGAAATAAATAGAGAAAAATCAAATAAATAAAAAATAAGGTAAGAAAAGACGACAAAAAGGGAGAAAGAAATAACGAAATAATTAAGTTCGAGAGAGCGAGAAAAGATAAATAAAAGAAAAGATAAATAAAAATTAAATTAAAGATTATTAACCGTTAACCGCGACGGCTGCATATGGAGTATGTATTTTAGCCTTGATCATTGTATTCGGATAGTTGATAGACACGATCGCTGACCATTCTCTGTCTTTCTGACCACCTGGAGTCGACAATTCCACTTTCCATACTTGCACACCTGTCTCCGCTGACATCATGTTACGTAATTCGATGTGGTAAGATCGAATGGAGTCGATTTTGTTCAGGTATACCTGTAGAAATAGGTGAGTTTATATTGTGTGATGCTCAATAAACAATCCAGTTTATTTAATTTATTATATCTTGTTATTATATCTTATATTTTGAATAATTTATATAATAATTATAATGCCCCTGAAGGATTTGTTTTATATATTTAGGTGTTAGGGAGAGTATTTTTTAGAGAAATCGATGTCGAAAATAATATGCCTATTTTGTTCTCGATTAGAGATCCTTACTTTCTCCAAGGACATTTAAAATGTTCGACGCCAAATCGCTAGGCGTACTAACGTCTACGGCGGCCGGTCCGCTTAGCGGGAACCAGGCACCAGCGGGATTCGCGAACGGTTTCGGAATCGAGATCTTAGCGCAGGCTTCGAGGCCAAGAGCGGCCGTAGGGAAACAGGCGTCAAACAAAACCATCTTCGGAGCAGCCATCATGGTGGGAGCTCGTACAACTTCGTTTTCAATCAGTTTGATATCGGTTCTGTGTCGATGAATAACGCGATAACGGGAGCAAGGCATGAGCTATGTAAAAGATATATGGAGAGTAGGATAGGGAGAGAGATAGTGGGGAGAGTGAAAGAGAGGATGAGAGGTGTAGAACGAAAGATAATGAAAGTGAGATTAGAATATAAAGATAGAAGTGAAGTTAAGCCGCTGAGAACATCTTCATTTAATGTGTTATAGAAACTATTAAACAGTAGTGAGAGTTCTTAGATTATTGGCCGCGTGACTAACTTGAATTGCAAAATGTGCATTTTATCTTTTGGTAGAGTTAAGTCGATGTTGACGAGTTCACCTCGTTTGACAACGACAACAGCTTCAGCCGCGGTAGACGTGAACAGAGTGCTCTCGAACATCAAACCGAAACGAGTTACTTCAGCGTCCATGGTCATCGAGGCTTTGATGGTTACAGCGGCGCTGTCAATGATTACATAACGATTACAATGTCGCAATCACTATGACGTACTAATAATGGATGTAATTAATTATGATGCAATATATAGTAAGTGTGAAAGCACAATGCACCAAGCTATGCTGTAATATCGATATGATTATATATTGCAATAACGATATCCATCCTATGTTGCATAGGCAATCTATTATAGTACGGGTTCAGTGAGTTTAGCATTTCGCTGACCTCGGAATGATCATGCCCCGGATATCCAGGGATCTGGGACTGGCCATCATCTGGCGAAGATCCACTTTACCGTTCATCGCGACGCTGACGGATGCTACTCCTTCCACGCGCATTCGCAGGGGTATTCCGGCCTAGTGGTCGGAGTGTCAGAGGTCAGAGTTCATATCTAAACGCATACCGCCTCAGTAGACTGACGGCAATCATGTAGGCTATAATTTTAATGGTCGACAAATCTTAAATTCGCTATTGGATTTGCTACCGAAATCGCTAAACAATAGAATTATAAGTACTGGACATTTGGGGCGTAGCGTGTGAATCTATAACTCCGGCTAACACTCTACCAAATACTAACAACTGTGGGGATGGTGAATGATGTGTCGATGAACTTTACGTTCTTTAACAAATCCACTTTTTGGTGTTCAGCTAAAGCCATAAGTACCTGTAAACGAGAACGGTCCATGATATCATTATAACTAGATCCAGCGATTACTTAAAACTTAAATTGCGTGAAGTTGTTACCTGGATATAATTGATCTTTTCGTATGCTGAGCGGACATCGTGTCCAGTGACATCACCGTATCCGTAGGTATTACCTAACATCTTGACCTCCCAAGAGGCGCTGGCTTTATCAATAGATGAGGTCTGGAGGACGGAATTGGATATTAGTTAGGAGGCTTTATTAGAAGAGAAGTAGGGAGGATGTGTTGAAGGATTGGTAGTTTTAAGAAAAATAAATGTATACGGAACTATTTTAAATTAAGGAAATAATTACAATTAGAATAAATATGCAATTAAAAAGATTTCCAAGTAGGATAACATTGAGTTTATAAATACCTTGGAACCAATAAGATTTTTGCTAGCGGTTCCCATAGTTTCAGGAGCAAGCATTGCCTACAATAAATAATAGGACGATGTCAACGTAAGCGGCATGTTATATAATGATTTAATTCGAATAGAGTTTTAATATATACCGGGTTTTTCGTGAAATTAATTATAAAATAGAAGTTGTTCGTAGATTTACCTGGAGGACATCTTCTACTCCCTCGATTCTTCCATCCATCTGGAACAGCGGTAGATTTCGGCCGAACACGTCGGCGTCCAGGGCGATCTTTGCGGACCGCGGTACAAAACTCTTGGCCGAGAATACGACGTCGGATTCGATACGGGCGCCGAGGTTGGCTGCGTCGTGGTGAGCCGACCACTCGATGTTCCGAGAGAACTTGCGTTTGTCCACGTTGAACTTATCGGAGAGATGGGCGTCGGAGAGCAGTTTGCGGGCGGCGCGCGACATCGGAGACGCGGATTCTTTAAGGTTTCCCAGGTGCGACCAGATGTAGGAACCTACTTGATTACTCTCCTCGCCCTGTGTGGGTGCAGAGTTCGGGTGTGTGGTGTGCACGTGTGGTAATAGCGCGAGATAATTAACTCGGATCTCGGCACAATGTCAATTGTGAGGCTTTTTTAAAAAGATAATATGAATATTATAAACGTATGCTTATGCAATGATTTCTTTTAGACTAAACATAATATATTTAACTATAGTTATGATAATAGTCGACTATCAAAAATAATATATACTCGAGGGTAAAGAAATTATGTAATAAATGAGATTTTTTATATTCAAATAAATATATTTACTAGTAGGTTTTAGGATAATATTGAGATGCGGGTTTGAGGGCGGGACCTGGGCGGGACCTGGGTGGGACCTGTACAGAGTGTGGGGCGTGTCTTACCATGAGCATGGTGTGAACTTGGTCGATGGTTGACATATCCGGGCATTTCATGATGACTTTGTAGGCGGCGATGCGAAGTTCGGCGTCGGATCCCACATCTTTCATCAATTCCCCGAGGTTGGAGTTCTGCGTGATTAAAATGTGTTGAGTTGGACACGGTTAGAGGAGTAGAGTACGTCGAGGTAGTTGATGCGGTGAGACATAGTATTTCGAGTAATAATTAAAAATCGACCTTCAATCGCTTATCTTCACGGGAATATGTCGAATCGTATCGAATGCGATATTGCTCGTTTAACAACTTCTAATACGTAGCACGACTACGCGTTACTAATTACACTAGTACCTTGATGGCTTCACACGGGAATCGTTCGAATGCGAGGATCGCAGCGACTCTCATTTTCATTGGCAGGATTGCATTCCACACGCAAGAGGTCAACACCGGAGTGGCTTCCATGGCGGCGTGTCCGATGTTCGTCAATGCCTGAAAGTATTTCATATGCAAGGTAACGATAATATAATATCAGAATATACACGATAAGATAAGCTGATTTACCTTAAGATAAGACGAAATCAAGAATGTAATTAGAAAATGGCGATGAGACTCTAAAAATATTTTGTAAGCGCATATTTTTTTTAATATATTAATAATAATGTTGTGGGCGAGGATTACCTTGATAATAGTGAAGGCGGTATCCGGTCTAACAGCTGAACAGTCACTGCCAAGTGCTCCTACCATGACCTTGAGAACGGGGGCGATAACGCCGTGGTCTCGGCCCGAACACTCTACGGCCTCGTTATGGGTACAGAAGTTGTTCAGTAGCGCAGATACAGAGATAAATACGCGACGTGTGGCTTTCATTGTCACCAGAGGCTACAATGGAATGATTGGTATTAGATTGTGCCTACGCGTTGGTATTAACAATAGAGTATCTGCCCACTGGAAAACAATACTCAACTTGGCAAATAAAAAAAGAAGCGCTATATAGTTCACTTTTAATATCACAAATCATAGAAATCTATTTTATATTGAAAAAATATGAACTTGTTCAAAAAATGTTATATAACAATTAAATCACTGTTAATTAGACAGTGTCCGATACAAACATATATAATTAAACAATTGTATCCAATTCAATATGGATTAATTACCTTGAATGTAAGTATCATCGAAAGATGATGCCGTTATTCAATAAATATTAACAAAAATACTAAATCGATTCTCATTCTATCGATTTCGTTTACAAGTCTGCCTCTTACCATACATACCAATACATTTACCAACCACAATAGCATGGATCATTTCCGGTGTCGGGTTGACGATTAAGGCAAAAGAGCCTAACAGAACTGTCTCTTCGACGCCGCTGACCTCTCCACTAGATACCAGTTGTGCGATGACCTTAACGGAGGCTGGAGTGCCGAGAACCGCGAGTACATCTCGAACAATAGCCCTGTTGTATAAGTGGTTAGAATGTCTCGCTCTCCCTCTCCCTATCCCTTAACATATCTCTTTAATTTTACCTCTCCCTCTCTCTTTACCTCTCCTTCTCTCATGTTCTTCCTCTCCTTTTACATATCCCTTTAACTTTACCTCTCCCTCTCTCTTTACCTCTCCTTCTATCATGTTCTCCCTCTCCTGTTCCCACTCCCTCTTCCACTTCCTTTCCTTCTACCTCTCATTCTCCCTCTCCATCTACCTCTCAATATATCTCTGTGTCTAGCTCTGCCTCTGCCTCTCCCTATTTGAACCCTTACACTAACTTAGAAGTAGGGCAGATTGCAGAAGTAGCCAGTGAGGTCAACGTCTCTGCGTCCACAGCTCTCATCATTTCTACGAGTCGCGTAAACTTCTCGGGTGATTTTGCCGTAACTTCTGATTGACCGCAGAGTCCGGCAAGCGCCATCTTTACGCGTTCCATTTCGGCAACTCCGCCGATACCGGAACTCGTGTGATCATACATGATTCCTTTACGGCCCTCGAATTTCACTGCGGGAGAGGTAACATTTAGCACGGTAATAACTTTATTGCGGTTACAAATGATAGTATAACTGTAGCGACCTAAGAGTAGACTTATTTATTAATTTTACTTAAAAAGCCAACTAACAAATTAATAATACGAATATAATAAGATGCCGTGTAATGCTTTATAAATGTGGTTGTAGTTTATAGTTAAAGTAACAGTTAAGAATATATCACATAAATATGAACATATTTCGTTAATTTCGATAATGATTTATATGAATTCATTGCAAAGTTTTGCTAGAAACTATATTGTTCTTTATATTCACTATCGTACAAAGAAAATGACGAAACACCGCTGTTCAGAAACAAACTGGAAGCAAATCTACCAACCGGGTGAAATAGCTTCGCGACGATGATCTTTCAATTTCATCGAGTATCGGATTTCGGTGATCGCTCCTCCTTTCCAAGATGAAAATGGTCTGAATGCGTGTACTTCGGTACACGTGCACTCGCTAACAATCGACAATGCAGGCGAGATACGCTGTTCGCATTGATGACCGGTCTTCATGATAGGCAGTGATTTCACTCCCTGGTGTGCGAATCGGGCGTTGGGGTTGGAGTTCAAATAGGTTGGAGTAAAGATAACTATTTTCTCGAATTGGTTTCGATGCAAATAGAATGTATTGTGTTTTATTTATTCTGTGGAATTCTCTCATCCTATGACGAGTATTTTGGTGGACGTTAAATTAATATATCTATCAATAGATAGTCGCTATTGGTAAAGATATTCAGGTTCTACAAGTATATTTGAATGAATCCACCAGTTCTATGTATTAGCTTTGGAGTACTTTTTGACAAGCGAGATAAAGGAAGCCTTGACTTATTAGCAGTAAGCATATACACTATAAACTTTAGTTACCAAACTTCCTATGGAGTTTCTAGAAATACATTTCGGTTGCTACGTCATACACGTTTCCGGTTAGCGCGTAGTTGGGCAATCGTACTTACCGAGTTGGTGCTGTACGGGGTACCCTGGATAATGGAATTAAGACCGCGACCTCCTTTGCATGCCAACATGTCCTTGATCTTCTTAACGTGACCTACCCCAATAACTTCGTAAGTTACTGGGCAATCTCCGGTAACGTCAACCTATATGATATTAAGGCGGTTAGTTCACTGGGATAATAATGTGTAGGGGGAAAGAGATAATATTTCAGTTTTCAATTTTACAGACGAATTCACTTACGATGTCATAGACGATTTTATTAAACATTTCGCCGACGATTATATTGACGATTTTACAGAAGATTTAACTGACGATTTTCCTCTCCAATTCGAATACGAATTCATATATGCTACACTATCGCTACACGATAGCAGGCCGTACTTACTTCTCGGGCCACGTGGTCATTGGCAATATCAGGCATAGTATTCTGCAATGAAGAGATTACAGCCCTCTTAAGATTCACAGACCAAGCTGGATCACCGGCACTAGGGCAAACATCACCAACTACGCCGCCAATCATAGAAAATCGTACGGGAAATCTCGACAAAATATCGGCGAAAGGTACACTTCCGATTCCTGTGATTGAGTTACTGTCTTCGATGTGCACATTGGTCATCTGCGAAATATTTATTATTGATATTATTATTATTATTAATATTATTATTATTATTATTATTATTATTATTATTATTATTATTATTATTATTATTATTATTATTATTATTATTATTATTATTAATATTATTATTATTATTAGTATTATTATTATTATTATTATTATTATTATTATTATTATTATTAATAATATTATTATTATTATTATTATTATTATTATTATTATTATTAATATTATTATTATTATTAATATTATTATTATTATTATTATTATTATTATTATTATTATTATTATTATTAATATTATTATTATTATTATTATTATTATTATTATTAATATTATTATTATTATTATTATTATTATTATTATTATTATTATTAATATTATTATTATTATTATTAATATTAGTATTATTATTATTATTATTATTATTATTATTATTATTATTATTATTATTATTATTATTATTATTATTATTATTATTATTATTATTATTATTAATATTATTATTATTATTATTATTATTATTATTATTATTATTATTAGTATTATTATTATTAATATTATTATTATTATTATTATTATTATTGTAGATTATTTAGTTAACGTTATTGCATTTATTACAATTTTAATTATAAATAAATATGAAATATGCATGACATAAATTACTAATATTACAATGAGTATATTATATATATTAGAATTGCTATAAATAGAATACTTCGTTAAACGAAACTTGATACCCCGCAATTGTTTATTTATTGAATATATTGATTGTATCTTTAGGTTTAACGTTTAACGCTTTAGTCTTAACGTTATACTGTCGGGTGTGTATGTTAGAGATTGCGGGTTTATACGCGAACGCATATGAGCCCATGCGTGAATCTTGTTTATTTCTGCCTTTCGGAAATAATTACGAACTATCTAATGTGTTTTCAATATAATAAGAATATTCTCTGGAAAATCGAACGTCACTCAAGTGAATAGTTGCCGAATTTACAAACCGTAGCAGAGAACTCGCAGGCGGAAATCGCGTGTATTTTCACATCGGATGTGATTTTCATTTCAGTTGTATCCGAAACCGCACTACCTGGCATGCTGGTACGCATTACGGCAGAATAACCATAAATGTACACATATCCAGGTAGGTAGGAGAATTTCCCGGTGCCTGTGAATAAAGAAGTGGGCCACTGGTTACCACGAGTACAGTTGCATGCATGAGAAATTGACGATATTTTAACGAGTAGTATTTTTATGTAGTTTTGTGCGAGGTTTTGTGTGTGGTTTTGTGTGTGGTTTTGTGTGAGTTTAATTTCGTAATTATCGATTTAATTGATTAGAAGCTTATTAAGTTTACATTAAAGAAACATTAAAGTCATATATCGGTGTACCATTTACATTTATAATTTTCCATATAACACACACACATATAACTAGTATATTTGTGCTAATATATAAATGTAAACTATATGGTAACTTTAATTATTAGGACTAAATAGAAGATTTATGATTTTCTGGTTAAATATTGAAGTAGTGTATGTTTATCTAGACGAGGAAACATATTAAACATATGTATGTAAGGAGCCGAGTAATTACAAGAGTACATTGTACCGAGTACACTATACCGAGTACAGTATACCGAGTACACTATACCGCGTACACTATTGCCTGTAGAATATCGTAGGCTACTAAATGTTAGTGGTCAACTTACTTGGACACTCTCGGGAAGTAGAGCAGGTTTCTCCGGACCATTGGACAGGACCTGCGAATGGGTCAGTAGTTCGCATTAATAAGGTGACAATGATAATATGAATACGCCGTGGTGATGCAATAACTCGTGACCTAAAATCTAGTGATGCAATAGAACTGGTGATTTAATAACGGAAGTGCGTAAGTTGCTTCATGGCATGAAGTTTATGTCCAAGTAATTTCTCATTCACTTTCATACACTAACGTTAACACATACAAAAAATAGATGAAACGGAAACAAATATTGATTATTAAATTGTAAGATAACAATTACTAGAGACGATTCGAACTTTAAACTCTAAATATTTACTTTTAACTAGTACATAGTAAGATTAACGAAACCTCGGGTATTACGTCATAATGCATGTTTACCCCCAGATTAAAGATAATAGATAATACCGGACAATAGACGATAGACTTACTTATATGTAGCTTATGAATAAATTTTAAATTGATTACATAAATATATAAATGTTAATGATAATACTAATATTCATAATTCCACACACACAAAAAGAGAGAAGCACACACACATGTATATATATATATATATATATATATATATATATATATATATATATTAATAATTATATTATTAATATAATATTTATAAATAAAAAATATATATAACATAATTATTTATTCATTTGTATTATATAATAACATATAATTTAAGAAAAAAAAGAGATAGTAGTTAACTAATTGAGATTCAGCGTCAATGTCATATAACAAGTATAAAATAGAATATTATAAACAAAGTGATGTCTTACTATTCGGTGTAAGGTGGTCAAATTATAGTCAGATGAAGTTTTCTGAGTCGGCATAACTAAAAAAACACCTGGACGAAATCGACTACCCATCCCTAAGCCAAGTCGGCAGTGATTCACCAAGTGTTGTTTATAATTGTCATGCAAATCACTTCGACCGACTTGAAATGGAACCGTGCCGAGGATGGGAATGGGAAGGGTATTTTTTTACAACTCCCATTCGAACTTTAGAACGATTATCTGATCAAACTACTCCTAACTATCCCGTGAAATCTAAATGACGCTTTTTTCAGGCATTACGTCTATTTTTAGACGACTGTCAACCTTTATGAAGGAACACGAGTAACTGTAAATATCATCATGTGACTACATACATTCTAATTTGATTAACCACACACACTAAAGATAATTATTAATCGTTTGTATTCTAAGTAATATTAGTAATGCTATTCAAAGCAGTAAGGTTAAAATAAATAATTGTATTAAATAATTGTATTCAATAATAATATTAAATAATAGTATTAAATAATAGTATTAAATAATAATATTAAATAAGTGTATTAAATAATAATATTAAATAACTGTATTAAATAATAATATTAAATAACTGTATTAAATAACTGTATTAAATAACTGTATTAAATAACTGTATTAAATAACTGTATTAAATAACTGTATTAAATAACTGTATTAAATAACTGTATTAAATAACTGTATTAAATAACTGTATTAAATAACTGTATTAAATAACTGTATTAAATAACTGTATTAAATAACTGTATTAAATAACTGTATTAAATAACTGTATTAAATAACTGTATTAAATAACTGTATTAAATAACTGTATTAAATAACTGTATTAAATAACTGTATTAAATAACTGTATTAAATAACTGTATTAAATAACTGTATTAAATAACTGAATTAAATAAGTGTATTAAATAATAATATTAAATAATAATATTAAATAATAATATTAAATAATAATATTAAATAATAATATTAAATAATAATATTAAATAATAATATTAAATAATAATATTAAATAATAATATTAAATAATAATATTAAATAAGTGTATTAAATAATAATATTAAATAATAATATTAAATAACTGTATTAAATAACTGTATTAAATAATAATATTAAATAACTGTATTAAATAATAATATTAAATAACTGTATTAAATAATAATATTAAATAACTGTATTAAATAAGTGTATTAAATAATAATATTAAATAACTGTATTAAATAACTGTATTAAATAACTGTATTAAATAACTGTATTAAATAACTGTATTAAATAACTGTATTAAATAACTGTATTAAATAACTGTATTAAATAATAATATTAAATAACTGTATTAAATAATAATATTAAATAAGTGTATTAAATAACTATATTAAATAATAATATTAAATAATTGTATTAAATAACTGTATTAAATAATAATATTAAATAACTGTATTAAATAATAATATTAAATAACTGTATTAAATAACTATATTAAATAATAATATTAAATAAGTGTATTAAATAATTGTATTAAATAATCATTTGAATACGTAAAATACAATTATTACAATTATTCACAGAATACAAATTAAACAAATGGAATCTGATCACGGAAAGTTTGTCAATACGTTAATTACTGTTTGTTGGTTTATCACATAATGCGGGCAATATTGTATCGGATTATATGATTCATACTGAACATTTTGGATGATCTAATTATGATATCAATACACGTGAATGAATATTCATAAATTGTATAACTCCTATAAGAATTGTTTAAAACAATATAATCGTATTATACAGAATTTAAAATATATGCATTCAATTTCACAACGTAAATATGGAATTACTTTTATGCGAGTCTTCTATTGACTATTATTTAATTAATTCATATTAATTAAATAATAATCCTTATTAAACTCATTATACCCACAATAAATAATTGAACCTTAATAATAGAATATTTTACAAGCGGAATAAAGCATTGATAAATTAATAAATAATAACTAATATTGATATTTTAAATTAATTATTAATAAATATAGAACGTGTAACAATATGTATTAATTGATATTAGAATAAATAGCTAATATTTATTAAGGTAATTACTATTATATAATATATTATTATATAGTATATTATTATATATATATAATATTATATATAATTATATATATTATTATTATATAATATATATTAAAGATTAAGGAATGAATGTATAGATATTATATAATACAATATATTTTATAATTTCTTAGAATAATTTTCTATATTTAATATATTATAATAATATTATCTCAAGAAAACAGATGTAATTATTGTAAATTATGAAACTAGTGAATAAATATCAATTTAATTAAATGATTTTTAATATATTATTATAAAGTAGCACAATAAATCATCTATAATCTCTGAATAATTACTAACACTATGATTAGTCTATATTTATTATTTAATTATATAATATAAATATATTGTTGAAAAAAGGACATTTTAAGTTAGTATTAGGTTGAATATAAATTAAAATCAAAAAATACTTTGATAACTAAAATGTACAAATAAATGTTAGTTATTAATTTACAAACCTGAGAAGATGCCAGCAACAAGCGTCGCTAATACGACGTATGCTAACATGGCGACAGTAATAGGATGTTAACAAAAAATACCAATAGAGACAATGCGAAGGTACTAATGGTATTGTGTTGTGAGACTGATGCAGCCAAACTGAACACAATCCGTGTTGCGGAAGCTTAAATATCCCTCGGGACCGCGGATGCAAAGTTCAATGGGAGGAGCATAAAGAAGGAGCATCCACGCGACCGAATGGGTGTGACATCAAATATATCTTGTGCGGATGAACAGATGGACTCCGAGTAGATTAGAATAAACATAAATTGGTCGTCATTGCTATGTTTACCGCACTTATTTACACTTTGATTGAGGAGAGCTTAAGATTGCAATAAGAGAAATAATTAGCAGACTTCTGAATCATTTATTGATTTCATTAATACATTGAAAAAGTGAATACACAATAGTTTGGAGTTACATCACTATTTTATATGAATAAAGCGTAATAATATAAATATAATAAGATGTAAAATATAAATAATCAATAACAGATAAAATTACATACAAAAATATAAAATAATATATAAATAATATTATTTACAATTGCTATATTTCATAATTTCTTAATTTTTCACATTGGCTTTGTCTGTAAATTATTAATAAAATTAGAATTAAATTCATTTATGATAATCTCATTATAATTTTTGATTCAGTATGAAGTGATTATAAACATTGATTATAAATATTGATTATAAATATTGATTATAAACATTGATTATAAACATTGATTATAAACATTGATTATAAACATTGATTATAAATATTGATTATAAATATTGATTATAAATATTGATTATAAATATTGATTATAAACATTGATTATAAATATTGATTATAAATATTGATTATAAACATTGATTATAAACATTGATTATAAACATTGATTATAAACATTGATTATAAATATTGATTATAAACATTGATTATAAACATTGATTATAAACATTGATTATAAATATTGATTATAAACATTGATTATAAATATTGATTATAAACATTGATTATAAATATTGATTATAAACATTGATTATAAACATTGATTATAAACATTGATTATAAACATTGATTATAAATATTGATTATAAACATTGATTATAAACATTGATTATAAATATTGATTATAAACATTGATTATAAATATTGATTATAAACATTGATTATAAACATTGATTATAAACATTGATTATAAATATTGATTATAAATATTGATTATAAATATTGATTATAAACATTGATTATAGACATTGATTATAAACATTGATTATAAAAATTGATTATAAACATTGATTATAAACATTGATTATAAACATTGGTTATAAATATTGATTATAAACATTGATTATAAATATTGATTATAAACATTGATTATAAACATTGATTATAAAAATTGATTATAAAAATTGATTATAAAAATTGATTATAAACATTGATTATAAACATTGATTATAAATATTGATTAGTTTGGAGAATATTTATTTTTTAATATGATTATAAATTATGAATAATAATTAATATTACATACTTGTTTGCTATCAGGTTTTGAATTGTAAAATCTTCTATGCTTATCATCAATTTCAGTGAGATAGAAGGTGTTTGGTGCTATATCATCTAATGAGCCAACAGGGGTGTATGGAGCTGCAAAGATTATATGATTACAGAAAGTTAAATCATAGACTAACTAATAAGTCATTTAATCAGAATATTATACTATACCATATATATGTCATAATATATAGAATATATTATTAATAAATTACAGTTTATTGAGGTAGTGATATTGAAATGGCAGTGAATATATCAAACAATTATATAATCAGAAAGAAGAATCTTATTAGTTTAGTTGTAATGGTTGTGATTATTGTAAAGGTAACGATTATATCAAACAATCATAAATCACAAAGAAGAAACTCTAGTTATTAGATCCATAAATTAGATTCAGAAATAAAAGAGAATAGATTAAAAGTGAATTTTATGATCTAATTATAAGATACACTACAATGAAGACTACCTAAGTGATGGGTAGTCTCTCGAAGTTTCATCATCTCCTCGAACTGCTTGGGCTCAACGCTAGTACGAGCATTCAGACGATCCTGGAGGTCGGCAAGATTATTGACAATACGACAGAGGGTGGGGTTCTTAGTGTCGCCGGTGACCTTGAAAGAAAACATCGACGATGCCAGCCCGGAACCATACGAGAACAGAACTACTCGTTGATTTACAATCGATTCCACGGTATTACTGGCGACGGGGTGTAGGGATGGGTTAGAGTAGGGGGTAGAGTAGGGGTAGAATAGGGGGTGTAGGGGGTGGGGTAGAGTAGGGGGTGGAGTGGATGGGATAGAGTAAGGGGTGGAGTGGATGGGATAGAGTAGGGGGTGGGATAGAGTAAGGGGTGGAGTGGATGGGATAGAGTAGGGGGTAGAGTAGGGGGTGGGATAGAGTAGGGGGTAAAGTGGATGGGATAGAGTAAGGGATGATGGAGTGGATGCCAACATAAATCCTATCAATCTCAATTTAACATTATATGAATTAAAATATGATTTAGTATTCAAGTTATTAGAGTTTGGTTTATTTATTAAGTACTGACGCAAAAATGAAGAAATTAGTTAATATTTTAATGAGACTGAGATCACTGAATGGGAAAATGTATAAAAAAAATATTAGTATATAGAATAGTCTAGATTAATTATGATTATAGATCAGTTATTAATTATAGATTAATTATAGATCAGTTATTAATTATTATTTACAAGTTATATCTAGATAAACAATATGCAAATGCAACCCAGTCATTAAATAACATTCTAGAAAACAGCTAGTTTCAAATTATTAATTAATAAGTCAACATATGTGACAATGGTAAATAAATTGAATGTGTGGTCATTGAATTAGTCATGGCTAAAAAGGGCGGCAAAGAGCAAGATATTAAATATATCTGTGTAAACACATCTAAATAAAGTAAACAAAAGGGAAGAAATAGGATGGGTACATTCCAGAAAGTATCTTATGGCAGTATAAAAGATGCATTTAAATGGTAGTTGCTGGTCACTGCAAGAGGAAAGGGAAGCTAGTCTGTTGTGGTGTAATTATGACGAAAAATGTGGAGTTAAACTCTAAATAAGTCATTTATTTAAAATACTTAAATCAATTATTCTACAGATCTTGAATCTAAAATAGCATATATAAATATATAAATATATATACCCATATATACATATATATATATATGTCAAATAATACAGGTATTTTTATTTTGTAGTTTCAGTTTTTAATGCAAAAGAAGGCAAGTTATGTAAAAGTTGAACTTTCGAGGCTGGTGGATTTCTCCGGTCGACTAACGCGGAGATGAAAGATGCGAGACCGCCGTACACGGAACTCGTGTACATGTTGCCGACTTGGTTGGAGATAAGGGTCGAAGGTCGCGTTTTCTTCTCAAACAACTGTTTGCTGGCGGCCATGAAAGCCTTTTCGACATCACGGTTAAAGTAAGAGTCCTCAAGTTTGGTGTCCCTGAGAGAAATGAGAGAGATACTTACCAACATTACTTTAATGACATCGACTGAAGATGAGTTTAAAAGGTACGATTTTTATAGTTAATTAAAATATTAATTTGAAATTTAAATATCAAATTTAAATATCATAAATTTTAGTTAAAAATTATATTGCTAATTTTTATTTACACTAAATCGATGATATTATTACAATCATTATATCAGCTACTCGATTGGTCCAAACTCAGCAAAAGAGAGGGAGACGGAGGTAGCGGGAGATGAGAGTAAGAGGAATGGGGGAGAGATGTCGAGGATAATGTACAAACTTAAATTGTTGCAGAGATTCGGAGTCTGCAACAGAATTACAGTTGAACAGGAAGTCGTTGAGCAGGATACGCGCAAAGGACTTCTGCACGAGTTTGCCAAACGGAGCATGGAAGATAACGGCGTCAATATCATTGAGGGAGAGACGCGATGAGTCACCTTTACCTGTGAAGGGGATAGGGAGTGTTTAAAGGGAAGATAGGGGGAGTTAATTAAGGTGTTCAGTGGATAGGGAGGAGGTAAGATGGGAGGTAAGATGGGAGGTCATGATACATAAGGGTGAAGTAATGATAAAGGTGATTGACCCAGCAAAATTGATATAAGGCCAATATTAAAATGTGAATTCGAAATATAAACAAAGTTAAGTTAATCTGTTTACCATCAAAACACAAATCCTAATTATTATATTAAATAAAAGATATTATACAATGATCAAATTGATTTTGACAGAATTTGCATTATTTGAATAGAACTTAATAAGAGCTTAATAAGAGCTTAATAAGAACTTAATATGGACTTAATAAGAACTTAATAAAAACTTAATAAGAACTTAATATGAACTTAATAAGAACTTAATAAGAACTTAATAAGAACTTAATATGATAATGTAACTGTATAAAAGTGCAAATTCTGCAAATGAAAGTTATTCTAGGTACGGCGTATTTTGACCCACAATCAAAAGGATAAAAGGAGACGTGAAAACAAATGATTCACAATTTGCGAGTGTCCGTCCTCTAACCGGTAGCAATGCGTTTGGTGGCACGTTCTGTGTACAGACGATAGCATTTATCCAGAGCACCGAGGTAACACTGGATGGAGAGTTTGCCATCGACAACTGGGTATTCGCTGGACAGGTCCGGCTTGTAGAAGTCGTAAACGTGTTCCATATGTGTGCCGCGGACACCTGGCGGGATTCAACGGGGTCAACGGGGTCAAAGTTGTTGTTAAAACTTAACGAGGTCGGTGTAAAATGGGGTAAAGGCTCCTGTGGATTATGGGTAAGTAAAAACACAATAGATGAGCATTTTAAAGATTCATTAATAATATATATGCATATATATGCATATATATATATATATATATTACTAATAAATAACAAATCATTAAGTATTAAAAGTGAATCCAGAAGTGGAAAAGTGGAGTAACCTCGATCAAAAACAATGGGGGCATTGGGTCCGATGAGCATTGCGACGGCTCCAGCACCTCCCGTGGGTCTGGCGGCTCCGCTGGCGTACACGGCGATATCCCCGCACACCACCAGGGCATAGCGACCTGTGGGTGTTATTCGCAACGAAAGTAGGGGTGCAGGTATACGGGGAGATGAATCTACGTAACTCGAATAGCGAACAGACCGAGCGAATGATGCAATTCACTTTTATAACAATGGGTATTATTCAATGTTCGGATTG
The DNA here is from genome assembly GCA_964035775.1 of Osedax frankpressi. NCBI lineage: Eukaryota > Metazoa > Annelida > Polychaeta > Sabellida > Siboglinidae > Osedax > Osedax frankpressi. Next base: position 27,437,313 of record OZ038312.1, read on the forward strand.
TTATCTATTGTGAGCTTACCAGACGCAGACCAAGTTTAATCAATAGATTTCAAAAGGGGTGTAATTAACGTACTGCATTTGAGCGAGGGTTTGAGACAATATGATTAATTGATTTGTATATGCATGGAAGTAGGTAAAGCGAGTGGTACTGATGGAGACAACAGCTAGGATATTGATAAAGCTTAAGATACAGAATTTAGATCGGAGAACTCGGCAAAGAGAGCTTAAGACATAGCTATAGATACATAGGATAAATCAGAGTTTAGGCCGCCGATCTTAGGACGAAGAGAGCATAAGAAAGAGAGATTAGACTGCCAGAGATAAGAACGCGTTGCGAGGCTAACCATCCCAACTACTGGACTCCACCCAGTTGACGGCGTTGAAAAGAGCGTTGGTGCCTCCGTAGCAGGCGTTCGTGGTGTCGACGCCTTCGACGTCGGAGTTACCAGACGCCGTAAACAACGACATCAACGTCGATTTCACGGATTTCGACTTGTCGACGATGGTCTCGGTGCCGACCTCGAGGCGACCGATTCGGGAGTAGTCGACGTCGAAACGCCGCATCAGCCGATCGACGGCGGTCAAACACAACGAGTTGATGTCCTCGCGGTCGGAACAGAAGCCCATTCGACTCTGCCCGAGTCCGACGGTGTACTTTCCGGCCGAAGCGCCGTCGAAACTCTCGAGCGACGACTGCTCGACGTACGTCGACGGGAAGTAGATTTCGACGGCGAGTAATCCGACGTCCTGCGGCCAATGGCGAGACGCTGATCCGTTGACGGTGGGTGGTGCGGTGGCGGGCATCTACGACGAGGGGTAGTTAGCGTCAGATCGAGGATGGGGGCCGAGCGTATCGGAGAGGGGTAGTTTACAGTTACGAGTGGGGTTTGAACGCAATGTACGAGATGAATCGCAGCTTTGCCAGTCTTTGCGAGATAAGAAAACTATCGGCTGGTAGATCAAATGCCATGAAAGATAGGATAGTTAAATAATAACAATTATCACATTATTTAAAAGAATAAATCTATTGTTATAATGCGTTAAGTGTAATATGTATTGATTTAGTTATTTTGTTGTTTTTATAAATATTGATTTTATAAATATAGGGTATTGAAATATGTTCACGCTTTTCATAGAGGTAAAAATTTACATATTGCATACATGTGTGAATTATCAAATATATAGTACTGTTTCACATCAGATCCCTAGACAAATATAATAAGAAATGCATATATAGACAATTACAATAGAACATAAATAACACTAATTACATTTTAGTTTTAGTGCAAATAATATTGTATTATGTATATAATATAAATAGATCCAAGTTCATAATTACAATAAATCAAATAATAAAACCAATATTTACTTTTTTACTTACAAATATTTAATAAAACTATACAGTAAATTGTATATTTTTATTAAATTTTAGTGTTTATATATTGAATGATTATACAAATAATCATCCAAACCCTATACAGTTAACAGTAGATAATGTCAGAATATAAAATATAACAAACACATTTATTGTATCTATAATATAATTATTAAGTAACATAATATAATACATTAGACTTACATTGACAAATCGTTTTTTAGAGGTATAGAGTTCGGGGTTTGATAAAAGATAAGTAAAATTATACAGAAGATCAGTTATATATAACAGAAAGGTAAGAAAACACACCTTTTTAAGGGAGTGACAGTGACCAATCAACTACTAGATCAACAGCTTAGTAATAGGTGTGGGTGAGTGTGAAATATATTTATATTAATAGACATTTGATCAATGCAATTCACCAAATCACAATCGGGTAATCATTGAAATAAAAAGGTATTTCAAATAAAATACGGAGAATTAATAAAATTTATTAATGACCATTTTTCGTAAAATATATATTAGTTTGGGTGTACACATATATATTTATAAATCTATTATAATTAATGTGTTACTTTATTATATAGCTTGTAAAATGTCAATAAAATGTTATTTACTATATATATAATAAAAAACACTTTAAAACTGGCTACATATGACAATATAAATCATATTAGTTTAATATAGTAAATGTATTATGTTAAAAAGGTGACTCATTAATATTTACTACAATTATAAATTTTCTTTAAACAAATAACAAATGTTGTGGTGGAAGTAAATAAAAAATTTAACAATAATTCTAAGACTTAAATATTTGTTCAAAAGATGTCTTACATTTGAGATAAACATTACTATATAAGGTGGTGATTTAATGTATACTAGTGGTAATGATTTATGATGACATTTGTATAATAGATAAGAGTATCAAACAAATAGTTCAATCTTATAAAAAAATATAAATTAGAAGGTAAGTAAAGCAAATGCTTCAAATAACTATAAGTATTATGTAAAATGTTTACAATAAATATATTGTACATTTTTTCAATATATCTATTATCTATATATCATTTTAACATTAAAATATAAAAATTAATCCAGAAAGCCAAAAAGATAATTTCATTTTTGGCATTGCATAATTTGTTTTATATTATTTTTTGATAGTATTTCAGTAGAATACTAGTACTGCACTGTGTTTACTAGTAAATTATTAGCATTGTTTGCAGGGACAAAGAAAACTCAAATAAACATAATTGTAATAGTATTATTAAATATGACATTAAATGGTCACAGAAATTGTATGACATATTTTATATAATTATTTTATACGCTTTATTTTTTAATTACATTTAATTTTTACAACAAATTAGGAAATATAGAACAATTAAATTTAAATTTTCAATACCCAATTAAAAACACAAGCAAAATCAGTAAACCTGTTAGAATTTATCAATATTCTTTTTACATTAAGCTTCCCGCTATTGCTTTTACAGCATAATATAAACGATTATATATTTTTAAAAGTTAAAACATAATTCGTTAAAGGAAATTGTATTTTATAAATTCATTACCTGTAAATTTGTTTATTTTATAATGCAATTTCTTAATTAAATATGTCGGTTTTATAACGTTATTCATAAGTGAAAATTTGTTTATTTCTTAAAAATAAAAAACCAATTAAATCAAAAAATGATTCCTGATTTCAAACAATATTTATTTAGATGAAATGATATGTTTAATAATAAAGTGAAATCAGTAAGTTAAAATTCTATAAATTAGTTAAAATTATAATTTTTGATAAGAAAATACTAAATATAAAATATAAATAAAAAAATATTAAATATATTTATAATAATATTATAAGTAAGATAATGATTGAATTATTAAAGCAATTGTATACAATATTATATAGATATAATTGGAGAATTCAAAATCATTAATTATTTTATTTTCCATATATCCAATAAATAATACTATCATTTAATAGTTAGAAAATGTAACCTATGTAATCACAAATATATTAACTAAATGTACTCAAAAGTTTGATGACATTGATTAATACTCAGATTAACTTACTATTATTACAGAACATAATAATGTAATCCTATATATATTCATGATTACATGATAGAATATATTACATTTATAATATAAATAAAAATGATAATCAAATTAAAATCAAAGAATTTTGATAAACTTCTCATAAATTTTATAATTCTTAAGTGAAGAGTTTAGTTATCACCATATATTTATTATGCATCATTTATTTTATACTTATTTAATTTCTTAGATATATTAGATAATCATTTGCAATAAAATAGTTTTAATTTAATCATAAGATATTAGTATAAAATATGTTAGTGCATACTATATAAAAAATATTTTAAAATGAAATAATAATTATATCATAAACTTCTAAAATATAAAAAATATAAATTATAGCTATAATTATAATTGTACAAATTTAATTGGAAAATTATTTATTTAAAATCATATTAAAGTTTAAACATTATCAATGTAGTATTATAATCGTATTTCAGCAGTAAGAAAAGTGGAACATGAGTAACGTAGTATCAAATGTGTAGATTATAATAATTATATGGTATCAAAAAATATTCAAAAAATTAACATTATATGCATTTTCTGTAAATTCTTATTTGTTCAGAATTATTATATAAAATAAAAAGTGCACTATTCTTAAAAATGACATCCCTACCAACTTTTATTTTCTAAATTGAGTTGTATGTTGTACTTGCAGCAATAACGGGTTTTATAATATATAAAATATCAAAAAATTAATAATATAATTTTATAGGTGATAATTAAATTACTGCCAATCAAATCATTCAGAAAGAAGGTCGAATGATGATTGGTAACCAATAGAGAACAAGAATTATCAGCCGACACATATGTTCTATTTAATTATTATTTATTTAGAAAGTAAATTCATTAAATAAAATTTGTATTGTAAAATATTCTTATATATTAAATATAATATAATAGATAATTTAAATAAATTAAATATTTTTTAACAATGATAGTAGAATATTTTAAATTATTTGTAAATAAATATTTCATTTCTAAAACATATTTTTTGAATATCCAAATTTTAATAATGTCGAAAAAGAAGTCAACAAAACGAGATGATTATAAAAAGGAAGATATTTTGCAAGCTGTTATAATAGCCGATAGCTTCGAAAATAGATTTGCACCAATAACTTTATCTAAACCAAAGGTTTGAATAATACATTAAATCATGTAGCATCAATTAAAGTATATTGATGGTAACCAGTTAAGTCATGACTGGCAGAACCCCCTTAAAATACGATTATTTAAAACCATATCGTGCAATATTCCTCCGTAATTATTCACTCATTATTGTTGTTATATATGAATGTATATGACATTTGTAGATTTATTTATTCTAATAAAAAATGAATTAATCAGCTAATAGAACATTTATTATTAGTTAAATATTTGAAGTCAAGTAATACCTGACTTAATATAAATAACTTTTAAAATAAAGTTAAATTAATTAAATTATCAACGCGTATTTATTTCATAATATAGTGATTTGATATAGATTTTTATAATATCCGTTATATAATTTACTTATATTTGATTATACTAATTATTATCTTAGTTTAATTCTTTTAAAGATAATTTAATACATTTTTTATTATAAAAATATACTTTTTATATTTATTCACTATATATCTTTATATTGGCAAATTAGTAATACTTACCAATAAACAAATGAATAATTTGATAAATTTATTATTTTATTGAATATAATTAATATAAGTAAATAAATTTAGTGGTTCAAAAGTTACATTATTTACATCTGATAATCATAGTTCTTTGCAAACTCTAACCTCACCATGTAGGCTTTGCTACCATTGGCTAATCTTCCACTGATCGACTACACATTGGAGTTCCTGTGGGTGTCCGGAGTACAGGCTGTAGTAGTCTACTGTTGTGCCCATGCAAACCAAATCATCAACCACCTGCAGTGAGTACCCCATGTTTTGCTACTTTATCACAACTTAACTTATCTCACACCTATCTCACTATTATCTCATACGTGTCTCACTCTTATCTCACACCTATCTCACTCTTATCTCACACCTTTCTCACTTTTATCTCACACCTATCTCACTCTTATCTCACATGTGTCTCACTCTTATCTCATACATGTCTCACTCTTATATCATACCTGTCTCACTTTTATCTTGCACCTATTTCACACGTTTCTCACTTATATCTCACATATGTCTCACTCTTATCTCACACCTATTTCACTCTTATATCACACCTATCTCACTCTTATCTCACATGTGTCTCACTCTTATCTCACACCTGTCTCACTTTTATCTCACACCTATCTCACTTTTATCTCACTTTTATCTCACTTTTATCTCACACGTGTCTCACTCTTATCTCACACCTGTCTCACTTTTATCTCACACCTATCTCACTTTTATCTCACACCTATCTCACACCTATTTCACACGTGTTTCACTTTTATCTCACTTTTATCTCATTCGTTCACAAAATTCTATAACCTTGACTCAATGTGATGAATATTTAAATTTGAAATACTTGTTTATTAAATTTATGACTTGGAGGTCGAATGTATGATCTAACATTTATTCCATCTGTCAATTAATATCCCCAACAACTCCTACTCCTCCCCGACTTTTAACCCACATTCCTATCTTAACCCTAACACACATATTCCGACTTCAAGCCCCACTTCTGCTCTCACTCCTACCCCCATTCCTACTTTAACTTCTAATCCCACTTATACTCCCAGTCCTACCCCCACTCTAATCACTACTCCTGCTTTCACTTCTATCCTTCTACTCTCCCCGCACTTCAACCCCGCACACCCACCGCCAGAGCCTCTAAGTGGAGTTCGCAGACGTCCCCAATGGACGTGGTAACAATCGCTGGCAACAGTAAACGCACTACCAGTTTGGGCGACGCAATGAGGGAGCTGGACGCGCGATCCTTGCTCCTCAACGACTTTGTATTGGTGAACTCTGACACCGTCGCCAATATAAACCTGGCGGCCATTATCTCTCGACACAAGTTAACACTCGTCTCCTCATTCCCGCCATAATATTAAACTTCTCTATTAGGTGCCGTCTAGCTTCCTGCCCCCTTACTTTCTACTCCCTACCTTCTCTCCTTCTCCGGAGTGTTACACAGTTTTGCCTTTCTGCATTAGCGCCACTCCCCATTGCGCGGACGGCTCTAAGCCACTCGACCCCTCGTAACCCCCGACCCCTCATAACCCCCGACCTCACTCCACGCGCAGGGAACGCCGGTTGAAGGATAAATGCGCCGCGATGACGGTGTGCGTGAAGCCGGCTTCGAGGGACAGACGGACTCGATGCCGACGCACCGACTTCACCATGACACTGCGTAACTCCGACAACCGTATCATCGGCTACGCGCCGTCCAACCAAGTCAAACAACTGACGCTGCCGCTGGTTTCTTAATGTTCTACGCTACCGCCATTAATGTCGGCTGTTGGCACATACCCCCCCCCCCCACGTAAAATTCCAAAATATACATTTTATAATTAGCTATATATTAGTATTCATATTCCATAATATTTAACATTGTAAAACAGCATATGTAAGTTATAAGTAATTTAGTAATTTAAACCATATGATGAAAAAAGAATATTTTATTATACTTACTTGAATTCTACATTTAATTCAGTAAAATTCTAATATGTAAATGTCAGTGAAACAAACTTAATATTGACCAATGTTTGTTATATAATACTTTATTATTTTTTTAATTAAAAAATTCTATTATAAGTTTATTTATATTATGCAATATTATAAATTCTTTTGTATACATAATGTATAGTTTTCAATTAGAATCTATTTTATGGTCAATAGTAATAATGAACTTTACAGAACTATCTAATAATCTCTACAAAGGAGTTCCTAACATTTTGTATTCGATGACCCAAATTCAAAATATTAAATGTCATCAAATTTCTGCTAATTTATTATTTTAATAAAATAGAATACTTTACCTTGAATTCTATGATTGTGCACATTATATATTTATATTAACTATTAAAGCTTAAGTCATAATATTTAGGTTATGTTTCCTAGATTCACTTAATTTAATGTTTTTAAATCACACAATATGTTTAGTTAATTTATCTCTGAAATAATGGAATACATTTTTTTTAATTTGAAATTTGAAATATTTAATTTTTTGTACCACTGAAAATTATTTTAGTTCATATTGAGTTTAGTTATAATATATTAAGTTTATAATAAGTTTAGGAGTTTTAAACCTCTACACACTCCTATACCCCTACTTATCGTCCTAGTTCCATTCCATTGACCCTGCAGGAAATGCTGAAAGAACATAAGTCGTTGTCAGTGAGAGGAGATTTTCAGAATTGCGAAATCGCTATTTGTGCTTCCCATGTTCCCACTATTTTCACTGATAATTTTGATTACCAGACATACGACGACTTCATCGAGGGCGTACTTATAGACGAAGAGGTTAGGCCAATAGCTAGTGTCGTAGAGCTTAAGACACCTAACAATGGTTAAATAGAGGTTACAATGTGTTTATAAGATACAAACTTTACAACAAACAATTATAAATAATTTTGCAAAAGGTTAAATAATATTCTTTATTTAAGTGTAATGTTAATTATACTGTTAATGTCTGCCCCACCACCATCACCACCGCCACCACCACCATCACCACCAAATTAACCCCACCACCACCACCACCACCACCACCACCACCACCACCACCACCACTATCACCACCACCACCACCACCACCACCACCACCACTACCACCACCACCACCACCACCACCACCACCACCACCACCACCAACACCACCACCACTACCACTACTACCACCATCACCACCACCTCATAGATTTCAGGCAATACAATATATGCTGAGTTGATTTATGATACTTATGCTTCTCGAGCCTCAAGCTTTTACATGTACGATGCTCTCAGGTTCTTATGTCTATAAATAAATATAAATATCAAACCCCATCGCTCGGATAACATCAATGATCCCCGTAATACCCGCAGTAAAGACGTCATGGATCGTTGGCTTTACCCCATCGTACCCGACACCAACATCGGCTGCGGTTCCGACTGTCAATACACATATGGTCGACACAACACCTACCTTCATAAGTCTGTCTCTCTTGCGAGGTTATCTTTCAGCTCATTGCCACCCGACCGCGTTCTACACCCGCTCTACACCCGCTCTACCCCCGCTCTACCCCCGCTCTACCCCCGCTCTACCCCCGCTCTACCCCCGCTCTACCCCCGCTCTACCCCCGCTCTACCCCCGCTCTACCCCCGCTCTACCCCCGCTCTACCCCCGCTCTACCCCCGCTCTACCCCCACTATACCCCCGCTCTACCTCTTCCCCTATATAACTCTACCCTTTCAAACACTCTAACACAACTAACCTTCCCACCTTCTCTTTCTTCCCTCAACTCTGCCTACTACTCATAACCCCACTCTACACCCCCACTCTACATCATTCTGTATGCATTCCTTTCACCGTTTTACACTCTCTATCAATATATCATTCACATTCTCTACCCCACTGAATTTTAATCATCTCCCCACTACACTATATCCCTTCTTACTGCACTCTACTCCCCCCACAACCCCATTCTACCCTCGCCCATATTAACTTTACCACTTCCTTAGTCTACTCTACTCCCATTTTACCCTTCCCCTACTCCTCTCTGTTATTCTCCCACCGCTAGTCTTCCCCTACCCCTCTGCCCTTTCCTCTACCCCTCTGCCCTTTCCCCTACCCCTCTGCCCTTTCCCCTACCCCTCTGCCCTTTCCCCTACCCCTCTGCCCTTTCCCCTACCCCTCTGCCCTTTCCCACCCCCACTCTTTCCCACCCCACCCTTTCTCTCGACCCACTCTTTCCCACCCTCACCCTTTCCCCTACCCCTCTGCCCTTTCCCACCCCCACTCTTTCCCACCCCACCCTTTCTCTCGACCCACTGCCACTATATTCCTTATCTAAAACAGGGATGCCGTGCTGAAGAGGAATGTGATCATCGCGAAAGGAACTCGCGTGGGCCCTCGCTCCTCCATCGGTCAGTCGGCGATCGGTCAAGACTGCGTAATCGGCGCCGATGTCTCGCTGACCGGTGTCTATTTGATGGACAACGTTTGCATCGGAGACAACTGCACGCTGTCCGAATGCATGCTAGACGACGGAGTGGTCATCAAGTCCGGAACGTCGATTTCGGACGGATCCATCCTCGCGAGTGGGGTTAGAGCTTGACCTCCCGCCATCTCTACACAAATGGGTTAGAGCCTGACCTCTGGCCTTCTCTACACAAAGGGGTTAGAGCCTGACCTCTGGCCATCGCTACACAAAGGGGTTAGAGCCTGACCTCTGGCCATCACTATAATGTGGGGTTAGTCCTACTCTACTCTACCTCAATGCGGCTAGATTAAATCTCTATTCTTTATTAATGGTGTTAGTCGAGTACCCACGCTACCTTATCGGGATCAGCCCTGTCCTCAAACTCCACTTTAGTGGGGCTAATGGTAACCCTTCCCACTCCTCCCTAACGTTCTCTCCCTCCTATAGCGTACCCATGTTATTATAATAATTACAATTGACGATTGCATTCGTCGTTCACCAGGTGGTGGTGGGTCCCGACGTGGTGCTGCCACCAGCTATACGCCTGACTCGGTCTGCCTGTCGGTCCCTATGTCGCAAGGACAGCGAATCAAACGCCGGCAATTTGAGTTTCGGTGATTCATCTCTTTACCTCGTCAATGAGAATCACGGAAGTTAGTTTTGGCGATTCGACTGAGAAATATTTTTCGGGAAAGTAACGGGCGAGTCATCGTAATGGAGGGCGTGTTATTACAATAGCGGACATATTGGCAAAATGTTGGGCATGTCGGAACAATGATGTTCATGTCAGCATAACATTAGTTGAATTTGTTATGAACATTGTGAAATCTACACAAATAATGAGGATGAAAATAAATATGTATAGTTATTATATAAACTTAGATTATATAGATTATTATTATAGAGATCTAAGATCTTAGATAATCTAGATTGGGTCATAAATAATAATAAAAAATGTATATATAATGTGTATAGGATTGATAGAAATTCAATTACTGTGTATTACAATTGTATTAACAATAGTAACATATTTTATTATTTTTTAATTAGAATTGATTAGTTTAAATAATGATAAAACTCCATATTTGTAGTATTGATATTTGATTAAAAGTCACTTTCCTATAATTGTTAATATTTTAAATAATTGAACAAATTTGTTAAATATAACAAACAGATTATAATTCAATATATTTTGAAAATAATAATAAAATGCTTAATTTAAACTGCTCTGATTGGTCAATGTCAACTAAAATAAATGTTTCTAAATTACTTATTAATATGGTGAAAAAAATTGTTAAAAATACTAATAATCCTGATTCATTAAAATCAGGCGAATTAACAAATTTTATATAAAGTTTAACTTAGCCAAATTAATCTAGTGATTTAGTTGTAAAGATTATAATCTGTGAACAAAGAGTTTAGAAAATCTTTGAGGTTTTGAACGCTTTAATAGATTTTATAAATTCTTTTGATACCAAATTAATAATTAATAATAAAAAATGGTTTTTATTAAAATGAAAATTTGAAATATTTGCCAAATTTCCTTTGAATTCGTTAACTTTATTAACCCGTAGATATATTCATTTTAATTGTATCAGTTTTTTTAATCTATATATAACATTTGAACTTGAGTTTTATATCATCGAAATTGTGATTAAATTGATATATTCTCTGGTTTTCAGAAGCAGTTCCGGCTGAGATCATCGGAGTTGAAGGTCACGGTCATTACTACTTTGTTGAAAACATAGAGGAAGGAGATGGTACAGAACAAATTGATGACGATGGATCCGATCGTGAAATTCGCGAGAAAAAAAAGTTATGTAACACCGAAAGAATTGTTTGCAGCTTAATAATATGTGCAACAAGTTTGTCTATTGCAAATAGCGGTCATTAGATAAGTCCGCAGCCGCATCTAGGTTAGATATTGTAACATTACATGGGTAACATTACGTTGGTAACATTACGTTGATAACATTACGTGGGTAACATTACGTTGGTAACATTACGTTGGTAACATTACGTCGGTAACATTACGTCGGTAACATTACGTTGGTAACATTACGTTGGTAACATTACGTCGGTAACATTACGTCGGTAACATTACGTCGGTAACATTACGTCGGTAACATTACGTCGGTAACATTACGTGGGTAACATTACGTTGGTAACATTACGTTGGTAACATTACGTTGGTAACATTACGTTGGTAACATTACGTTGGTAACATTACGGTGGTAACATTACGTAGGTAACATTACGTTGGTAACATTACGTTGGTAACATTACGTGGGTAACATTACGTTGGTAACATTACGTTGGTAACATTACGTTGGTAACATTACGTTGGTAACATTACGTTGGTAACATTACGTTGGTAACATTACGTTGGTAACATTACGTGGGTAACATTACGTTGGTAACATTACGTTGGTAACATTACGTTGGTAACATTACGGTGGTAACATTACGTTGGTAACATTACGTCGGTAACATTACGCCGGTAACATTACGTGGGTAACATTACGTTGGTAACATTACGTTGGTAACATTACGTTGGTAACATTACGTTGGTAACATTACGTTGGTAACATTACGGTGGTAACATTACGTAGGTAACATTACGTTGGTAACATTACGTTGGTAACATTACGTGGGTAACATTACGTTGGTAACATTACGTTGGTAACATTACGTTGGTAACATTACGTTGGTAACATTACGTTGGTAACATTACGTTGGTAACATTACGTTGGTAACATTACGTGGGTAACATTACGTTGGTAACATTACGTTGGTAACATTACGTTGGTAACATTACGGTGGTAACATTACGTTGGTAACATTACGTTGGTAACATTACGTTGGTAACATTACGTTGGTAACATTACGTGGGTAACATTACGTTGGTAACATTACGTTGGTAACATTACGTTGGTAACATTACGTTGGTAACATTACGTTGGTAACATTACGGTGGTAACATTACGTAGGTAACATTACGTTGGTAACATTACGTTGGTAACATTACGTGGGTAACATTACGTTGGTAACATTACGTTGGTAACATTACGTTGGTAACATTACGTTGGTAACATTACGTTGGTAACATTACGTTGGTAACATTACGTGGGTAACATTACGTTGGTAACATTACGTTGGTAACATTACGTTGGTAACATTACGGTGGTAACATTACGTTGGTAACATTACGTTGGTAACATTACGTTGGTAACATTACGTTGGTAACATTACGTGGGTAACATTACGTTGGTAACATTACGTTGGTAACATTACGTTGGTAACATTACGTTGGTAACATTACTTGCCTAACATTACGTTGGTAACATTACGTTGGTAACATTACGTGGGTAACATTACGTGGGTAACATTACGTGGGTAACATTATGTTGGTAACATTATGTTGGTAACATTACGTTGGTAACATTACGTGGGTAACATTACGTTGGTAACATTACGTTGGTAACTTTACGTTGGTAACATTACGTCGGTAACATTACGTCGGTAACATTACGTCGGTAACATTACGTCGGTAACATTACGTCGGTAACATTACGTCGGTAACATTACGTGGGTAACATTACGTTGGTAACATTACGTTGGTAACATTACGTTGGTAACATTACGTTGGTAACATTACGTTGGTAACATTACGTTGGTAACATTACGGTGGTAACATTACGTAGGTAACATTACGTTGGTAACATTACGTTGGTAACATTACGTGGGTAACATTACGTTGGTAACATTACGTTGGTAACATTACGTTGGTAACATTACGTTGGTAACATTACGTTGGTAACATTACGTTGGTAACATTACGTTGGTAACATTACGTGGGTAACATTACGTTGGTAACATTACGTTGGTAACATTACGTTGGTAACATTACGGTGGTAACATTACGTTGGTAACATTACGTTGGTAACATTACGTTGGTAACATTACGTTGGTAACATTACGTGGGTAACATTACGTTGGTAACATTACGTTGGTAACATTACGTTGGTAACATTACGTTGGTAACATTACGTTGGTAACATTACGGTGGTAACATTACGTAGGTAACATTACGTTGGTAACATTACGTTGGTAACATTACGTGGGTAACATTACGTTGGTAACATTACGTTGGTAACATTACGTTGGTAACATTACGTTGGTAACATTACGTTGGTAACATTACGTTGGTAACATTACGTTGGTAACATTACGTGGGTAACATTACGTTGGTAACATTACGTTGGTAACATTACGTTGGTAACATTACGGTGGTAACATTACGTTGGTAACATTACGTTGGTAACATTACGTTGGTAACATTACGTTGGTAACATTACGTGGGTAACATTACGTTGGTAACATTACGTTGGTAACATTACGTTGGTAACATTACGTTGGTAACATTACTTGCCTAACATTACGTTGGTAACATTACGTTGGTAACATTACGTGGGTAACATTACGTGGGTAACATTACGTGGGTAACATTACGTGGGTAACATTATGTTGGTAACATTATGTTGGTAACATTACGTTGGTAACATTACGTGGGTAACATTACGTTGGTAACATTACGTTGGTAACTTTACGTTGGTAACATTACGTTGGTAACATTACGTTGGTAACATTACGTTGGTAACATTACGTTGGTAACATTACGTTGGTAACATTACGTGGGTAACATTACGTTGGTAACATTACGTTGGTAACATTACGTTGGTAACATTACGTTGGTAACTTTACGTTGGTAACATTACGTTGGTAACATTACGTTGGTAACATTACGTTGGTAACATTACGTTGGTAACATTATGTTGGTAACATTACTTGCATAACATTACGTACGTAATATTTCATCGTATGCCTTGATCTCTCGTTGTACAGCAACTGGAAAATGTTTTGGGACGAAAAAGTCTACGAGGAGAATGTGGATTTACTTTACGATACAGATAGTGAGGATTCAGATCTGGGTAGGTTGTTGGTTTGGTCATCTTTAACTAATTCTTATTCCCTCTATCTTTAACTAATTTAACTAATTCTTATTCCCTCTAACTTTAACTAATTTAACTAATTCTTATTCACTCTATCTTTAACTAAATCGTATTCCCTTCATTGCCCCTATCCCGTGCCCCTCCTACTGCACGCGGGCTTGTCCAATCAGCTGACACCCCGACTTTGTCCCGCCATAAAGTTCACTCTTTACACAGGAGATAACAATGAAGATTTCTTAGATGGTGACACAGAAGACAGTTTCTGTCAGGAAGAAGATGGCGCTCGTTTGTATTCGCTGACCACTACTGACTGACCAGCATCTGACCCCCATAGCAGACTGACCACGATAACCACTAATCACTAAACCATATCTTAAATATCTGAATTTATTAAACATTTGTGTGTTGTTGTACACAAGTTATTATTTAATAAGTTTATCCCGATTTCTTAAATATCACACCAGTATATAAATCATATCTCATCACTCACATGTCGTCCGTGTAAAACGCAATGATCCCATTCCCCCCCATTCCCCCCATTCCCCCCATTCCCCCCGCAATTGCAGTGTTCTACAACGAAGTGGTAATGACTCTGGAACGTGCTCTCACCGAAAATATTCTCATCGAAAACGTTGTCGTCGAAATCAACTCCTTGAAGTTTGTTGGCAACGCTTTCAAAAGTTCATAGTTTGCGAATGAAGTCGGTGAATATGTAGATTTATATCTGAACAATTCAAATGATGTCATTTAAACAATTCAAATGATGTCATTTGAACAATTCAAATGATGTCATTTGAACAATTCAAATGATGTCATCCGAACAATTCAAATGATGTCATTTGAACAATTCAAATGATGTCATCCGAACAATTCAAATGATGTCATTTGAACAATTCAAATGATGTCATCCGAACAATTCAAATGATGTCATCTGAACAATTCAAATGATGTCATTTGAACAATTCAAATGATGTCATTTGAACAATTCAAATGATGTCATTTGAACAATTCAAATGATGTCATCCGAACAATTCAAATGATGTCATTTGAACAATTCAAATGATGTCATCCGAACAATTCAAATGATGTCATCTTAATAATTCAAATGATGTCATCTGATGTCATTAAAAGTGAAAATAAGATGATTAGATTGTTATTTCTGAGAAAAAATAAAACAATTTAATACTAATTCAGAATACAAAATCCTTTAATAAAACTGATACTAATCAGCAAGTGAGAGATCTTATGCAGGAATTTCATCTTAAGATGTTCTTATGCATTTAGGCATGCCTTCAACATCAACATTCAAGAGCTAAACACCCTGGTCACCAAAGCTCTGTTCAACCTGCCTGCCAATGAAACATCCTACACCGCGTCCATTAAAAAGGTTCCCGTCCCTTTACTAGACCAATGCCTTATCAATGAAATTCTCCGACAATTCTCACTAAATCGTGATATGTCGAGGAATATTCGAATCCATCGCTAATCTTCTTTGCAACAGGAGTGGAGCAAGATCTACGAACCTTTGTTCACCAACTATATCAGCAACGTGACCTCCCAGAACGACTGCCTGAAAGCACTCGAGGTAAGACTCGTAGAGTTAATGTAATAGCTGTCAGGTTTAAATTAAGCATTTTAATGAAGCATGAAATATCGTCGCAAGAATCTCGTAATAGATTCTGTTGAAATTCTCTTTGCAAAGGTTCACGAAGTAATTTTTGTATTCGGAGAACTTGAGCGAGAACTCGAGCGATTTACACTTGAGGCTTTAAATATTCCTACGAATGCGATAATCCTCGAACCAGTCTTTGGTACGAACTTGTCCCCTTCTCACTTGACTCGCATTTCGCGCGCCCCTACAGGAAGTAGCGCTTGGCAACGCATCTTTACCCATTAGAGATGTGCTCTACCTCCTCTATGACTCCGACGTACTTGAGGAGGAACCTATTGTCGCCTGGTATTCGACTTTATCAACTGATTGTAACTCCACTACCTACACCCTGCGTAAGAAGGTTACCGGACATATTGAGCTCAAAGAAGAAGATCTTAAGAGATTATATCTTAGATTATATCTTAGATTATATCTTAGATTTTATCTTAGATTTTATCTTAGATTATATCTTAGATTATATCTTAGATTATATCTTAGATTATATCTTAGATTTTATCTTAGATTTTATCTTAGATTATATCTTAGATTATATCTTAGATTATATCTTAGATTTTATCTTAGATTATATCTTAGATTATATTAAGATTAAATCTGAGGTTATATCTGAAATTATATTTGAATAATATAATATTATTATTTAATTTGTAAGTTTTATGCCACTTTATTATTTAATAATATATAATTAATTTACTATCATAAATCCCTCATTAATGTCTCACAAAACCATCACTGGTCACTCTCAACATATTCTCAATACACTTTAGCTACGCCATCGCTATATCCTCCAATACAATTTCACTACATCCTTATCTCAGATTATGGCTCTGATTGAATGGTTCCAAGAAGCTGACGAGGAAAGTGATTAATTTCTATTTCGGATCCCTAACAATGCAATATATATTTATTCTTGTTAAGAAATTCTTGGTAGAAATATTGTTACAATAAATAATTTCATTTCATTCGCTATTTTTATGAAATAATATTATCTATAATTATGATTTAAGCTAAATCTCTGTTTATAAATTAATTATGAATACATTATAAAAGATTTTATTATTGTGATATTTCACAATATTTAAATAATAGTTTCCTTGACAATACTTATATTACTTACCTATGTTTAATGAATAAATATGATTTACTTTATATTGAAATACTTATTTGCCAATTTCTTGAGAGACAATATAATCTAGTTAGAGGTCAATATAAAATGTCGTTAGTTAAATTATTATTTGACCTAGAAATGGTAGGGATCTTTAAATTATGTTATTCAGATTTTTAAAATATGTTTGGTGTTATGAAATAAATATATTATATAATGTTTGCAATACTTTTCAATTCTTCAAAATCAGAATTATTATTTTTACTTAATATTAATTTTACTTTTAATTATAATCCAAATAGAAAATTAAATAAATATTTTTTATCTTACAAAACTTTATATATCATAAAATTATGTATTTTAAAATTAAAAATCATTTAAACCAATTCCAATTATTCCTATTTAATAGTCTCAATAATTTTTATAATCGAATTAAATTTTGGTTATAACCTATTCAGAGTTTGCAAATCTTTTTCTTATAAAATTTAATATTGTCACTGATTTCTATAATTTTCTTTATCAATTAGAAATAATTAAATTATTCTTTATACTTTTAGTGGAGTTTATTAGGAAAATTAATATTATAATAAATGAATATTATATGAATTAACATCAATAATTACTTTCAATTAAGTTATCGTTTACTTATTAATTACTTTAAATTATAATATGTACTATTATAAATACTGTAATACTCAATCTAGATGTAATTAAACACTGTATATATATATAGTGTTTAATTAATATACGTTTTGGTGTAGCGAGGTTATAGCACCTTACATAATGTTCAATTAGCTATAAATACCTTATTAGTAGTTAGAAGATAACCTCATATCTGAATACTACACATGTATTTAATAATTCCAACTATATCCTTACATGTGTATAGAGTATTCTCTACATTGTATTCTGTTCACTGTACATTACAGTAATTGTCTATTGTTTACAGTATAGATAATTACTGCGCACTGTTACCTGCCCTTTATTATTTACATAGCTCTTTAGATTGCACTTACCATAGCTCTTTTCATAGCACTTTACATAGTTATTTACATATTTCTTTACATAGATCTCCACATAGATGTCCACATAGATCTTTACCTAGCACTGTATATAACTATATACGTCTTCGTAGCTCCACTTCAATTCTCTCCTCTTCCTAACCCTCACGTTACTCCCTTAACCTTACTGCCCAACCACAATCTCCCAACCCGATGCCTACTTTTTTACATCGTATCCTAACGGCCATCCTCCCTATGGTGCTTGCCATTTGGCCATCGTATCCTAGAGGTTATATTTAGAACCTATTACGCAATATGGTTAGTTATCCTACGAAATGACAGTGTCCGTGTCTGTATACAATGACCTCGGCCTATTGCGTAATCTCAATTACGCAAGAGTTACGATAGAGTTACGCAAGATTCGTATCGATCGCTGTCAACGCGTGTTTGGCGAAAGATAATTAGGGAGAGAAAGAAAGTATATGAGAGAGAGAGAGAGAGAGAGAGAGAGAGAGAGAGAGAGAGAGAGAGAGAGAGAGAGAGAGAGAGAGAGAGAGAGAGAGAGAGAGAGAGAGAGAGAGAGAGAGAGAGAGAGAGAGAGAGAGAGAGAGAGAGAGAGAGAGAGAGAGAGAGAGAGAGAGAGAGAGAGAGAGAGAGAGAGAGAGAGAGAGAGAGAGAGAGAGAGAGAGAGAGAGAGAGAGAGAGAGAGAGAGAGAGAGAGAGAGAGAGAGAGAGAGAGAGAGAGAGAGAGAGAGAGAGAGAGAGAGAGAGAGAGAGAGAGAGAGAGAGAGAGAGAGAGAGAGAGAGAGAGAGAGGGATAGGGAGAGGGAGAGGGAGAGGGAGAGGGAGAGGGAGAGGGAGAGGGAGAGAATCTCATAAGAATACCAAATGCAGGGACATAGAAGGGTCAGATAGAACTGTCACGACCGTTTAATTATCGTAAGCTAAGGGTAATCGACATGCCACGCCCCTTCACGCTATGTTAGCCGCTATATCTGACGTCACTGAACTAGCGTCTCCTATTGCCCCGCCCATTCGGGCAAACCACGCCTCCTATCGTTAGTGTATGTGAGGTCGTATACGTTGTAGCAGATACTACTTTAACGATCGGACCGGAAGTACCAGGATCTATTACCTCTTGCAAACCGTACCAGATATTACCAAATAATGGAAACTTCATTGTTTAGTCGATGAATCTTGCGATGCTTGCAGTGTTATGGATTTCTATACTCGGAGGTTAGTAGAAAGGGCAAAGGTTAAACGATATAACTAACTACGGTTTTTAAACTCCGTATATAAGAAATATCGAAAACAAAAACAACAAATTATTATTCAGAATTGTCATATTTACAACGATTTTGTGTTATTTAAACACGTTTTCACACACACGAGTACGTACTGACGAATGTGTTATAGATTTACGTATTATAACTAATTTATGGTATTAGCCGATATCTCGAATGAATACACTTTCTTGCGAATATTTTCTTCACACTTCTAGGCACCTCGTTTCACTACGATATCATGTTAACATGTTATGTAATCTAATGAGGTCAACAGTTCGATCACGAACCTATAACACAAAGTGTCACAAATATTTGGCATAGTGTTCGAATGGATAAAAATAAGCTTACTAAAAAATCTTCCATCCTTTGGAGACAATGTCAGTATTATTATTTTCTGTGATTACTCGAATATTCCCATGACTTGTATGGTACTTATATATAAGAGTAAGTAAATAGTATACAATGTACATTGCAGACAATATACACTGTACAATTGTACAGTGTACATTGTAGACAATATACACTGTACAATTATATGGTGTTATGGGTGTAAAGCGTACTTTGAACCGTTTATATCTGTCTCCACTTATCACCTTATAAATATTCACATCAACATCGTTATCAATTTCCGGTTTTAATTATTAACAATAATTACAGTTATTTAAGTTAAGTTAAGTTAGGTTAAGTTAGGTTAAGTTAGGTTAAGTTAGGTTAAGTTAGGTTAAGTTAAGTTAAGTTAAGTTAAGATAAGTTAGGTTAAGTTAAGTTAAGATAAGTTAGGTTAAGTTAAGTTATGTTAAGTTAAGTTAAGTTAAGATAAGTTAAGTTAGGTTAAGATAAGTTAAGTTAGGTTAAGTTAAGTTAAGTTAAGTTAAGTTAAGTTAAGTTAAGATAAGTTAGGTTAAGTTAAGTTAAGATAAGTTAGGTTAAGTTAAGTTAAGTTAAGTTAAGTTAAGTTAAGTTAAGTTAAGTTAAGTTAAGTTAGGTTAAGTTAAGTTAAGCTAAGTTAAGTTAAGTTAAGTTAAGTTAAGTTAAGTTAAGATAAGTTAGGTTAAGTTAAGTTAAGATAAGTTAGGTTAAGTTAAGTTATGTTAAGTTAAGTTAAGTTAAGTTAAGTTAAGTTAAGTTAAGTTAAGTTAAGTTAAGTTAAGTTAAGTTAAGTTAAGTTAAGTTAAGTTAAGTTAAGTTAAGTTAAGTTAGGTTAGGTTAAATTAAGATAAGTTAAGTTAGGTTAGGTTAAGTTAGGTTAAGTTAAGTTAAGTTAAGTTAAGTTAAGTTAAGTTAAGTTAAGTTAAGTTAAGTTAAGTTAAGTTAGGTTAGTTTAAGTTAAGTTAAGTTAAGTTAAGTTAAGTTAAGTTAAGTTAGGTTGAGTTGAGTTGAGTTGAGTTGAGTTGAGTTGAGTTGAGTTAAGTTAAGTTAAGTTAAGTTAAGTTAAGTTAAGTTAAGTTAGGTTAGGTTAAATTAAGATAAGTTAAGTTAGGTTAGGTTAAGTTAGGTTAAGTTAAGTTAAGTTAAGTTAAGTTAAGTTAAGTTAAGTTAGGTTAGGTTAGGTTAGGTTAAGTTAAGATAAGTTAAGTTAAGTTAGGTTAGGTTAGGTTAAGTTAAGTTAAGTTAAGTTAAGTTAAGTTAGGTTAGGTTAAGTTAAGTTAAGTTAAGTTAAGTTAAGTTAAGTTAAGTTAGGTTAGGTTAAGTTAAGTTAAGTTAAGTTAAGTTAAGTTAAGTTAAGTTAAGTTAAGTTAAGTTAAGTTAAGTATATTTAAATTTAATGGGATATCATCTATATCCTACGACACATTAACTACTAACGAATTTCTTTATAGGATATATCTGGAGGTTGTCCCAGTAGAACTCGTGAAATAATGAAGCTGAACATTGGTCAATTAATTCCTCATTAATTACTGGATAATTATTACCACAATGCAATAACTCGCTATGACTCGCACACCGCAACACACCGAACTTACAGTTACGCACAGTGTGCGACGCACACCTTATGCAATGTCCCATATACCAGTTATCGGATTAATATTGCCAATGATGACTTCTGAGACAATAAAATGAACTAATTAATAATTCAAAGATCTAGAAATAGGAGTCGAAAGCTAATTTAACCAGATAGATTAAGTATGCAGTAAGTCTTAAGGCTACTCTTAATAATCTATTAGATAAAACAACGCATGCATGTCTATATTGGAGATACGATGGTCATTTAGACACTATTATGTATATTCGTAAAAATAGAGCTACGAACGATATACGGTGTACGACTTATACCGACGTTGTAAGATGTGCCGGTGTGTGCGGTGTGTGTATGTTATATACTCAGTTAATTGAATTAAACTACTAAAGACTATTAGTCATAAATATACTACAATGGCTGCGTTGTTACTAAGAAATGATCACCTGGCATTGTCTCAAGTGATAGAATTTTGTTACATAACATGTACACCTAGGAAACAAAGTCACTTTATTACTCAGTATGGTACGTTAGGATAAAAAGTTACTTTATCACTCACTCTTATATGTTACCTTGGAGACTAAGTTACTTTATTACTAACTATGATCCATGATCTAGAATATAAAGTTATTTTTTTACTTATTACAATAAGTTATCTAGACATCAATTTACTCATATCAGTAATAGACAAAGGATAGTTATTATTTTTTATTTGTCTAGGATATTTACTATAATCATTTATGAAATTACCTTAAAATGAATCAATGGTTAAATATCTCCACGAAGTATTTTATAGTTGCGAGCTTAACTTTAATAGTGACCAATCAGGTCAATTTAGTTTTTTTTTGTATATCATAAAATCAAAATATATTTTATTTGCATTACAAATATATTACGTTTGTTATTTAATTCGAAACGATTGTATAGCAGTTACATAATAGTTACATGAAATGGTATATCGGGCAGCGTACAGGACATACGGCGATGTAGATATGGGGGGCACGTCCGACGAGCACGTCCGAGATAATATGCTCCAGTTAGGGTGAGATGACCAGTTGATCGAAGGATGGGCGTAGTTGTATAACAGCTCGGGTCTAGATTATACTCCCTTCTATAAACAGCCTAATGATGTGTGAACTAGAGCAATCCGTCTACTGCCATACGATACGCGAGATTGCCGAGGCTCTACGTGAGATTGCCGATGCTTTGTACACTATTATATAATTATGTATATTTCGTACTGGCATTTCGACATATCTATTTACAACAATGCCGAAGAGTCATACTATGTACACGTGTACAATGTGCATTGTACATTGTACATGGTGATTTATATTCGATGTATAGGGAATGCGTAATACACAGAGAACTCGCATAAAATGAAAATTAAATATTGTGGACATCGAGGGACATAAATAAGACGATTTTATAAGATTTTGTAAATTGCTGGACCCTCTGTATATATTATATTTTCGACGTATTTATAGTTGCGATATCGGATATCCAGTCAATGGTACGATGACGTGACTACTATACGTACGATTATCTCAGTACTAGCTAACCAGTTGTTGCGATATTAAATCCACTTGCTACAAATAAGATATACTAAGTTATTAGAATACGTTATACGATATATTAATATACACGCAAGTTTCAACTCGTGCCATGAATGCATTATAACGTGCACATTTCTGTATATCGATGCGTGCATTCACACTCACGTGTACATTCTCACGTGCCATGCATGAAGGAATGTCAATTTAGAAATAGCTCACACAAAACCCTACGTTGTACATTGTTATAACGTTAGCATTGATAATCAATGTAATGAAGACATAATACTATGTCTTAACATCTCTGAAATGCAATCCTCCCTCCTATACTCCCTTCCACCTTCTCTCCAATCCTCTCTTCCACCTTCTCTCCAATCCTCCCTTCCACCTTCTCTCCTATCCTCCCTTCCACCTTCTCTCCAATCCTCCCTTCCACCTTCTCTCCAATCCTCCCTCCCATCATCCAACCATTTCTTCAAGCATTCCCCCTTAACTAACTCCTTAACTAATTCCCAACTTCATCCATGTAATACCTTTCATCTCCTTTTATCTATATTACATATCAACCAAACCGCATGACCCTACTAAGTCTGAACCTACTCCGCCCAGCCCGAGTTTGGGTTTGAGAACCTTATATAAATACTTACATTATCACTTACATTAACAATTACATTAACACTTACATTAACACTTACATTAACACTTACATTAACACTTACATTAACAATTACATTAACACTTACTCTAACAATTACATTAACAAATACATTAACACTTACATTAACACTTACATTAACACTTACATTAACACTTACTCTAACAATTACATTAACAATTACATTAACACTTACTCTAATAATTTCATTAACACTTACATTAACACTTACATTAACAATTACATTAACACTTACATTAACACTTACATTAACACTTACTCTAACAATTACATTAACAATTACATTAACACTTACTCTAACAATTACATTAACACTTACATTAACACTTACATTAACAATTACATTAACAATTACATTAACACTTACATTAACAATTACATTAACAATTACATTAACACTTACATTAATAATTACATTAACACTTACATTAACAATTACATTAACACTTACATTAACACTTACATTAACACTTATATTAACACTTACATTAACACTTACTCTAACAATTACATTAACAATTAAATTAACAATTACATTAATAATTACATTAACACTTACATTAACAATTACATTAACACTTACATTAACACTTACATTAACACTTACATTAACACTTATATTAACACTTACATTAATAATTACATTAACAATTACATTAACACTTACTCTAACAATTATATTAACACTTACTCTAACAATTACTCTAACAATTACATTAACAATTACATTAACAATTACATTAACACTTACTCTAACAATTACATTAACACTTACATTAACACTTACATTAACAATTACTCTAACAATTACATTAACAATTACATTAACACTTACTCTAACAATTACTATAACACTTACATTAACAATTACATTAATACTTACTCTAGCAATTACATTGATACTTACGAATGTATTAATATACTACATATTTACGATACTTTGTTACACATATTTCCACACACATACACACTACAATACATAACCCTACAAAACTCCACTACATAACATATATTCGCACCATATAACCCCATTCTATATCACTCCATACCATATTTCACCCTACCATAGTATACATAACTAACACACTACATCATATCAAAACATACTAATATTGCCAGATTGCATTTGATAAATAGTTGAGAGAAATGATATATATTGAAATGAATTAATTCAATTTTTTAAATTATTTTATTATAATGTGAATTATTTCTATTTTAGATAATCTCCTTTATATTCTGTTCACGTTCTTATAAATACACTTCACCATCTCCACAAAATCAACGTATCCACTTACTTAATACAAACCTACACACATTTACATCCGCACACTTTATTAATACAACATATTTCTTTACATTTTTATGAGTCGGTGCAATAAACATCCTAATCACGACCAACTCCTGGACACAATGAAACACTGACATAACAACGCGTAATATTATCAAATGCCTCTATAATCATGTATTCATGTTGAATATTTACATGCACACGGAAGTCTGTGTAATGACTAGAGTAGAAAGAGTTTCTTCCTTAGGCAAGATAAATACGTGTTCCTTCCTTCAAATGTAACTGTTCAAAATGTATTCCAAATGTAGATACTCCAATATCTCCTCTCAGTATCCCAACATCTACCCAACAAGTTATGGTATACTAGTTAAGGTTATGAGTGTATTTGAACTAATATCATAACATTAACCCCTAATGTACCCATAAACAACACACCCGCTTCTATTACTTTCAACCAATACCCACACAATAACTTTACCATCCTAAATACTTGTCCTTTATTATATACCACCAGAATACCAAATAAAACCATATGCCCTCTACTCAACCACTGCCATGTTTATCCAAAACTCCTCCATTACACATACCTTAAGATTATCAAAAAATACACAACAAAGACTTATATCCCAAACTACACACAGCAAATATTTCCTTCCGAATCAATATTTATCATCATAACTAAACAAAGAAACAAATAATCCATTAATAAAATACTCTCCTTCATTAATTTCCCATACGAGACATATCCTCATTCAATTTCCTTTCTAATATTGTTATTAGCTCGTTTGTGTTACCTCACTTTAGTTACACATTCCGTAGGAACAATATTAACATAAAGAAAGATTATAATTACTTAAATCTGTTTATCCGTGAGCAATAAACTAACTTCGAACTATATCGAGGTTGAGAGTTATACGACGCTAGAAAAGTAGACAATACTGCCACTGAAGCTAAATACGTTTTCAACAATGATAAACAATCTTATGTAACAATCTACAAGACAGTCCGGGCAACTAAACTTATTCCTTTCTCATACATGGACTTATTTTCTTGGGATACCTGTCACAAAAGTAAACCATCCACACTAAACTCATTAATGACCCACGACTAATATTTACAATAATCCCGCACTATTATACGAATTCCTACCTTAAGTTCAACTTAATACTAAATCCGTACTAAAGCGGCTACAGCAAATATAAAAATACTGAATCACCTATATTCCATATCCTTAATACAACCCACCTATGATATGTATCAAAATACGTCTACTCATCCTTCTAGACATCTGTGCAGCTTACGACACGCTTGAACGTAGTATCTTCTCCACTAGACTGTCTTCAATAGGTATACAAGACACAACCATTGGCTGGTTTTCGTTATATCTGTCTGAACGATACTGTCAAATAAATAGAAATTCAGTTTCTTTCAAACCACACACCACCTCACTCAGAGTGCCACGTTTACAACATTTATATCATTAGCTAATTTATACGTTTTAATAACTTTAAAAAGCTAAAATATCATTAAATAAATACATACCTGGATCTACGTAAATCTCTATTCTTACAATTTAAGAACTGTCGCAAAACTTAAATAAATTATATCAATACACCTCGAAATACTCTTCTACCGCTACTAATTTCAATCAACAACATTCCTATAAAATACTTAACCAAAGTTAAAAATCTTGGCTTGCGATTTGACAACAAACTGAAATTTGACATCCACGTAAACATATCTCTCAATCTAACAAATATATCCTTCAACAGTGACGCATTTATATCCTTAGCATTCCCCTGTTACAACTGCTATAGCTAATTGCTACAAATACCCTACCAAGTGTCTCCAATCTTAAATTACTTCAAAAAGATGTCATCTAGATTTATATTAAAAATCACCAAATACCCAGACAACATATCCTTACTACTAATTTCATTGCACTGGTTACCTATCAAAGACATAATTCTATATGATATTTGTATCGATACTCTCTTCGTTGTAAACCACAAGGGGCCCGACTATATTTCAAACATTATCTATTCCAACATCACTTTACACAATCAGAGATCTATAAATCAATTTAAATGTATCATCTATTTACGAACACATCTGAGTTTCCACAACTAAAATCATTTTCCTTCGACGCAACACATATCTTGAATGAGCTCCCATGCTCAATGCACTCACTAATATCGACATCAATTTATAATTAGAACCTCAAAAACTAGCTAATCTCCCAATCCGATATTATTTCTATTAACAATGAAATACTCACGATCGAAAACTTCAAGAAAAGTTGGAGATAGTTTCTAAAACATTATGTAACAGGTTATTATGTAATCTATCATCACATTTATATTAACACCCGCACACTTACATAACACCTATACAGTTACATTTACATTGCGATCACTATACATAACTCCAGCTAACCTCATAATCTAACCTCATACTCTAACCTCATACTCTAACCTCATACTCTAACCTCATACTCTAACCTCATACTCTAACCTCATACTCTAACCTCATACCCTAGGATACGTTGACCACGGACTTCAACTCGATCGGTGACGATCTGGGTTTAAGAAAATGCACTTTATCACGTTCCTCTAGCAAAAAAATAATTTACGATATATATAATTCGATATATTGAATTTACAGGAAATATCCGCGATTACAGTGATACACGCAAATACGTTATCAGTTATTATATATAATTACACTACAGTTACATTATATGTTATATTCCTCGAGTCGAAAATTGTTGTATTAAAAAGTAGTAAAACTCGTAATAAAATGTGTCGGGGAAATTATGTAATGCATTTATTTCATCAAAACTATTTAATTAAATAATATATTATAATATATTATTTTTATAAAATATATATTTGTATACATCGATATATTTAATAATTAAAGGTTCTAGAAAATCATAATATAATGTTATATAATAATGTAGCGATCGTTACATTATTACTTACGTTACGACCGTTAATGTACATCTATTATGTAAGTTATACAATAATATAGATTATGAAAACTATAAAAATGTAACGGTCGCTACATTGTTATATAACATTAGATTATACATAGATTATACAGTGTACACTGTAAAGACACTATACATTTTACATTGCACAGTCTTTGTAATTATAATTATGTAACGAGTCATTACTGAATCCGCTGCTATTCCTTTCATGGCTATGATTATCTCAATAATTACATAATAGTAGTGTGCATTATTATAATATGTTATATAATCGTTAGGACTTGTAATTTGATATTGGAATTTTATCTGAGAATAAAAGAAACGCCTTCGTTATGTCATAGTTTTATTTCGAGGTGAGTTCGTCATATGTAATATAAATTGCAAAACAAATAACAATTCTTCCAAACCCAGCAGACTCAGTGATGTAATAGTTTTGTTAGATGCTTTTAATGTGCACACCTACAAAAATTGTGGTGTAACAAAAATTAAAAATAATATAAGATAATGTATATGATGCAAACAGTAAAAATACCTGGATGGTTTGCTGGGTAGTGCCCAGTGTCCAGTGGGCACCCAGTAAACATTCCTGGTAATTTTATTTTTTTTCCATAATTTCTTTATATTATTTTTTATTTTATGTACACATCAAATGTTATTTCAAAACTATTAAATCATCTGTTTATTGGAAAGTTCATTATTTCTCTCACAGTGCATAATTATAATTATACACACACACACACACACACACACACACACATACACACCTACACACATATATAGAAATACACACGCACATACACATACATGCACATACACATACACACATACACATACATACACATACACACATACACACTTGTACATACACATACACACGCACACACATACACATACACGGATACATACATACACAGACACGCACACACACATACACACACATACACACACATACACATACACATACACGTACGCACACACACGTACACACATACACATACACGTACACACATACGCATACACACACACACATACACACACACATGCACACTTACACATACACACATACATATACACACATATATATATATATATATATATATATATATATATATATATATATATATATATTTTAACTTACATTTTTTCTCTTCAATTTTAAATAAAGTAACCTCTTTGAAAAAAGAATCCTTAATAAATACATAATCACAAATTTTAAAAAGGTTTGTAGTTATTAATAACAAATTAATAACAATTGTAATGAATCAGTTGGTCCCGATAACTAGAAGAAATTGCCAAATATTATCCTAACTTTGACTTATTTATTCTCGTCTTGTATGTAATTGTATTTTTTAAAAAAATTGTCAACGTTTTTACTTTTATTTTTTCAACTTTCATTTAATCTTTATTCTTAATAGCTTAAAAATATTTTCTTTATTATTAAAAACTAAAATTCTTCTTTACCCATTTTAGATATATACTAACTTTATATATATATATATATATAAATATATATATATTATAAGATTTCTGTACTTATTGATATAATGTTTAACTACTTTTATCAATTAAATTACGATTATAAAATGATAATTTTATATTAATTTAT
This sequence comes from Osedax frankpressi, assembly GCA_964035775.1. Taxonomy (NCBI): domain Eukaryota; kingdom Metazoa; phylum Annelida; class Polychaeta; order Sabellida; family Siboglinidae; genus Osedax; species Osedax frankpressi. Next base: position 27,467,027 of record OZ038312.1, read on the forward strand.
TTGGAACTATATTAAAGTATTAATATTTTATTATAAAAAAAATTGTTTTATTACTATTATAATGTAAACAGGTAATTAGTTTGTTATATTTTTATTTTTAATATATTAATTGGTTCAACTTTGTATGTGTATTATTTTGAAACCTATACATTACTGACAATTTCTGTTATTGTATAATTATTGTCTAGTCGTATGTTATAAGTAACGTTGCTACAACGATTACTT
>OZ038312.1:27467451-27532529 GCA_964035775.1 Osedax frankpressi
GATCGTTTAATTTAATTTACTTAATTATATAAGAATCGTGAAAACATAAGCTTTATCTATATATATATATATATATATATATATATATATATATATATATATGTATGTGTGTATTAATGCCATATACCCAGAAAATAATACAATAATATTCTATTATATTAGTAATTTTCTTATCATTATAATATTTCAGACAAATTGTAACATTACATTTAAACAGTAGCCGGATAATATTTGTACGCGATGTTAATTGTGTATTGAATATCGCTTAAATATTAAAAGTCAGTTTAAAAGGTGAATTGTATATTTTAGCAACTTATATGAATAATTTGTAAACTAAATACACAAAGATTGAAATGACAGTAAATATTTAATTACTTTTAAATTACAATGGGAATATAATATAATATAATATATTTTGTTTATAATATGTACAAATATAAATACCTTTGTTTAATATACTGTATAATCTATTATAATTATACTATATAACAAATAATAATCGTCGGTTAATTATACATATTTAGGAATCAATATAAATAGTAATATCATTAATATTATTTAGTTCTAATTAAAATATTATAAACACAAATTAATAATTATGAAATTAATAATGCAAGAAAGAGAAGAGAGTTCATAAAGTAAATTATCATAATTCATTAAAATAAAGTTTGGCTGGTAGTTGGAATCTGGTGAGTGAAGTATTTTGGAGTAATTAGCCTTGAATTGCCGAGTAACAACAGAAAATACCCGGATGTCACGACAGCTATTCTTTATAACCAAGTATTAGATCAGTAGTTATCCTTATGATTTTACTTTAGTCTTTTGGAGATCTTCCGGAGTCTTCCGGAGATATCGTCGACATCAAGTAATATGTGTTAGGATGGTTATTTGTGTTATGTAGAGATGTTACCAGCATCAAAGTGATGGTATGATACATTACCGGTAATCACCCCAGTTGCATTATTAATGATTCTAATTTGACTTATTTAATGAAACTGGCAAACTGATAATCTGAAATGGCAGATTTAAGTTCTATAACGTAGTAGTCAATACTGTACAATATATATATATATATATATATATATATATATATATATATAAATATATATTGTACTTATATATATATATATATATATATATATATATATATATATATATATATATATATATATATGCACTTACGATTATAATCCTATATTTACATTCATGGACATATCAATATAGATTTTTTTCTATTATATTTTATATTATATAATAATATTTCGGAATGGAATAATAGAATTTCTAAATAATATCTTGTCTATTTATATATTTTATTAAAAACATATGGTTTTATTAATGTTAGGAATACAGTTGGTAGATGTTGCTAAATGTAAGACAATTGATTTGATACTATGCACTCAAAATGTGATACATTGTTGTTGAAAGTATATATATATGTATATGCATATATATATATATATATATATATATATATATATATGTATGTGTGTGTGTATGTGTGTGTGTATGTGTGTGTGTGTGTGTATGTGTGTATAAATCTACAATATAAAATCATTAAATCGAGAAGTATGATCAACTCTCTATGTTTGAATTATATTGCTAGCTACGCTAGCTATAGTATACTTTGATTACATAATATGCAATGTTAATTATTATGCAATGTTGCAGTGATTTCAGGTAAAGACTACTGTGAAAGGGAAACCGTTATCATGTCATGCCCTTTAAATCACGTGATTATCGTGAACTCTGTGAAATACGGGAGGATGAGAATTTCCCGGTGTATTAAAAAGGATTACGGTTTGTGATAGGATGAAATGGCATATTATTTAATTGTTTCTATAAATAACGGATTTTATCATTGTGAGGGAGGGAAGGAAAGAGGGAGAGAGGGAGAGACGGAGAGATGGAGAGAATGATAGAGGGAGATAGGGTGAGAGGGAAAATTGATATAGGGGGAGATGAAGAGAGAGAGAGAGAGAGAGAGAGAGAGAGAGAGAGAGAGAGAGAGAGAGAGAGAGAGAGAGAGAGAGAGAGAGGAGGAGAGGGAAATACATGATGAGACATATATATATATATATATATATACCAATTTGTTAACCCATCCAAAGGTTCGTTGGGTTGCTTTACTGAATCGTCTGGTCTTCTCGGAGGTTCTTGTTCAGGTCGTACTTCGTGTAGAATCCCTGTTTCACTTCTTCAGAATCTGCGTTGTCCTCCTGACCTCATGAACTATGCTGCCGTACGTTACTCGTGCGTGCGTACAACTGCATGCGACCCGTTTTCGTGCCACTATTCGATGACGTCACAGATGAGCGACCTCTCCACCGGAAACGAGGGATACTTATCCCGACGGTCGGCGGTTCCATGCGGGAGCCGGAAGTGTCCTTGGCGCTTGAGAGTCGCCCAGCAACAGGAAGTACGTTTCGGCGTATTTAACCACGTGGTTAGCCAAAAGCGTCGCCTCTATATTTATGTTCACTAATGAATCGCTAAAGTCTGCATTTATTTACCAGTTAATTTGTAATTTTTCAACTCTTCGTTAAATAAATAAATCAAAAGACATTTAAAAAAATATATTTTCACCAAAAATATCATTAATTAATGCCGGACTTGTTTTTACATCCCCTACGCTTACTTTCCTCATATTTACTACCTTACACTTTTTACTTACACTTACACTTACTTTTGACGATGTAAAAATGATATACATAATTCGTTTCATAATTACATTTAGGAAAATATGCCTAAATATATGTATCAAAATAAAATAAAAACATATATAATCACTCCCTCACTCACTCACTCACTCACTCACTCACTCACTCACTCACTCACTCACTCACTCACTCACTCACTCACTCACTCACTCACTCACTCACTCACTCACTCACTCACTCACTAACTCAATTACTAACTCACTCACTCACTCACTCACTCATTCACTCACTCGCTCACTCACTCACTCACTCACTAACTCAATTACTAACTCACTCACTCACTCACTCACTCATTCACTCACTCGCTCACTCACTCACTCACTTACTCACTCACTCACTCACTCATTCACTTACTCACTCACTCACTCACTCACTCAATCACTCACTCACTCACTTACTCAATCACTCATTCATTCATTCATTCATTCACTCACTCACTCACTCACTCACTCACTCACTCACTCAATCACTCACTCACTCACTTACTCAATCACTCATTCATTCATTCACTCATTCACTTACTCACTCACTCACTCACTCACTCAATCACTCACTCACTCACTTACTCAATCACTCATTCATTCATTCATTCACTCTCTCACTAACTCAATCACTCACTTAATTACTAACTCACTCACTCACTCATATATTAATTAACATTGTATAACCTAAGCATGAAGCAGGGCATAACAGAACCCACATATAGTAAAACAAACATTTTAAATCTTATTATATAAAATTAAAATTATGTTATTATACTAAAATAACAGATATAATAATAAATATAATAACAGTTACAATAACAGATATAATAACAGATATAATAACAGATATAATAACAGATATAATAACAGATATAATAACAGATATAATAACAGATATAATAACAGATATAATAACAGATATAATAATAAATATAATAACAGTTATAATAACAGATATAATAACAGATATAATAACAGATATAATAACAGATATAATAACAGATATATTAACAGATATAATAACAGATATAATAACAGATATAATAACAGATATAATAACAGATATGATAACAGATATAATAACAGATATAATAACAGATATAATAACAGATATAATAACAGATATAATAACAGATATAATAACAGATATATTAACAAATATAATAACAGATATAATAACAGATATAATAACAGTTATAATAACAGATAAAATAACAGATATAATAACAGATATAATAACAGTTATAATAACAGATATAATACCATATATAATAACAGATATAATAACAGATATATTAACAAATATAATAACAGATATAATAACAGATATAATAACAGATATAATAACAGATATAATAACATATATAATAACAGATATAATAACAGATATAATAACAGATTAATTAATAGATATAATAACAAATATAATAACAGATATAATAACAGATTAATTAATAGATATAATAACAAATATAATAACAGATATAATAACAGATATAATAACAGATATATTAACATATATATTAACAAATATAATAACAGATATAATACCATATATAATAACAGATATAATAATAGATATAATAACAGATATAATAACATATATATTAACAAATATAATAACAGATATAATACCATATATAATAACAGATATAATAATAGATATAATAACAGATATAATAACAGATATAATAACAGATATAATAACAGATATAATAACAGATTAATTAACAAATATAATAACATATATAATAACAGATATAATACCATATATAATAACAGATATAATAACAGATATAATAACAGATATATTAACAAATATAATAACAGATATAATACCATATATAATAACAGATATAATAATAGATATAATAACAGATATAATAACATATATATTAACAAATATAATAACAGATATAATACCATATATAATAACAGATATAATAACATATATAATAACAGTTATAATAACAGATATAATAACAGATAGAATAACAGATACAATAACAGATATAATAACAGATTTAATAACAGATTTAATAACAGATATAATAACAGATATAATAACATATATATTAATATATATAATAACAGATATAATAACAGATATAATAACAGATATAATAACAGATATAATAACAGATATAATAACAGATATAATAACAGATATAATAACAGATATAATAACAGATATAATAACAGATATAATAACAGATATAATAACAGATATAATAACAGATATAATAACAGATATAATAACAGATATAATAACAGATATAATAACAGATATAATAACAGATATAATAACAGATATAATAACAGATATAATAACAGATATAATAACAGATATAATAACAGATATAATAACAGATATAATAACAGATATAATAACAGATATAATAACAGATATAATAACAGATATAATAACAGATTAATTAACAGATTAATTAACAGATATTATAACAGATATAATAACAGATATAATAACATATATATTAACAGATATAATAACAAATATAATAACATATATAATAACAGATATAATAACATATATAATAACATATATAATAACATATATAATAACAGATATAATAACAGATATAACAACAGTTATAATAACAGATATAATAACATATATAATAACAGATATAATAACAGTTATAATAACAGATATAATAACAGATATAATAACAGATATAATAACATATATAATAACATATATAATAACAGATATAATAACAGATATAATAACAGATAGAATAACAGATATAATAACAGATTTAATAACAGATATAATAACAGATATAATAACAGATAGAATAACAGATATAATAACAGATTTAATAACAGATATAATAACAGTTATAATAACAGATATAATAACAGATATAATAACAGATATAATAACAGATATAATAACATATATAATAACAGATATAATAACAGATATAATAACAGATAGAATAACAGATATAATAACAGATTTAATAACAGATTTAATAACAGATTTAATAACAGATATAATAACAGATAAAATAATAGATATAATGACAGATATATTAACAGATATAATAACAGATATAATAATAGATTTATTAACAGATATAATAACAGATATAATAACAGATATAATAACAGATATAATAATAGATATATTAACAGATATAATAATAGATATAATAATAGATATATTAACAGATATAATAACAGATATAATAACAGATATAATAATAGATATATTAACAGATATAATAACAGATATAATAATAGATATATTAACAGATATAATAACAGATATAATAACAGATATAATAACAGATATAATAACAGATATAATAACAGATATAATAACAGATATAATAACAGATATAATAACAGATATAATAACAGATATAATAACAGATATAATAACAGATATAATAACATATATAATAACAGATATATTAACAGATATATTAACAGATATAATAACAGATATAATAACAGATATAATAACAGATATAATAACAGATATAATAACATATATAATAACAGATATAATAACAGATATATTAACAGATATATTAACAGATATAATAACAGTTATAATAACAGATAGAATAACAGATATAATAACATATATATTAACAGATATATTAACAGATATAATAACAGATATAATAATAGATATATTAACAGATATAATAACAGATATAATAATAGATATATTAACAGATATAATAACAGATATAATAACAGATATAATAATAGATATATTAACAGATATAATAACAGATAGAATAACAGATACAATAACAGATATAATAACAGATTTAATAACAGATTTAATAACAGATATAATAACAGATATAATAACATATATATTAATATATATAATAACAGATATAATAACAGATATAATAACAGATATAATAACAGATATAATAACAGATATAATAACAGATATAATAACAGATATAATAACAGATATAATAACAGATATAATAACAGATATAATAACAGATATAATAACAGATATAATAACAGATATAATAACAGATATAATAACAGATATAATAACAGATATAATAACAGATATAATAACAGATATAATAACAGATATAATAACAGATATAATAACAGATATAATAACAGATATAATAACAGATATAATAACAGATATAATAACAGATATAATAACAGATATAATAACAGATATAATAACAGATTAATTAACAGATTAATTAACAGATATTATAACAGATATAATAACAGATATAATAACATATATATTAACAGATATAATAACAAATATAATAACATATATAATAACAGATATAATAACATATATAATAACATATATAATAACATATATAATAACAGATATAATAACAGATATAACAACAGTTATAATAACAGATATAATAACATATATAATAACAGATATAATAACAGTTATAATAACAGATATAATAACAGATATAATAACAGATATAATAACATATATAATAACATATATAATAACAGATATAATAACAGATATAATAACAGATAGAATAACAGATATAATAACAGATTTAATAACAGATATAATAACAGATATAATAACAGATAGAATAACAGATATAATAACAGATTTAATAACAGATATAATAACAGTTATAATAACAGATATAATAACAGATATAATAACAGATATAATAACAGATATAATAACATATATAATAACAGATATAATAACAGATATAATAACAGATAGAATAACAGATATAATAACAGATTTAATAACAGATTTAATAACAGATTTAATAACAGATATAATAACAGATAAAATAATAGATATAATGACAGATATATTAACAGATATAATAACAGATATAATAATAGATTTATTAACAGATATAATAACAGATATAATAACAGATATAATAACAGATATAATAATAGATATATTAACAGATATAATAATAGATATAATAATAGATATATTAACAGATATAATAACAGATATAATAACAGATATAATAATAGATATATTAACAGATATAATAACAGATATAATAATAGATATATTAACAGATATAATAACAGATATAATAACAGATATAATAACAGATATAATAACAGATATAATAACAGATATAATAACAGATATAATAACAGATATAATAACAGATATAATAACAGATATAATAACAGATATAATAACAGATATAATAACATATATAATAACAGATATATTAACAGATATATTAACAGATATAATAACAGATATAATAACAGATATAATAACAGATATAATAACAGATATAATAACATATATAATAACAGATATAATAACAGATATATTAACAGATATATTAACAGATATAATAACAGTTATAATAACAGATAGAATAACAGATATAATAACATATATATTAACAGATATATTAACAGATATAATAACAGATATAATAATAGATATATTAACAGATATAATAACAGATATAATAATAGATATATTAACAGATATAATAACAGATATAATAACAGATATAATAATAGATATATTAACAGATATAATAACAGATATAATAATAGATATATTAACAGATATAATAACAGATATAATAACAGATATAATAACAGATACATTAACAGATATAATAACAGATATAATAACAGATATAATAACAGATATAATAACAGATATAATAACAGATATAATAACATATATAATAACAGATATAATAACAGATATATTAACAGATATATTAACAGATATAATAACAGTTATAATAACAGATAGAATAACAGATATAATAACATATATATTAACAGATATATTAACAGATATAATAACAGATATAATAATAGATATATTAACAGATATAATAACAGATATAATAATAGATATATTAACAGATATAATAACAGATATAATAACAGATATAATAATAGATATATTAACAGATATAATAACAGATATAATAATAGATATATTAACAGATATAATAACAGATATAATAACAGATATAATAACAGATACATTAACAGATATAATAACAGATATAATAACAGATATGATAACATATATAATAACAGATATATTAACAGATATATTAACAGATATATTAACAGATATATTAACAGATATATTAACAGATATATTAACAGATATAATAACAGATATAATAACAGATATAATAACAGATACATTAACAGATATAATAACAGATATAATAACAGTTATAATAACAGATAGAATAACAGATAGAATAACAGATATAATAACATATATATTAACAGATATATTAACAGATATAATAACAGATATAATAATAGATATATTAACAGATATAATAACAGATATAATAATAGATATATTAACAGATATAATAACAGATATAATAACAGATATAATAATAGATATATTAACAGATATAATAACAGATATAATAATAGATATATTAACAGATATAATAACAGATATAATAACAGATATAATAACAGATACATTAACAGATATAATAACAGATATAATAACAGATATAATAACAGATATAATAACAGATATGATAACATATATAATAACAGATATATTAACAGATATATTAACAGATATATTAACAGATATATTAACAGATATATTAACAGATATATTAACAGATATATTAACAGATAGAATAACAGATATAATAACATATATATTAACAGATATATTAACAGATATAATAACAGATATAATAATAGATATATTAACAGATATAATAACAGATATAATAATAGATATATTAACAGATATAATAACAGATATAATAACAGATATAATAATAGATATATTAACAGATATAATAACAGATATAATAATAGATATATTAACAGATATAATAACAGATATAATAACAGATATAATAACAGATACATTAACAGATATAATAACAGATATAATAACAGATATAATAACAGATATAATAACAGATATAATAACAGATATAATAACAGATATAATAACAGATATAATAACAGATATAATAACATATATAATAACAGATATAATAACAGATATATTAACAGATATATTAACAGATATAATAACAGTTATAATAACAGATAGAATAACAGATATAATAACATATATATTAACAGATATATTAACAGATATAATAACAGATATAATAATAGATATATTAACAGATATAATAACAGATATAATAATAGATATATTAACAGATATAATAACAGATATAATAACAGATATAATAATAGATATATTAACAGATATAATAACAGATATAATAATAGATATATTAACAGATATAATAACAGATATAATAACAGATATAATAACAGATACATTAACAGATATAATAACAGATATAATAACAGATATGATAACATATATAATAACAGATATATTAACAGATATATTAACAGATATATTAACAGATATATTAACAGATATATTAACAGATATATTAACAGATATAATAACAGATATAATAACAGATATAATAACAGATACATTAACAGATATAATAACAGATATAATAACAGTTATAATAACAGATAGAATAACAGATATAATAACATATATATTAACAGATATATTAACAGATATAATAACAGATATAATAATAGATATATTAACAGATATAATAACAGATATAATAATAGATATATTAACAGATATAATAACAGATATAATAACAGATATAATAATAGATATATTAACAGATATAATAACAGATATAATAATAGATATATTAACAGATATAATAACAGATATAATAACAGATATAATAACAGATACATTAACAGATATAATAACAGATATAATAACAGATATGATAACAGATATATTAACAGATATATTAACAGATATATTAACAGATATAATAACAGATATAATAACAGATATAATAATGGTGTATCACTATGTAATGACTGCACAAATTAAACATTATCTAATTACATCAAAAGTACACCATGATAACTAAATTAAACAAATATATAAAACCACTAACATATACAAATATGTTGATCTACTGTCATGGAATTCTCATATCGTAATATATATCACTCCATCATAAATACACAGGCTCATATAAATAGGTAAATATAATATTAATATTAATATTAATATCTATTGAATTCAAGAGAAATGCCAATTACCCTTTCTGAAAGAAATACTTTAACTACTGAACTAAATCATTATATATTATTAATTACTTTCAATTTAATAACTCCAAAAACTAATGCATAATATTGTATAATAATAATCAACCGCCATCTAATATTAAATCTATAAAAATAGACAATACCGAAATAACCTTTCAAGCTACTTCGATCACGTTTCTTATTGATTCCGATTACTCCTATAACAGGCCTTCAGTTGTAAGAAATGTAAATATAAACCGATACAAATAAAACAAAACTAAAACCTCTTAAACTAACAACCATTAAAAATATTAAGTACAACAGACTTATTGTTTGATTAATGCTTACTACAACAAATGCAAAAAAAAACATAAAATACTCAAACAACTGAATATTTCATACTGTATTATAAACAATCTAACACAACGTACTCTATACGTCGCAACTCGAAATTAATCAAAAACATTAAAATTGCTTCGCTTTGATGATAGATCTGCATACAAATTATTCCGTAAAATCAACATTGCATTTCATAAACATACATTACAATTTACAACTGCCTTCCTAAACAAAAAACAAACAATAAAACATTACGCTCCTCCAATAAAATGTCACTTAGAATGCCCGACGACTACATCGATCCGTACCAAAACACCGCTCCCATACCGCTCCCATACCGCTCCCATACCGCTCCCACACCGCTCCCACACCGCTCCCACACCGCTCCCATACCGCTCCCACACCGCTCCCACACCGCTCCCACACCGCTACCACACCGCTCCCACACCGCTCCCACACCGCTCCCATACCGCTCCCACACCGCTCCCATACCGCTCCCACACCGCTCCCACACCGCTCCCACACCGCTCCCATACCGCTCCCACACCGCTCCCACACCGCTCCCACACCGCTACCACACCGCTCCCACACCGCTCCCACACCGCTCCCATACCGCTACCACACCGCTCCCATACCGCTCCCACACCGCTCCCACACCGCTCCCACACCGCTCCCATACCGCTCCCACACCGCTCCCACACCGCTCCCACACCGCTACCACACCGCTCCCACACCGCTCCCACACCGCTCCCACACCGCTCCCATACCGCTCCCACACCGCTCCCACACCGCTCCCACACCGCTCCCACACCGCTCCCACACCGCTCCCATACCGCTCCCACACCGCTCCCACACCGCTCCCACACCGCTACCACACCGCTCCCACACCGCTCCCACACCGCTCCCATACCGCTCCCATACCGCTCCCACACCGCTCCCATACCGCTCCCACACCGCTCCCACACCGCTCCCACACCGCTCCCATACCGCTCCCACACCGCTCCCACACCGCTCCCACACCGCTACCACACCGCTCCCACACCGCTCCCATACCGCTCCCACACCGCTCCCATACCGCTCCCACACCGCTCCCACACCGCTCTCACACCGCTCCCACACCGCTCCCACACCGCTCCCACACCGCTCCCACACCGCTCTCACACCGCTCCCACACCGCTCCCATACCGCTCCCACACCGCTCCCACACCGCTCTCACACCGCTCCCACACCGCTCCCACACCGCTCCCACACCGCTCCCACACCGCTCCCACACCGCTCCCACACCGCTCCCACACCGCTCCCATACCGCTCCCATACCGCTCCCATACCGCTCCCATACCGCTCCCATACCGCTCCCACACCGCTCCCATACCGCTCCCACACCGCTCCCACACCGCTCCCACACCGCTCCCACACCGCTCCCATACCGCTCCCACACCGCTCCCACACCGCTCCCATACCGCTCCCACACCGCTCCCACACCGCTCTCACACCGCTCCCACACCGCTCCCACACCGCTCCCACACCGCTCCCACACCGCTCTCACACCGCTCCCACACCGCTCCCATACCGCTCCCACACCGCTCCCACACCGCTCTCACACCGCTCCCACACCGCTCCCACACCGCTCCCACACCGCTCCCACACCGCTCCCACACCGCTCCCACACCGCTCCCATACCGCTCCCATACCGCTCCCATACCGCTCCCATACCGCTCCCATACCGCTCCCACACCGCTCCCATACCGCTCCCACACCGCTCCCACACCGCTCCCACACCGCTCCCATACCGCTCCCACACCGCTCCCACACCGCTCCCACACCGCTACCACACCGCTCCCACACCGCTCCCATACCGCTCCCACACCGCTCCCACACCGCTCTCACACCGCTCCCACACCGCTCCCACACCGCTCCCACACCGCTCCCACACCGCTCCCACACCGCTCCCACACCGCTCCCACACCGCTCCCACACCGCTCCCACACCGCTACCACACCTCTCCCACACCGCTCCCACACCGCTCCCACACCGCTCCCACACCGCTCCCACACCGCTCCCACACCGCTACCACACCGCTCACACACACTTGAACAAATTACCAGCTTATATACAAAAAGAAACTCTAATTTTTTAAAAATGACTTGCTCCTCATACCATATTCCGAAATCTAAATATCCAATGCAAATCTAATATACCGACTTATATTAACTATGCAAACAATACTTAACATATTTTATAAACTTCCAAATTTACTACTCAATAATGAACCAAAAACTTAAATTCACAAATTCACTAACTTTCAACTCTGTTATAATATATAATTTAAAATGATACTTACAATAACTTACAACTAATGCCATGTACTGACTACGAAACAATCAATTGATTGTAACACTCTTGCTAACATATGTAGCCATATATACAATATCAATACTACAAAATGACCAATGATCTTAATATACACAAAATGCACTAAATGGTCAACTAACAATAATCATAAATGCAAAATATCGATACCCATAACGGGCCAATACTAAACACATATTTACTTATTACTAAATACCTCAATTTCCAACTAATTTTTTGATTATTATACATTTTTTTACCGCATAACGATGTATAGGTAGTGGTGGTATAGTCATCTGAACACTACTCCATTGTTCCCCGTACATTGTTTCATTCCTTTATCTCCCTCACTAAAATTCGTATTATTATTATACTCATCTGATTAAATAATAATCAATATATTTATGTCTAAATAAATAAATTGTAATTTCACTCACTCACTCATTCACTCACTCACTCACTCACTCACTTACTCACTCACTCACTCACTCACTCACTCACTCACTCACTCACTCACTCACTCACTCACTTACTCACTCACTCACTCACACACTCACTCACTCACTCACTCACTCACTCACTCACTCACTCACTCACTCACTCACTCACTCACTCACTCACTCACTCACTCACTCACTCACTCACTCACTCACTCACTCACTCACTCACTCACTCACTCACTCACTCACTTACTCACTCACTCACTCACTCACTCACTCACTCACTCACTCACTCACTTACCCACTCACTCACTCACTCAATCACTCTCTCGCTCACTCCCACACTCACTCTATCGCTCACTCCCACACTCACACATTTAATGTAAAACTACCGCCATACCTCGAATACTACTAATCCGACTATCATAATTGTAATAAAAATCTAAAATATTTCCTAATAAAGAAATGAATGTCATAATCTAATTATACTTTACACTTAATATCAATGCAGTTATGTTTATTATTCAATGCGCTTTCTTTTATAAATTATCTTCTTTTTTGTTATCTATATACGTACAACTTTGTGGGGCATCGACCAATGACATAACCTTCGAGTATAATAGATAGTGTACATAATATACACAAATACTCGCGCACAATAACTCATGTATGTACATGCGCGCACGCACACAAACACACACACACATACACCCACAATCACACAACGCACGCACACATACACACACGCACACACACACACACACACACACAAACCAATACTCATACAGCACTCAACGAAAAGCAAAGCGATGTGCCAAAAGGTCGCCGTTGTGCAAAACTCTCGGGATGACGTAATCGCTCAGGTACGACGATTGCGTAATCGCGTTACATAATCACATTCATTAAACGCACTCCAATAGACCGTAACTCACGCCGTACATCTCACGGACTTGTAATTTAGTTTATATTCCCAAACTGGTTAAGTGTTTCCATACCAATTGTTATTTATATTCTACATTCCGTACATCGGGAGGTGTTCTTATTCTTTGAACATAATCTGAATTATTAATCATTCAAATTTCGTCTGCTATTATTATATTAAGAAATGTTCTCAGAAATATTCTTTAATATTGATCTCGTACAAGTAATACATTATATATGATAATGATACACTCAGCAAACATATACATTTGTATATTTATATATAACTCAAATCTATACACACCGTTTACTATACACCGTGAAGAGTAATACAGTTATAATGATACTTCGTCGATTGTCGTAAACAAAAGGATCATCCTTATTATTACATAAACAGTTTTGATTGTTTTTCAGACGATTGTTTAGTTTTGCGGTATGCTATCGATCGATGCATATCTGAGGAGGAGATACCATTACGTACCATCAGGTACCATTACGTACCATCAGGTACCATTATGTACCATCAGGTACCATTATGTACCATCAGGTACCATTATGTACCAGCAGGTACCATTATGTACCAGGTGGTACCATTATGTACCAGCAGGTACCATTACGTACCATCTGGTACCATTATGTACCATCAGGTACCATTATGTACCAGGTGGTACCATTATGTACCATCAGGTACTATTACGTACCATCAGGTACCATTATGTACCATCAGGTACCATTATGTACCACCAGGTACCATTATGTACCATCAGGTACCATTATGTACCAGCAGGTACCATTATATACCAGGTGGTACCATTATGTACCAGGTGGTACCATTATGTACCATCAGGTACTATTACGTACCAGCAGGTACCATTATGTACCAGCAGATACCATTATGTACCATCAGATACCATTACGTACCATCAGGTACTATTACGTACCATCAGGTACCATTACGTACCAGGTGGTACCATTATGTACCAGGTGGTACAGGCGAAGTTAACTGTAGTTTTTAATGTTAATATTTAGCGTTATATTATCTTAACCATAAGTGTTCATCGGAATAGCGAATCTATTAAACTAAGACCTCATGAAGCTATTGGTTGGTACCTAGATATAGGTATAGTGGTACATAGATATAATTATGGCGGTGCCTAGATCTACTGCATCCACGTATGAAACTAACTGCATTTTATTTAAATGAATAACTGTAATAACAATAACAAATTTATGAAGTTGAATACAAATCTAACGTGTTTTGGAAAAGAATCAGATTAAGAAAATGATAGAAATTAAGTAAGAAAATATAATGAATGAAGTACATGGAATGATTATATATATATATATATATATATATATATATATAGATATATATATATATATATATATATATATATATATATATATATATGTATATATATATATTGAAGTAATGAAAATAAAAGCAAATATGAATCTTAGATTATCATTTTTTTAATATACACCCACCATTTTTTAACTAATGACCTCATTTGTTCTTTAACCTTTCACCAGTTGATCGCCTGCGCTAGCGATGGCAAGCTACATACCATAACCTTTCGTGGGCCGGCTATCTACTCTTTGACCTTTGACCCGAAGAGTGCCGGTAGATTGGTACATTACCAAGGTACGAGTATGTAGTGCATATATTGATTTTAGACTACTGTTACACTTGGTTTTAATGCCGAATTCAAGTACTGTATTTTAGTATTGTTTGTACTATATGGTAGCATTTTGAGTAGTAAGATATACGATTATTTTATAAGTATTTATATTGAAGTTACTAAAAAAATATCCTATTTATATATAATATTATTAACTTTTATCTGAGATTATAATATTGGTTTATTGTATTTATATATACATACACACATACACACACACACATATACACACACACACGCACACACACACACACACATACACACACACACACACACACACACACATGCATATATATATATATATAGAATTAATGTATACAGTAAAGAATAACTAATGTAAATCTATGGAATAGTCGCCATCTTATTTAGAGAATTAAATACGATGTGAATGTTTGCATCGGTGAAGTTTTAATAAAGTTTAACTTGTAATTTCAAACTTGAAATAGTTTTGGGATGTTCAACTCCGAAGGACGGGAGAAGTTCCACCTTTACGAGGACCTCTAATTTAACTTTGACCTTGAGATGCGATGACCTCTCATGGCGTCATTTCGTGTGTAACCGGACTTCTGGTCATTGGATGGGAGACGCGAAATCTCTAGGTTAGTGACCAGCAATCAGAAATATTTAATTATTAAATGTTTATAATATGAATAAGTTATAAAATTATTAATTCTCATTTGATCTACAATATTTATTCGTTATCACATAAAGAAATGAAACCGTTGTGGTCAAGCGCACCTCATATGAACTCCGATTAGTAAACTAATAAGTCGCAAATATCTATTTTACATACAAATTTCTAATATTACCGAAATTCCTGTTGTTTAAGAAACTATCATTATGTATACAATATCATTTTTATATTAACTATCCAATATCGCATCGAAGGTAAAAGTATGGTCGTATTGTATTGAATATAATCGGGTCCTTTCAATCCTAGCCAATAACTCAGAGAAAGTTAATTAAATTATTAAATTATCATCCAATATCATCGAGAATCAATTTTCGGCTTCATCGGTATGGCTTAATAATATGAATGATTTCACTATTTAAATATAATATTATAATATTATATATATATATAAATATATACATATATATATATATATATATATACATATATATATATATATATGCATGTGTGTGTGTGTGTGTGTGTGTGTGTGTGTGTGTGTGTGTGTGTGTGTGTATATATGTGTGTGTATGAGCATGTGTATGTGTGCGTATAAGTGGTGTGTATGTTAAAGAAACATTTTAGTGATTGAAATCTAAACATGGCATTACTTCTTATACGACATAAGGCATGTCAATAACAAGACTAATTAATTAATCCAAGACTTGTTAAGTAATCTAATTCTAATTAATTAATCTAAGACATGTCAATAATAAGACTAATTAATTAATCCAAGACTTGTTAAGTAATCTAGGTCTAATTAATTAATCTAAAACATGTCAATAACAAAACTAATTAATTAATTAGACTTAGATTACTTAACAAGTCTTGGATTAAGACAAGTCAATAACAAGAGTAATTAATCTAAGACATGTCAATAACAAGATTTATTAATTAATCCAAGACTTGTTAAGTAATCTAAGTCTAATTAATTAATCTAAGACATGTCAATAACAAGACTAATTAAGTAATCTAAGACTAGATTATAACAAGACTAATTAATTAATCCAAGACTTGTTAAGTAATCTAAGTCTAATTAATTAATTTAAGACATGTCAATAACAAGACTAATTAATTAATCTAAGACTTGTTAATTAATCTAAGACATGTCAATAACAAGACTAATTAATTAATCTAAGACTAGTTAATTAATCTAAGTCTAATTAATTAATTTAAGACATGTCAATAACAAGACTAATTAATTAATCTAATACTTATTAAGTAATCTAAGTCTAATTAATTAATTTAAGACTAGTTAATTAATCTAAGACTAGTTAATTAATCTAAGACTAGTTAATTAATCTAAGACTAGTTAATAATCTAAGGCTGGTTAATGAGAATACTAGTTAATTAATCTAAGACTAGTTAATTAATCTAAGACTAGTTAATTAATCTAAGACTAGTTAATTAATCTAAGAATAGTTAATTAATATAAGACTAGTTAATTAATCTAAGACTAGTTAATTAATCTAAGACTAGTTAATTAATCTAAGAATAGTTAATTAATCTAAAACTAGTTAATTAATCTAAGACTAGTTAATTAATCTAAGAATAGTTAATTAATATAAGACTAGTTAATTAATCTAAGACTAGTTAATTAATCTAAGAATAGTTAATTAATATAAGACTAGTTAATTAATCTAAGACTAGTTAATTAATCTAAGACTAGTTAATTAATCTAAGAATAGTTAATTAATCTAAAACTAGTTAATTAATCTAAGACTAGTTAATTAATCTAAGAATAGTTAATTAATCTAAGAATATTAATTAATCAACAATAAGACTTCATAGCAGTTTAATATTCCCAATATCCACTTAACTTCTACTAGAGGTTTTTGATTAACTTAGGTTAAGTTTATCTCGAATTATAAACGTAAGTTTATCTTTAAGTTCATCTTTAAACTTATGTTCATCTTTAAATTGATTGCCACGTATAGCGGAGCTAATGCTATCATCTAAACTGAGACTCCAACTTGACAGATAATTTCAAATGCAACTCAATTGGATCAATACAGATACGAAATTATAGTCTGCCAACAAGTCAGTCGTGGTTTCAAGAGTTCGGAGAAACTCTCAAGATACCAATCGGTTAGCAAGAAATGTTAGAAATATTACCGATATTATAGATATTACAGATATTATAGAGATTACTGGTAATAATTATGATATCGATATACATATATCTTTGCTATTGTTTAATTAACAAATCAAAATAAAATATCACTAATATTTAGCTATGTGATGATTTCATTGATATTAAATGAATACATGTACCTATGTACTATATCATAGCTAATAAGTACCCACTAGCTCACATGTTTACATGTGAATACAACTAGTTTTACATATTCAGTCGTATGTAACCAAGATAATTATTTAATGATTTTGAGGCTATATCAAAAAGATATCTTTTAATCTATAGGTTCGGTAAAATATATCCACTGTAAATCTTACTAGTGTTATTCTCCATATCCGATTTGTCATTTCTGGAGAAACTTTAGTTAATATTTTGTGGAACATTTATATAAAAGCTATCCTTAAAGTCCTTAAATAGTCCAAGTAATCCACTCTACATTGCATTCATCTTATAAGATTGCGCTAGCGTCCTTATACGGTATTTTACCAATTTCACTGGTTATTGTTTTACATGTTGTAATGTATAATACATGGTATAATTTTACATGGTGTAATGTGTAATGGTATTGTTTAACATGTATAAAACAAACATATTTATATGATACCTGGGTATACAATTATATCGAACTGTCTTCATTTATTTTGATAATTATTTATTCATATAAATATTTATTCATATTTTCCTTTATGAAAATAGCAACTAAAAATACTAGTTTTATTTTGGATTTTCTATTTAATAAATACTTGATTATAATATTGAATTTTTCAATTTTTAAAAGTATATATTTACTAAATATTAAATTTATATACTCCAAGTATATATATACTTAATGTAACTATTATTCAAGATTAAAAATCTTATCAATTTCAGGAATCCCGTTTGTAATCGGAATAGGCGTGTTTCTTGGAGTAGTTTTCGGTGCGGTATTACTGGCAATAACGGCATACGTTGAAAAGAGGTCGGTATCGATATCCAGTTAAAAGAACGATATATCTACTACGTGTGTACGATGTAAGCTAGTATTGGCTACATACACGAAGCTTCGTATTGGTTGGATATCTCGAGATCCGCAGAAGGCCGATTATCTGTGTATTGAAATAACGTTAACAATAACTACACATACCATAATAATATCAAAGCAAACTTACGGAATACATTACTGGCATTCGTAATGAATTCGAATTGATACCCTCGTAATACATGCGCTGACTTTTTTTTACACTTTTTTACGCTGATTTGGGATAAATCACTGAATTCAAATGAACTCATTTTAACTCGCGAGAAAACTTATGTATTAAAATCACGTAGTCAGTATACCTCCACGTATACTCCACGTATACGAGCACATTATAAACCTAATCGAACAGAATATAAACTTTACCTTTAAAAATTACGTTTCCATATTAACACCGATGTCATCATTAATAACTAATTTACACCGACTCATTTGTACAGGAAGTACGAACTCGGGCATCGAAATACGAATACTTCTGGAACTTCGCGAAATGAACTACATCCAGTAGATGCCGACGAATTGAACTTCGGCACAGTTATTCCGCCTTATGTGGACCAATGCACGTTGAGTAGAGCAACGACTTTGCCACGTCAGTTTGACTTGCATGAGACCCATATCTACGAGGAACCACCGTATTGCAGATGATTTAACTAACATTATGAACGTAGTTATATTGTTAAATAATACAATATATATATATATATATATATATATATATATATATATATATATATTGATATATACCGATCTACATACCCGATATCGGTAAATCATATCATGGCGATGATTGATAAATATAACAGAATACCAACTAATTAAATACTAATAATGACACCATAACGGAAGTTGTGTGAACCGTATTGTTCAATTCCATAGGCAATTTATATTTCTAACGGCTGGTATTCTTACGCGCAATGTATATTCCAAAAATAAATTTTTTACAATTATATGTTGCACTCTTAATGTTTATATTAGGATAACATAAAACCCTTCATATAATCACACACACACGCACGCACACACACACAAAAACACACACACGTATACACACACACACACACACACGTGTATATATATATATGATAAATTAATATCGAAATTTGTTTCAAAACTGTTTTCAACGGACTAAAAAACCAGTGTTTGTGACAGGACCATGTGTAATAAACCAATCCACGATGTAATTGTAAATATTATATAATATTATACTTATAATGTTATTCAAATATTGCAATCCCGAGAGTAGGAAAACATAAAATGATGGATATGCTAGAACGACCTAGAAAATAATCATGACTAAATATAATATGACATATATATATATATATATATATATATATATATATATATATATATATATATATATATACCGAACATACAATGTACGTCATACATGAGGTAATGACATATTTTATAAAATGTATTCGATAGCGAAAATAAATATATAAATCAATAGTGTAAACACTTCCTATAGGAAGACCTGGATCAAAATATATTGTAAACATTAATTCGCATTCTAACACACACATGAAATAACAATATTCTAATACACACAAAAGAATTTAAATACAATGAAATATGATACATTAAAGCAAAATATATTAATAATTAGGAGGGAGGAAGGGAGGGAAGGAGGGAGGGAGGGAAGTAGGGGAGAGGGAAAATTAAAATGAATGGGAGAGGGAGAGAGAGAGAGAGAGAGAGAGAGAGAGAGAGAGAGAGAGAGAGAGAAAGAGAGAGAGAGAGAGAGAGAGAGAGAGAGAGAGAGAGTGAGAGAGAGAGAGAGAGAGAGAGAGAGAGAGAGAGAGAGAGAGAGAGATAGAGAGAGTCTCATCGCTTACTTTTTGGATATATTGCATAATCTTAAAAAAGTTTTCAAACACGAATACTAAAATATTGTTTATTTTACATGCAACCCGAAGTCACTCGAGATGAACACTCTTATGATTCACGAGGGGTTTGTAATGAGATATTAAGTTGGTGAGCTTTGTAAATCGAGCTTTTCTTTCAGTTTCCGATTGAAGCGAAATCATCTTACTAGATTGACTTACACATGTCGAGTCTCAGGCGGCTTTTGGATTTATTATGTAACCGAACACCGACGGCGATATAGTTTTTGATTGATGTGCCTAAACGAGGATAGGTGGTACGGAAGGTACGGGGAAGTGGACATGGAAGTCACAATTACCTATGCTACCGATTCACACACCTCACCCACTCGCCAACGAACGGTTCATAAACGTCCGAGCATACCACCACTGGCCGCAAAACCACCTCCGGTCAAAATGGCTTCGTTCGAATTCATCGCAAAGCTATTTTCTCTGCTCATCTGCTGTATAATAACAGGTGTATAGATTATTCATAATTATTATATATATTTTTAACAATTTTGTAAAACGACAGTTTAGTAATGAATAAATGTATATATTAATATTATTAAATATATTATTTAAATTAATATAGTAAAACTTGTTATTGGAATACTGTATTAATAAATTAATATAATAATATATGTTTCTTAATAATAAAATAAAATTATATAATAATTTCACTATGATAAAAAAAATCTAAATCGACTTGTAAATTGTAAATTGTAACTAAGACTAAATCAATTTAAAAGTCTATTTTATAACCCAAAACTTAACCCATCCACATAACTAGCCTCTACACCCATGCCTAAACCAAATGTATACCATATAAATATCTCCTCTATATCTCCACTATTCTCATGTATACGCCACTTTAGTATCGGTATTCCCACTAATGTCGTCGATACATAACATTGACCACTACGGTCATTTCAGTCCGAAGCAACAGCTACGGTCTGAAGCGCATTTGCTACTTCACGAACTGGGCCCAATATCGACCGGCGCCCGCTAAATACGGCGTTGAACAGATCCAGGCATCGCTGTGCAGCCATTTAATTTTCGCGTTCGCCGTTTTGGGTGAAGACAATAACATCAAAGCCTTCGAGTGGAACGACGAATCTGGTCCAGGAAGGGTAGGATCGTTAGTGCGAGTGGACGTTGAGTTGCATCACGGCGCGTTGCATCACGGGAGTAGTCGGAGTAGAGCCCCGGGGCTATGCGGAGTAGATTGCGTAATGGACGTTTACGCTAGCCGTAAGGTGACATTGAGAAAGTATGTAGTTGGGGGTTTAGTAAATCGGGCTAGGAGTTAAAAAGATATCGAGTTATTCCAGGCATTGGTTGGTAATGAAATAATAGACTAATTGTATTTCGTATGCATCTTTTTAGATAGCATTGATACACCTTTAGTATATATTTAACTTTCTTAGTTCTCTATGAAATCCGGATTTCAATTTAAGTCTGTGATTGAATTCAATCTAATTTTTAATGTATTACACCGATTAAGAAGCAATCCTTTATACCATTGATAGCTATTTTAGTATTTAGGGCATGCATTTATATCGAAAGGAGGTCTGAGAATAAGATATCCTATAACATTATAATCAATTCCAAATATATGGAAACTGTACAAAATATACAAACATTAAAAGTGAGATAATATGAAATAAATTCTAGTGGTATATATATATGTATATATATATATATATATATATATATATATATATATATATATATATGTTGTATATAGTATATAGTATATTCTCTGTTTAAATAAGAATAATGTTATTACATTACTCTGTTAATTGCATTGTTGTTATCATTTCTTATGATGCACGCCCAATTATCTTACGAATATAATTTTCATCGATAGATTTGAGAAAATCATAAATCTGAAGAGAAGAAAACCTTGGATTACTGTGCAACTTGCAATTGGAGGATGGGAAGCAGGTTTCGATAGAAATAATGTATATTATTTTCTATTGTTGATAATCAATTGATTTCTTACAGACTGAAATTAGTTATATATGCCTTTCAATTATCATTATTAAAATAATAAAATTAGTTTAGATTACTTTACTAAATCAAGTTATCATCACATTTCACCAAACTTATAATCGATTAACAATGTATTTGAACTAACGCCTGATAAAATGTATTTTCTACAAGAAATGATAATTCAATAAACATTATTTATATGACGACATACTCTCGCAGGGACCGCTCAGATGTCGAAGATGCTCGCTACATATAACACCAGAAAGGGATTCATAATTCATGCCATAAAGTTTTTGCGATCCAGGGGCTTCGATGGAATTGACCTAGATTTTGAATATCCGGCGATGAGAGGATCACCCCCCGAAGATAAACATAGATTTACTGCATTGTGTAAAGTTATTTTATTATTTCATTAATTTTATATCTTTATATTACGATCTACGGCTCCATCTCATTACGCTTCTTTAATGAATTATCTATATCACACCCCATATCTATATTTCACTTTGCACCTTATATGATAAAATAAAATAAATAAATAGGAAATGAGACACGCTTTCGGAAGAGATAGAACTGGAAGAAAACGTTTAATTTTATCAGCTGCGGTCGGAGCAGGTTAGTCTCGAGCTGTAACCGGATTTCATAAAACGTCACGCAGTTTCAACGACAAACTAAACCATTTCGTTTATAGATACACCTTCAGCTAAACATTTTCACGGTATTATCGCAAGTATCGATGCGTTTGATTGACAGGTAAGACAACTATTGATACCGCCTACGAACCCGCTTCTTTGGCTGAATCCCTCGACTACTTCAATCTTATGGCGTACGATCTTCACGGCAGCTGGGAAGATTTCACAGGACATCATTCGCCACTGTACTCGAGACGAGGGGAGAAGAATGGAAACGAGTTCCTAAACATGGTCAGTTGATCTCGTTGGTCAAATTAACATATTGGTCGGTTAATTGCAGTGGTCAGTTCGCATATCTTGTAAAATGGCCATATGTTCTCGTATCTATCAATTAACTTCATCGTAGACGTACCGGTCAAATAACCCAGTTTGTAATGCTAGGAATTTAACAAAAACTTTAATGAACCTTTCCGATTATATCGATAACTAATATTAGCTATTTATTAATATATAAATATAATAAGCAATTAATGATTATAATTAATATATTACGGTAGTGGAAAACTATTTATCAGTGTGAAGCGTTCGATAAAAAGATTTGCACCTAAAATTATAAACAATCGTAGTTTTGTGACCTCCGTATTAAGTTGCGACCACCGAACAGAAATGGGCTGCCGAGTACTGGGTGAATAACGGAGTTCCTGCCCATAAGATCAATATCGGTTTGGCTGCGTACGCCAGGGGCTTTACGTTGAAGGACAAGTCTAGATACGGATTAGGGGCTAAAACGGTGGCCGGCTCGCCTATAGGCAGATATACGAAGACTGTGGGCATTCTGTCTCACTACGAGGTTACGCCCAACGCCTCCATCTCCTATGTTAATCGTACGAGACATCCGTCCCCATAGCAACCATCGCCTGACCTCAAATCTACGCGACACTTTCCATAAATAATCTAAACGATATAATATTGGAGTATAATTAAAATTTAGTTTCAAGAAAATATGTTAAAATAATCAACCAAACTTACTACCACTAGCTACCACTATAGCTACCATATTAGCCTCTACATTAGCTACCACATTAGCTACTACTGTAGCTACCACTGTAGCTACCACTGTAGCTACGGCTGTAGCTACCGCTGTAGCTACCACTGTAGCTACCACTATAGCTATCACTAGTTACAACTATAGCTACCAATATTGCTATATATATCTGCTTAGTTGCTATTTGCATTACTGTACCGTTATAGCCAGTATAGCGTATCCCCCCTTGAGCTATTTCAAAACGTAAAAATAGATATTATTCACTGCCGACAGTTCTATGTAATTCGATACCCACGACTCTAAAATATCGTTGTCACCACACCCTAAATCCGCTTTAGACTACACCCAACCTCGCCCATGCGCATTCGTCAATACTATGTTACCCGTTCAACATTTGATGACTCATCCTTAACCAAACCGCTCGTGCGTAATCGCCGCTTGAGTTTGATCTTAATTAATATTAATAGGTATAGGTTTATATAGATACAGACGAGTATCATATATTTACATTATTATAGGTATATATATGGTTATAGTTATTCCGATCTTTTGAGAATGTCACTCTACTAAATGATACCTTGTCTATAATGTTTACACTTCGAAAACAATATCGCGCATTGTTATACGTTATAACCCAGAATATAACAAAATAATAATAATAATAATAATGATAAATATGAATTATTATTATTTGAATTTTTATATATTAATAATAATTATTAAATATCCTCAAATATATTAAATGTATTGCTCATGAATATTTAATAATAATATACATGCATTATATAAAACAAAATATTAACCCAAACAAAACATATGTCCTCCGAGTACATTTGTATTTATTCTTGTTAATTCATTTACACGTTTTGCAATTATAGCTTTAAATAGTACAAGTGGTTTAGAAATAATATCGTCATCAAGTGAATATATTATTATTATTATTATTATTATTATTATTATTATTATTATTATCATTATCATTATTATTATTATTATTATTATTATTATTATTATTATTATTATTATTATTATTTTTATTATTATTATTATTATTATTATTATTATTATAATTATTATTATTATTATTATTATTGTTATTATTATTATTATTATTATTATTATTATTATTAGTATTATTATTTTTATTTTTATTATTGAATTGAATTTACTGGAATTTATTTTAGATAAAAATTTTATGATACAAAATAAATAATAAGATAAACTCTTTTCAAGTAGATCTAAATAAGTCCAATTCTATTACAGAAATAATTTCTAAGCATATTTGATCTATTCAATAGGGCAAGATTCGCCCTCATTCAAAATATCTAACCTCGAGTCTCTTAAATAATCTTTTAAATAGTTTAAAACTTACTAATTACTGAGATATTAATATTATATGATGCAATATAAGTTTTTGCGTAAGTATTAGATATATATATATACTTATTTGCCCTTTCTTCATTTTCCCTTCTACACATTCCTCTTCCATCTCGTATATGCTCTTCTATATTCCCTTTCACACTACTTTTGGCAATCCCCGTCAATCCACGAAAGCTTTTCTCATCGTCCATCATTTCCCGTTTCCTATTCTAATATTAAACACTAAAGAGGTTCTCCCGTTCGCTTCGCCACCTATTGTATCACCCCCCCCCCCCGCTATCCTTCTTAAAACCCCACCGTAGCCATTCCCCATTATTCCGGACAGATGTGCGATAAGTTGTCGATGGATTCCTCGGTACAGGAGTGGTCGGACGAACACAAAGTGCCGTACCTCCACGTGTCCGACGAATGGTATGGATATGAAACTCGAGATAGCATCAGCTACAAGGTATGGTGCACTCGTGCCATAATAACGGCTAATGTAACCTTCCTTTTATCTCGAAGTTGTAACAATAGTTGTAACTCCATCATTCACATCCCCGGTTGCACTCGTAATACTTTCCGCTCAGTTCGCTAGGCGGAATAACTACTTTCCCTTTCCGTTCGCTAGGCGGAATAACTACCTTCCATTTCCGTTCGCTAGGCGGAATAACTACTTTCCCTTTCCGTTCGCTAGGTGGAGTGGCTGCGTAGGCATAAGTTCGGCGGTTGGTTCATCTGGAGTATCGATATGGATGATTTCACCGGTAACTCCTGTAACACGGGTCCCTACCCATTGTTGAGAGCTCTGAATGACGCATCTTTTAAACGTCTCGCCAACATCTCTGACCGACAAGAACCGATTCCCAAACTCACCAAACCTCGCACAACTACTAAAATAATGTTCGTATCCTATGGATATAGAAATTCTACTCGTTTTATAGTATATATATATATATATATATATATATATATCGTTTAATTCATTTTCAATAATACATATCTGAGAAATATTTATATGCTAAGAGAGTTATTATTATGTAAAAAAATAATACACATGAGCTGATTATGATTTTATTATCAAAACTGCATGTATCCATTATGTTGCATATAAAGCATGCACTATTTGGTATGGTCTTGTGGAATGCACTCATTTCATATGTGGAGAGAATGGTTACACGATAGAACCATGATCTGATCACGCGATATGTTTGATCTCATTGGATATTATATTGTTTACAATCAATTAGATAATCTCGTAAACAAATATGTATATATATTTACATATACATATATATATATATATATTTATATATGTGTGTGTGTGTATGTGTATACATATATATATATATATATATATTCCAGGGAGGTAAAGAGATATGAAAAGAAATATAAGAATAATCATATTTGTATTAGATAACTATAAATAGAATAACATATATCAATTTTAAATGTAATCTGATGTTTATTATATAATTTAACTAACATATGTTCGGCTATTACTGAGGGTAATCGTGTAATACTGGTCAACATGTACTAAATGCTATATTAAATAAACACTATTACATACATGTCTATCATCAGAATAACAACAAAGAATACAACTCCTATTCCGACTACCATTGCAAGCACTACTGTAAAACCAGGTTTCCACATACTCAACGATATAAGATTTGCCATTGTTTATCTATATGTAATAATAATATTAATCTCGGACATGCCAAGCTAAATTTGCATGTATACGTATTAGCATTAATACGTATGATAAGTCGTAAATATATATATATATATATATATATATATATATATATATATACGAGGCTTAGTAAATATGTCATCCGTTACACACTAGATCCTGATTTCCCCGCTCCCGATGTCTATGTAAGGATGTGTACGTATTCCAATACCGGCCCGCTAAGAAATGCTCCCGGTAAATTCACCCATAAAAGTTAGTTTTCATTAAGGACATCTATAATATAGGACACATGCATATCAGTTGCGTGTATAGAGTTATAAACAAGAACTTACTTTCAAACCCTTAAAAATGAACTTACTTAAAACCCACAGACATATTACACGTTTATAATATAATTATACAGATATAGATTTCTCTAAGTGCAGCCATGTGATGTATGAGTGTGCGACGATAAAGAGAGGAACCATAAAAATAAGTCGAAAGGGAGAAAAGAAATTGTTTGTCTATATTTTCACATGTATACAATATCTAATATATTTTTATTTATCTCTCTAAGTTGATGTACTTTTTCACAATACTTTAATTATATTGCAAATATCTATAATATTTGAAGTATTGGCAAAAAGTTTGTCTATAGATTTATAAGATACAATTCACTCTCCGGTTATAAATATTAATTCTCCTATTCTAGTTAAAACCAAAACATCTTAACCATAAACTGCTTCGATGAGTTTTGAGTTATCTGTTGATATGTATACCACATTTTTTGGTGTGAAATGCAATGACTCCACTGAATGAATACACTTAAAAAATAATTTAAATATTTTAATATTATCTAGGATAAAGAGATTTTTGAGATTGAAGAAGAAATATCGTAATGTTAAATTTATTCTTACGATTGGAAATGTTCCTAAATTGGAATTGAAAAAATTACTAACTGGTGGAATCAAAAAAAGGAAGAGATTTTCAAAAAGAATGCCGAAATGGGTAAAACGTTTTGATGGAATCCATTTAGATTTCGAACTGAACTCAAAACATAAGAAAAAATTAGTCAATTTATGCAAGGTAAACAAGTTTTCACAATTCTACTTTCAAAATAATATTTATATTTTCCATAAAATATTTGTTATTGAAATATTATATAATACATACAATTGATAATTAAGATGATAAATATTAATTATACAACACTAAATTATATATTATTATTGTCTAATTATTGAAAAAAATATAAATGATAGTATACGCAACACTGTCATTTATATGTTCACGTATAATTGCGTAACATTACAAAACAAATAATCGTAGGTCATTTAAAATAAATTAGGCAACCTAACAAACAGTTACTAAAGAGGTCATTGACTATTAAGAAATCACTCTCCATCTCACTTCCGGGTACTATAAAAGATATCAACCTATCTTACCGTATACCTGCACTCAAGAGATTCGTTCAATTCTTCATAGTGAAAGCGTACGACCTACACGACTGGACAGATAGGATAACAGGACATCCATCTCCTCTATTTAATGCAAACAGCGCATCAATGGTTAGTGGATTAATCGCTCAATGGTTAAATGGGTTCATTATGCGTAACTGAAAACTTATTGGTAATAAGTAGAGAGTAAGTATTGTTTACATATCGAAGCGTTATTGAAAGTTATATTATGAGGGTAGTTTAATTACAATGATCAATAATCGGAACATTTCCAATAATAACGATTTGACAATGTTCGTTTATATTCTTTATTCGTATGATACCTCATTAACCAGATTTAATTGTAAAGTATACTTTGCATTATACCGCAGTCCAATACAATGGAGGGACTTGTGAATATGGGCGTGGCTAGACACCAGCTGGTCGGCGGGCTGGCATTCCACGGTAGGGGTTTCACGATTATTTCTGCTAAACACGTACTTGGAACGAGGTCGATAGGGCCGTCGAGACCTCGTCTCGTATCAGCGGAAGTGGGCTTCATCGCAAACTTCGAGGTATTATACTATCAATTACAAGCTACCCATTCTAGTTCAAACTCATTTAATTTTTAACTGAATAATATATATTTATATCTAAAATACATTATAATTAAAGATATTTTAAAGCTATACAAATTAATAACATGTTATATTAATGTCTATGTTAATAATACACATCAGATGTGTGAAATAGTAAAAAAGAAGAATATCTTACTATTTTGGTTGGAAGACATGAAAGTACCTTACTTAAAAATTAACCAAGAGTGGTTTGGATACGAGAATAAAAGAAGTTTAAGAGCAAAGGTAAATTCATCCTATTATATAACCTATTATTTAACCTATTATATAAGCTAAAACAATATGTGTAGTATTTTCAAAATACTAGTGTTATTTAATTTATTTTAATGTCAAAGGTTGAATGGATAAAGAAAAGAGGATTTGCGGGTTGGTATGTCGATTCGATTGCCAATGATGATTTCACTGGAAAGTTCTGTAAAAATGGTAAATTCCCTTACCTGACATTACTCAACCAAGTCTTATTGAATTAACGATATCGAAGTATAATAAAGAATCTAGGAAATTATCGTGAGTAATTATTCATTTGTTTTAATTTTCGACAATTTAGTTTTACTAATTAACTATACAAATATTTTATATTACTATTTATTTGCACAATTCTCATATTTATCTTACAGTGAAAATAAATTAATAAATATTATATTATGTGGATATATGCAAATGTGCAGATTTAATTCATAAAAACATGATTGATGAAAGTAAACATCAATTTTAAGCAGCATTTCATTCTTACTTTATTTATTTATTTATAAATCAGCAATGAAAAGGTATCAAGAATATTCAGAAATAATGTTACCTAACAATTGCATCACTTTTTTAACATACTTTGTTAGTTAGGATTTAATATTAAATTACTGGAAAAGTGTCACTATTATGTAAGGATATACGAATATAAAGTAAATAAATCTAATATACGCTATTCATAAAGTTAATACGAATATCATGACATAATATTATACAGAAACTTTCTAATTGTTTGATTGCATTCAAATTAATCAACTCACATATGACTACTCTGAATTTAATGATAGTTTATAAATAAATACTTTTGTAATTATGAAATACATTTATTAAGGAACCTCCCTTAGGCCGAGTAGCAAGGTAACGTAGTTATTTAGAAATAAAAAGATGGATAATAATATTCAAACTAAAAAAATTTGAATCCAATTAATAAATCATTCTTCATTTCAACATTCTCCGAGTTCCACTATATTCTAAGAGTGTTGATATTGATGATAAATATATACATATATATATATATATATACATATATATATATATATATATATATATATTACAAACGCATTCAATAAATATATCAGGAAACCAAATAAAGATGCAACTATCTAAAATAACTATATTTTCAACAGGTTTTTCAATTCGTTTTTTAAAATATATATGCAACTAAACGAAATAACTATAATTAACAAAAGTTTATCAACTAACTGTTTAACTGAAATGTGTGACTATCTGATCATAACTAAAATATTATATTATTATTGAACATTATTATATACATATTGTTTACATTCCGAAATATATTTGGATTTCCTTCATTTTATGTTAAGATACAAATAATATAAATTACTTATATATATTTATATTTTATTGTTATGTTATTTATTATTGAAGCATATTCAATAAACATAGCATATTCAATATAATGACTAATGACATAAATATAATAAAAAAATGCTTATATAAAATAGATATATATAAATAAAATATATAAAAAGAACATTGAATATTACATAATATGCATTATAAATCAAAAATAACCCAGTTTTAAAAAAGGAGAGGTATTTAACAATTATTTAAATATTTTGGATGATCATTTACTGAATTGAATTTTATGAATTATAAATAGGGTACATCATGTTTTACGAGCAGGGTTATTTTACAATATTCTTCTTTATAAATGAATGATCTCAACTATAAATATATTTTAAATAGAGCATAATCCAAATATATATAAATATTTAATATTAGAATAAATATAGAAATATTAAATATCTCCAATATATATATTTGATCAACTTTACAATAAATATTAATCATCATCATATGATATATACGTTTTTTTAAATATTATTATTAATTGTAAAATATTCGGAATAAATAAAAAATATAATTTAATTTATAATAAAAAACAACAAATCATATAATAACCAAAGATACAGCGAAGTTTGAAATTTTTGAAATAACTATTACAAACAAAGAAAGAAACCATGAATATAAACCAAATATATTATTATAATAGGTATCTTATATTATTATAATATAAATATAATTAATCAATAGGTAAAAATATTATCTTTATATCCTGTTCTTTCAAGAATAATAGTGGTGTCTAATATTAGTATTCAAATATTATACAATTTTATATGAAACAAGATATAATATTTATTTGTGTCTATAATATTTTATAACAAAAAATTTATTATAAAATTCCTCAAACTTCGTCCTATTTAAACTAAAGTTCAGAATCTTTCGAGTACCAACATTTGTGCTCAAACTCACTTCGTGAATGGAACGGATCGGTATTGCGTCAAATTTATAATATCTAATATTTAAAACGCTATTTACTTTCATTTCGCTTCGGAGTAGCTTAAAACCCATCGATTCGCGTACATATTAGAATCTTTGATCCGGATTTCAAAACGAATCTGGTAGGGTATCGTCCTACTCACCACAACATATTAATTGATGATTTATAAATATACCATATATAGTTTTTTTCAAATATGTAAGAAAAGTATAAATATATTTTATTTGGAATTAATAGATTACATTTAATTTATTTAAACATATTATAAATATACAATTAAGTATACAACAATAATAACTATAAAATTGTATATATTATAATATAGTAAGTAATTACTAATTAAGTAATATAATAGTTTATGTTAATTAAATTTAAATTACTAATATGGGTTTTAATTTATTATATTATATTTAATTATAAAGTATGATTAATACTACACAGGGTAATTATGGATATGTATATATGTATATATGTATGCCTATATATACCTACATATACACAGTATTACACACACACTCATATATATATATATATATATATATATATATATATATATATATATATATATATATATATATATAGATATACATTTTAAACCTGTCAAAATAGAGCAGTTGTAATAGTTGTAAAATAACTATATTTTTCAATTTTAAATAATGATCTCAACCTATAACAACCTAAAACATCTATGTTTTCTTAAATGACATATGCTATTTTCATACTAGTATACGTATTAATAATAATTCATGTTAAATAATATTCGTTATAATTCAATAAAAATCATTAAATAAATTATAAATGATTCATAGAACTACAATCTCCATATAGAAATATATAAATGATACTTAATAAAAATGATAAATAATAGAAATGATATTAATGTGAAAATTATATAAAATGAATAAATTATATAAATGAATATATATTTGATCGTCTTATACATATATTTAATTTATTTATAGAATGGAATAATTCCTATTAAAATATAAATAGTATATATTAAACCAATACCAAATAACAACATGTTAACTACCATACAAACTAAAAACCAATTTTAATTATTAGGAAAATATCAAAAATATAATTATTAACTTTATAGAGAAAAATAAAATACTGAATAATATACATTTTTAAGAATCACAAAATTCAATATTAAATAAAATATATTATATAAATAATATATATATAAAAAAAGAAATATCGTTCACTATTTAGATATTATTGTCATATAAAGAAAGTTATTAAAAATTATTAAAAATAATATGTTCGTCCAAATTATTATTTGTTCTCTCTTTTAGATAATGGGTAATAAATAATTGATTAATTCATTAATTCATTAATTATTTGATTACTCATTATAATTCATTCATTCTTAATGTATACGTATAAGTATGTTAATTTATAATACTAAACATTTTTAATATAATGTTTATATAATATATTAACTTCCCAGGATACGAATATTCATACGAATTTATGTAAATTTATATTCCCCGTGTGTTTCAGTATAGTTCTACGATATCTACATAAATAACTTTAAAAGATTTGAATAGAGTGTAGGCAAATGTTTATTGGTTCAAGAATAAGAGGACTTGAGCGATCAGTAATCTTATTTCGACTTCTCGCACTTCTTACTCAAACTGTAAATGATTTGCCTTCGCCTGAAAATGAGTTACTAATGAATTTGAATTATTACAAATTAAATTATATTTATTAGATAGGCGAATTCATTATTAAAATAAAGGTTTAAGTTAATGATATATATATATATATACGTAATAATATATATATATATATATATATATATATATATACGTAATGAAATATAAAATATATAAAAGAGTAGATGGCGTTCACGTTTTCATATATATATAAATAAGAATATTGATAAACTAACTCAGATTTGCCTATTCATCTTCAATAGTTACGCCATTTAGTGACATCATTGCCAATTGTTTTTCCAGTTCTACTTCAAACGTATTCTCCAATGCAATTTGTAAATCTTTCACCAACAATTTTTCCAACTCCATTCCCATCTGCACTTCCAATATTTCTTCTTTCTCCTGTTCTTCGTAATTATTATTGCTGCTGGTGTTGTTATGGTAGTTACGATTCTGCGATTTGTCATAACGGAAGAACAAGTGTTCTTTCATGCGACCGAACGTGAAGTAGGTACCCTTCTCGAAATCCAATGGTCGCATTTTCGCATCCTCCTCGACCTGAAGGTTAATCATTTCGGCCCGTTTGTCATAAGTGTCGTACTGCCCCTTCTGCTGTTTCGACTTTTGATTGTTCACGCTCATGAAGTTCTTATCGAATAGGCTGTAGGCAACGCCGCGGGTGAACGGTCTCCCCGCGTTAGCGTTTTTGTCGAAAAGACCGTAAGCCACGCCCTTGGAGTAGGTCTTGGGTATATCGTTGGAGTTGTCCGATGTCGAGTTGTTCTTGTGCGATTTGTAGGTTGACGACGTGTTGGTAGTGGTGGTCTGGGTTCGATCATATAGCGTGTACGGTTTCTCGTCCTTACCCTTCTTTATATCTCGGCGATAATTATCTTGCCTCGATTCTCTTTCGCCGTCGATCGGAGCATCGCGGAAGGCCGATTTCATGATCTTCTCGGTGATATTGAACTTGATGTTTTCTTTTTCATTTGATTGTTTTGGCATCCTGTTCAATTACTAATTGTTGTCGTAAAACTAAGATTAGCATTACATACAATAGTTATTATATAATTGAATTCGTATTTATGTTTAATATAATTTAAATATTTTTCATTCGCTAATATCATAAGCTCTACTAAATCATAATCTCTACTAAATCATAATCTCTACTAAATCATAATCTCTACTAAATCATAATCTCTAATAAATCATTATCTCTACTAAGTCATAATCTCTACTAAATCATAATCTCTACTAAATCATAATCTCTACTAAATCATAATCACTACTAAATCATAATCTCTACTAAATCATAATCTCTACTAAATCATAATCACTACTAAATCATAATCTCTACTAAATCATAATCTCTACTAAATCATAATCTCTAATAAATCCTTATCTCTAATAAATCATAATCTCTACTAAATCACTACTAAATCATAATCTCTACTAAATCATAATCTCTACTAAATCATAATCTCTACTAAATCATAATCTCTACTAAATCATAATCTCTACTAAATCATAATCACTACTAAATCATAATCTCTACTAAATCATAATCTCTAATAAATCATAATATCTACTAAATCATAATCTCTACTAAATCATAATCACTACTAAATCATAATCTCTACTAAATCATAATCTCTACTAAATCATAATCTCTAATAAATCATAATATCTACTAAATCATAATCTCTACTAAATCATAATCACTACTAAATCATAATCTCTACTAAATCATAATCTCTAATAAATCATTATCGCTACTAAGTCATAATCTCTACTAAATCATAATCTCTACTAAATCATAATCTCTACTAAATCATAATCACTACTAAATCATAATCTCTACTAAATCATAATCTCTACTAAATCATAATCACTACTAAATCATAATCTCTACTAAATCATAATCTCTACTAAATCATAATCTCTAATAAATCCTTATCTCTAATAAATCATAATCTCTACTAAATCACTACTAAATCATAATCTCTACTAAATCATAATCTCTACTAAATCATAATCTCTACTAAATCATAATCTCTAATAAATCATTATCTCTACTAAATCATAATCTCTACTAAATCTCTATTAAATCATAATCTCTACTAAATCATAATCTCTACTAAATCCTTATCTCTACTAAATCTCTATTAAATCATAAGCTCTACTAAATCATAATCTCTACTAAATCATAATCTCTACTAAATCATAATCTCTACTAAATCATAATGTCTACTAAATCATAATCTCTACTAAATCATAATCTCTAATAAATCATTATCTCTACTAAGTCATAATCTCTACTAAATCATAATCTCTACTAAATCATAATCTCTACTAAATCATAATCACTACTAAATCATAATCTCTACTAAATCATAATCTCTACTAAATCATAATCTCTAATAAATTATAATCTCTACTAAATCATAATCTCTAATAAATCATAATCTCTACTAAATCATAATCTCTACTAAATCATAATCTCTACTAAATCATAATCTCTACTAAATCATAATCTCTACTAAATCATAATCACTACTAAATCATAATCTCTACTAAATCATAATCTCTACTAAATCATAATCTCTAATAAATCATAATCTCTACTAAATCATAATCTCTAATAAATCATAATCTCTACTAAATCATAATCTCTACTAAATCATAATCTCTACTAAATCATAATCTCTACTAAATCATAATCTCTACTAAATCATAATCTCTACTAAATCATAATCTCTACTAAATCATAATCTCTACTAAGTCATAATCTCTAATAAATCATAATCTCTACTAAATCATAATCTCTAATAAATCATAATATCTACTAAATCATAATCTCTAATAAATCATAATCTCTACTAAATCATAATCTCTAATAAATCCTTATCTCTAATAAATCATAATCTCTACTAAATCACTACTAAATCATAATCTCTACTAAATCATAATCTCTACTAAATCATAATATCTAATAAATCATAATCTCTACTAAATCATAATCTCTACTAAATCATAATCTCTACTAAATCATAATCTCTACTAAATCATAATATCTAATAAATCATTATCTCTACTAAATCATAATCTCTACTAAATCTCTATTAAATCATAATCTCTACTAAATCACAATCTCTACTAAATCCTTATCTATACTAAATCTCTACTAAATCATAATCTCTACTAAATCATAATCTCTACTAAATCATAAGCTCTACTAAATCATAATCTCTACTAAATCATAATCTCTACTAAATCATAATCTCTACTAAATCATAATCTCTAATAAATCATAATCTCTACTAAATAATAATCTCTACTAAATCATAATCTCTACTAAATCATAATCTCTACTAAATCATAATCTCTACTAAATCATAATCTCTACTAAATAATAATCTCTAATAAATCATAATCTCTACTAAATCATAATCTCCAATAAATCATAATCTCTACTAAATCATAATCTCTACTAAATCATAATCTCTACTAAATCATAATCTCTACTAAATCATAATCTCTACTAAATCATAATCTCTAATAAATCATAATATCTACTAAATCATAATCTCTACTAAATCATAATCTCTACTAAATCATAATCTCTACTAAATCACTACTAAATCATAATCTCTACTAAATCATAATCTCTACTAAATCATAATCTCTACTAAATCATAATCTCTACTAAATCATAATCTCTACTAAATCATAATCTCTACTAAATCATAATCTCTACTAAATCATAATCTCTACTAAATCATAATCTCTACTAAATCACTACTAAATCATAATCTCTACTAAATCATAATCTCTACTAAATCATAATCTCTAATAAATCATAATATCTACTAAATCATAATCTCTACTAAATCATAATCACTACTAAATCATAATCTCTACTAAATCATAATCTCTAATAAATCATAATCTCTACTAAATCATAATCTCTAATAAATCATAATATCTACTAAATCATAATCTCTACTAAATCATAATCACTACTAAATCATAATCTCTACTAAATCATAATCTCTAATAAATCATTATCGCTACTAAGTCATAATCTCTACTAAATCATAATCTCTACTAAATCATAATCTCTACTAAATCATAATCACTACTAAATCATAATCTCTACTAAATCATAATCTCTACTAAATCATAATCTCTACTAAATCATAATCTCTACTAAATCATAATCACTACTAAATCATAATCTCTACTAAATCATAATCTCTACTAAATCATAATCACTACTAAATCATAATCTCTACTAAATCATAATCTCTAATAAATCCTTATCTCTAATAAATCATAATATCTACTAAATCACTACTAAATCATAATCTCTACTAAATCATAATCTCTACTAAATCATAATCTCTACTAAATCATAATCTCTAATAAATCATTATCTCTACTAAATCATAATCTCTACTAAATCTCTATTAAATCATAATCTCTACTAAATCATAATCTCTACTAAATCCTTATCTCTACTAAATCTCTATTAAATCATAAGCTCTACTAAATCATAATCTCTACTAAATCATAATCTCTACTAAATCATAATCTCTACTAAATCATAATGTCTACTAAATCATAATCTCTACTAAATCATAATCTCTAATAAATCATTATCTCTACTAAGTCATAATCTCTACTAAATCATAATCTCTACTAAATCATAATCTCTACTAAATCATAATCACTACTAAATCATAATCTCTACTAAATCATATTCTCTACTAAATCATAATCTCTAATAAATCATAATCTCTACTAAATCATAATCTCTAATAAATCATAATCTCTACTAAATCATAATCTCTAATAAATCATAATCTCTACTAAATCATAATCTCTAATAAATCATAATATCTACTAAATCATAATCTCTAATAAATCATAATCTCTACTAAATCATAATCTCTAATAAATCCTTATCTCTAATAAATCATAATCTCTACTAAATCACTACTAAATCATAATCTCTACTAAATCATAATCTCTACTAAATCTCTATTAAATCATAATCTCTACTAAATCATAATCTCTACTAAATCATAATCTCTACTAAATCATAATCTCTACTAAATCATAATATCTAATAAATCATTATCTCTACTAAATCATAATCTCTACTAAATCTCTATTAAATCATAATCTCTACTAAATCACAATCTCTACTAAATCCTTATCTATACTAAATCTCTACTAAATCATAATCTCTACTAAATCATAATCTCTAATAAATCATAATCTCTACTAAATCATAATCTCTACTAAATCATAATCTCTACTAAATCATAATCTCTACTAAATCATAATCTCTACTAAATCATAATCTCTACTAAATCATAATCTCTACTAAATCATAATCTCTACTAAATCATAATCTCTACTAAATCATAATCTCTACTAAATCATAATCTCTACTAAATCATAATCTCTAATAAATCATAATCTCTACTAAATAATAATCTCTACTAAATCATAATCTCTACTAAATCATAATCTCTACTAAATCATAATCTCTACTAAATCATAATCTCTACTAAATAATAATCTCTAATAAATCATAATCTCTACTAAATCATAATCTCCAATAAATCATGATCTCTACTAAATCATAATCTCTAATAAATCATAATCTCTACTAAATCATAATCTCTAATAAATCATAATCTCTACTAAATCATAATCTCTAATAAATCATAATATCTACTAAATCATAATCTCTAATAAATCATAATCTCTACTAAATCATAATCTCTAATAAATCCTTATCTCTAATAAATCATAATCTCTACTAAATCACTACTAAATCATAATCTCTACTAAATCATAATCTCTACTAAA
The DNA here is from genome assembly GCA_964035775.1 of Osedax frankpressi. Lineage (NCBI taxonomy): Eukaryota > Metazoa > Annelida > Polychaeta > Sabellida > Siboglinidae > Osedax > Osedax frankpressi. The sequence goes on from OZ038312.1 coordinate 27,508,573, forward strand.
TCTCTATTAAATCATAATCTCTACTAAATCATAATCTCTACTAAATCATAATCTCTACTAAATCATAATCTCTACTAAATCATAATCTCTACTAAATCATAATCTCTACTAAATCATAATCTCTACTAAATCATAATCTCTACTAAATCATAATCTCTACTAAATCATAATATCTAATAAATCATTATCACTACTAAATCATAATCTCTACTAAATCTCTATTAAATCATAATCTCTACTAAATCACAATCTCTACTAAATCCTTATCTCTACTAAATCTCTATTAAATCATAATCTCTACTAAATCATAATCTCTACTACATCATAATCTCTACTAAATCATAATCTCTACTAAATCATAATCTCTACTAAATCATAATCTCTACTAAATCATAATCTCTAATAAATCATAATCTCTAATAAATCATAATCTCTACTAAATCATAATCTCTAATAAATCATAATCTCTACTAAATCATAATCTCTAATAAATCATAAGCTCTACTAAATCATAATCTCTACTAAATCATAATCTCTAATAAATCATAATCTCTAATAAATCATAAGCTCTACTAAATTATAATCTCTACTAAATCATTATCTCTACTAAGTCATAATCTCTACTAAATCATAATCTCTACTAAATCATAATCTCTACTAAATCATAAGCTCTACTAAATCATAATCTCTACTAAATCATAATCTCTACTAAATCATAATCTCTACTAAATCATAATATCTACTAAATCATAATCTCTACTAAATCATAATCTCTAATAAATCATAATCTCTACTAAATCATAATCTCTACTAAATCATAATCTCTACTAAATCATAATCTCTACTAAATCATAATCTCTACTAAATCATAATCTCTACTAAATAATAATCTCTAATAAATCATAATCTCTACTAAATCATAATCTCTAATAAATCATAATCTCTACTAAATCATAATCTCTAATAAATCATAATCTCTACTAAATCACAATCTCTAATAAATCATAATCTCTACTAAATCATAATCTCTAATAAATCATAATATCTACTAAATCATAATCTCTAATAAATCATAATCTTTACTAAATCATAATCTCTAATAAATCCTTATCTCTAATAAATCATAATCTCTACTAAATCACTACTAAATCATAATCTCTACTAAATCATAATCTCTACTAAATCATAATCTCTACTAAATCTCTATTAAATCATAATCTCTAATAAATCATAATCACTACTAAATCATAATCTCTACTAAATCATAATCTCTACTAAATCATAATCTCTACTAAATCATAATCTCTACTAAATCATAATATCTAATAAATCATTATCTCTACTAAATCATAATCTCTACTAAATCTCTATTAAATCATAATCTCTACTAAATCACAATCTCTACTAAATCCTTATCTCTACTAAATCTCTATTAAATCATAATCTCTACTAAATCATAATCTCTACTAAATCATAATCTCTACTAAATCATAATCTCTACTAAATCATAATCTCTACTAAATCATAATCACTACTAAATCATAATCTCTACTAAATCATAATCTCTACTAAATCATAATCACTACTAAATCATAATCTCTACTAAATCATAATCTCTACTAAATCATAATCTCTAATAAATCCTTATCTCTAATAAATCATAATCTCTACTAAATCACTACTAAATCATAATCTCTACTAAATCATAATCTCTACTAAATCATAATCTCTACTAAATCATAATCTCTACTAAATCATAATCTCTACTAAATCATAATCTCTACTAAATCATAATCTCTACTAAATCATAATCTCTACTAAATCATAATCTCTACTAAATCATAATCTCTACTAAATCATAATCTCTAATAAATCATTATCGCTACTAAGTCATAATCTCTACTAAATCATAATCTCTACTAAATCATAATCTCTACTAAATCATAATCACTACTAAATCATAATCTCTACTAAATCATAATCTCTACTAAATCATAATCACTACTAAATCATAATCTCTACTAAATCATAATCTCTACTAAATCATAATCTCTAATAAATCCTTATCTCTAATAAATCATAATCTCTACTAAATCACTACTAAATCATAATCTCTACTAAATCATAATCTCTACTAAATCATAATCTCTACTAAATCATAATCTCTAATAAATCATTATCTCTACTAAATCATAATCTCTACTAAATCTCTATTAAATCATAACCTCTACTAAATCATAATCTCTACTAAATCATAATCTCTACTAAATCATAATCTCTAATAAATCCTTATCTCTAATAAATCATAATCTCTACTAAATCACTACTAAATCATAATCTCTACTAAATCATAATCTCTACTAAATCTCTATTAAATCATAATCTCTACTAAATCATAATCTCTACTAAATCATAATCTCTACTAAATCATAATCTCTACTAAATCATAATATCTAATAAATCATTATCTCTACTAAATCATAATCTCTACTAAATCTCTATTAAATCATAATCTCTACTAAATCACAATCTCTACTAAATCCTTATCTATACTAAATCTCTACTAAATCATAATCTCTACTAAATCATAATCTCTACTAAATCATAATCTCTACTAAATCATAATCTCTACTAAATCATAATCTCTACTAAATCATAATCTCTACTAAATCCTTATCTCTACTAAATCATAATCTCTACTAAATCATAATCTCTACTAAATCATAATCTCTACTAAATCATAATCTCTACTAAATCATAATCTCTACTAAATCATAATCTCTACTAAATCATAATCTCTACTAAATCATAATCTCTAATAAATCATAATCTCTACTAAATAATAATCTCTACTAAATCATAATCTCTACTAAATCATAATCTCTACTAAATCATAATCTCTACTAAATCATAATCTCTACTAAATAATAATCTCTAATAAATCATAATCTCTACTAAATCATAATCTCTAATAAATCATAATCTCTACTAAATCATAATCTCTAATAAATCATAATATCTACTAAATCATAATCTCTAATAAATCATAATCTCTACTAAATCATAATCTCTAATAAATCCTTATCTCTAATAAATCATAATCTCTACTAAATCACTACTAAATCATAATCTCTACTAAATCATAATCTCTACTAAATCTCTATTATATCATAATCTCTACTAAATCATAATCTCTACTAAATCATAATCTCTACTAAATCATAATCTCTACTAAATCATAATCTCTACTAAATCATAATCTCTAATAAATCATAATCTCTACTAAATCATAATCTCTACTACATCATAATCTCTACTAAATCATAATCTCTACTAAATCATAATCTCTACTAAATCATAATCTCTACTAAATCATAATCTCTAATAAATCATAATCTCTACTAAATCATAATCTCTAATAAATCATAATCTCTACTAAATCATAATCTCTAATAAATCATAAGCTCTACTAAATCATAATCTCTACTAAGTCATAATCTCTACTAAATCATAATCTCTACTAAATCATAATCTCTACTAAATCATAATCTCTACTAAATCATAATCTCTACTAAATCATAATCTCTACTAAATCATAATCTCTACTAAATCATAATCTCTAATAAATCATAATCTCTACTAAATCATAATCTCTACTAAATCATAATCTCTACTAAATCATTATCTCTACTAAGTCATAATCTCTACTAAATCATAATCTCTACTAAATCATAATCTCTACTAAATCATAAGCTCTACTAAATCATAATCTCTACTAAATCATAATCTCTACTAAATCATAATCTCTACTAAATCATAATCTCTACTAAATCATAATCTCTACTAAATCATAATCTCTACTAAATCATAATCTCTACTAAATCATAATCTCTACTAAATCATAATCTCTACTAAATAATAATCTCTAATAAATCATAATCTCTACTAAATCATAATCTCTAATAAATCATAATCTCTACTAAATCATAATCTCTAATAAATCATAATCTCTACTAAATCACAATCTCTAATAAATCATAATCTCTACTAAATCATAATCTCTAATAAATTATAATATCTACTAAATCATAATCTCTAATAAATCATAATCTTTACTAAATCATAATCTCTAATAAATCCTTATCTCTAATAAATCATAATCTCCACTAAATCTCTATTAAATCATAATCTCTAATAAATCATAATCTCTACTAAATCTCTATTAAATCATAATCTCTAATAAATCATAATCACTACTAAATCATAATCTCTACTAAATCATAATCTCTACTAAATCATAATCTCTACTAAATCATAATATCTAATAAATCATTATCTCTACTAAATCATAATCTCTACTAAATCTCTATTAAATCATAATCTCTACTAAATCACAATCTCTACTAAATCCTTATCTCTACTAAATCTCTATTAAATCATAATCTCTACTAAATCATAATATCTACTAAATCATAATCTCTACTAAATCATAATCTCTACTAAATCATAATCTCTACTAAATCATAATCTCTACTAAATCATAATCTCTACTAAATCATAATCTCTACTAAATCCTTATCTCTACTAAATCATAATCTCTACTAAATCATAATCTCTACTAAATCATAATCTCTACTAAATCATAATCTCTACTAAATCATAATCTCTACAAAATCATAATCTCTACTAAATCATAATCTCTACTAAATCATAATCTCTACTAAATCATAATCTCTACTAAATCATAATCTCTACTAAATCATAATCTCTACTAAATCATAATCTCTACTAAATCCTTATCTCTACTAAATCTCTATTAAATCATAATCTCTACTAAATCATAATCTCTACTAAATCATAATCTCTACTAAATCATAATCTCTACTAAATCATAATCTCTACTATATCCTTATCTCTACTAAATCATAATCTCTATTAAATCATAATCTCTACTAAATCATAATCTCTACTAAATCATAATCTCTACTAAATCATAATCTCTACTAAATCATAATCTCTAATAAATCATAATCTCTACTAAATCATAATCTCTAATAAATCATAATCTCTACTAAATCATAATCTCTAATAAATTATAATCTCTACTAAATCATAATCTCTAATAAATCATAATCTCTACTAAATCATAATCTCTACTAAATCATAATCTCTACTAAATCATAATCTCTAATAAATCATAATCTCTACTAAATCATAATCTCTAATAAATCATAAGCTCTACTAAATCATAATCTCTACTAAATCATAATCTCTACTAAATCATAATCTCTACTAAATCATAATCTCTAATAAATTATAAGCTCTACTAAATCATAATCTCTAATAAATCATAATCTCTACTAAATCATAATCTCTAATAAATCATAATCTCTACTAAATCATAATCTCTAATAAATCATAATATCTACTAAATCATAATCTCTAATAAATCCTTGTCTCTAATAAATCATAATCTCTACTAAATCATAATCTCTACTAAATCATAATCTCTACTAAATCATAATCTCTAATAAATCATAATCTCTAATAAATCATAATCTCTACTAAATCATAATCTCTAATAAATCATAATCTCTACTAAATCATAATCTCTACTAAATCATAATCTCTACTAAATCATAATCTCTACTAAATCATAATCTCTACTAAATCATAATCTCTACTAAATCATAATCTCTACTAAATCATAATCTCTACTAAATCATAATCTCTACTAAATCATAATCTCTACTAAATCATAATCTCTACTAAATCATAATCTCTACTAAATCTCTATTAAATCATAATCTCTAATAAATCATAATCTCTACTAAATCACTACTAAATCATAATCTCTACTAAATCATAATCTCTACTAAATCATAATCTCTACTAAATCATAATCTCTACTAAATCATAATCTCTACTAAATCATAATCTCTAATAAATCATAATCTCTAATAAATCATAATCTCTACTAAATCATAATCTCTACTAAATCATAATCTCTACTAAATCATAATCTCTACTAAATCTTAATCTCTACTAAATCATAATCTCTACTAAATCATAATCTCTACTAAATCATAATCTCTACTAAATCATAATCTCTACTAAATCATAATCTCTACTAAATCATAATCTCTACTAAATCATAATCTCTACTAAATCATAATCTCTACTAAATCATAATCTCTACTAAATCATAATATCTAATAAATCATTATCACTACTAAATCATAATCTCTACTAAATCTCTATTAAATCATAATCTCTACTAAATCACAATCTCTACTAAATCCTTATCTCTACTAAATCTCTATTAAATCATAATCTCTACTAAATCATAATCTCTACTACATCATAATCTCTACTAAATCATAATCTCTACTAAATCATAATCTCTACTAAATCATAATCTCTACTAAATCATAATCTCTAATAAATCATAATCTCTAATAAATCATAATCTCTACTAAATCATAATCTCTAATAAATCATAATCTCTACTAAATCATAATCTCTAATAAATCATAAGCTCTACTAAATCATAATCTCTACTAAATCATAATCTCTAATAAATCATAATCTCTAATAAATCATAAGCTCTACTAAATTATAATCTCTACTAAATCATTATCTCTACTAAGTCATAATCTCTACTAAATCATAATCTCTACTAAATCATAATCTCTACTAAATCATAAGCTCTACTAAATCATAATCTCTACTAAATCATAATCTCTACTAAATCATAATCTCTACTAAATCATAATATCTACTAAATCATAATCTCTACTAAATCATAATCTCTAATAAATCATAATCTCTACTAAATCATAATCTCTACTAAATCATAATCTCTACTAAATCATAATCTCTACTAAATCATAATCTCTACTAAATCATAATCTCTACTAAATAATAATCTCTAATAAATCATAATCTCTACTAAATCATAATCTCTAATAAATCATAATCTCTACTAAATCATAATCTCTAATAAATCATAATCTCTACTAAATCACAATCTCTAATAAATCATAATCTCTACTAAATCATAATCTCTAATAAATCATAATATCTACTAAATCATAATCTCTAATAAATCATAATCTTTACTAAATCATAATCTCTAATAAATCCTTATCTCTAATAAATCATAATCTCTACTAAATCACTACTAAATCATAATCTCTACTAAATCATAATCTCTACTAAATCATAATCTCTACTAAATCTCTATTAAATCATAATCTCTAATAAATCATAATCACTACTAAATCATAATCTCTACTAAATCATAATCTCTACTAAATCATAATCTCTACTAAATCATAATCTCTACTAAATCATAATATCTAATAAATCATTATCTCTACTAAATCATAATCTCTACTAAATCTCTATTAAATCATAATCTCTACTAAATCACAATCTCTACTAAATCCTTATCTCTACTAAATCTCTATTAAATCATAATCTCTACTAAATCATAATCTCTACTAAATCATAATCTCTACTAAATCATAATCTCTACTAAATCATAATCTCTACTAAATCATAATCACTACTAAATCATAATCTCTACTAAATCATAATCTCTACTAAATCATAATCACTACTAAATCATAATCTCTACTAAATCATAATCTCTACTAAATCATAATCTCTAATAAATCCTTATCTCTAATAAATCATAATCTCTACTAAATCACTACTAAATCATAATCTCTACTAAATCATAATCTCTACTAAATCATAATCTCTACTAAATCATAATCTCTACTAAATCATAATCTCTACTAAATCATAATCTCTACTAAATCATAATCTCTACTAAATCATAATCTCTACTAAATCATAATCTCTACTAAATCATAATCTCTACTAAATCATAATCTCTAATAAATCATTATCGCTACTAAGTCATAATCTCTACTAAATCATAATCTCTACTAAATCATAATCTCTACTAAATCATAATCACTACTAAATCATAATCTCTACTAAATCATAATCTCTACTAAATCATAATCACTACTAAATCATAATCTCTACTAAATCATAATCTCTACTAAATCATAATCTCTAATAAATCCTTATCTCTAATAAATCATAATCTCTACTAAATCACTACTAAATCATAATCTCTACTAAATCATAATCTCTACTAAATCATAATCTCTACTAAATCATAATCTCTAATAAATCATTATCTCTACTAAATCATAATCTCTACTAAATCTCTATTAAATCATAACCTCTACTAAATCATAATCTCTACTAAATCATAATCTCTACTAAATCATAATCTCTAATAAATCCTTATCTCTAATAAATCATAATCTCTACTAAATCACTACTAAATCATAATCTCTACTAAATCATAATCTCTACTAAATCTCTATTAAATCATAATCTCTACTAAATCATAATCTCTACTAAATCATAATCTCTACTAAATCATAATCTCTACTAAATCATAATATCTAATAAATCATTATCTCTACTAAATCATAATCTCTACTAAATCTCTATTAAATCATAATCTCTACTAAATCACAATCTCTACTAAATCCTTATCTATACTAAATCTCTACTAAATCATAATCTCTACTAAATCATAATCTCTACTAAATCATAATCTCTACTAAATCATAATCTCTACTAAATCATAATCTCTACTAAATCCTTATCTCTACTAAATCATAATCTCTACTAAATCATAATCTCTACTAAATCATAATCTCTACTAAATCATAATCTCTACTAAATCATAATCTCTACTAAATCATAATCTCTACTAAATCATAATCTCTACTAAATCATAATCTCTAATAAATCATAATCTCTACTAAATAATAATCTCTACTAAATCATAATCTCTACTAAATCATAATCTCTACTAAATCATAATCTCTACTAAATCATAATCTCTACTAAATAATAATCTCTAATAAATCATAATCTCTACTAAATCATAATCTCTAATAAATCATAATCTCTACTAAATCATAATCTCTAATAAATCATAATATCTACTAAATCATAATCTCTAATAAATCATAATCTCTACTAAATCATAATCTCTAATAAATCCTTATCTCTAATAAATCATAATCTCTACTAAATCACTACTAAATCATAATCTCTACTAAATCATAATCTCTACTAAATCTCTATTATATCATAATCTCTACTAAATCATAATCTCTACTAAATCATAATCTCTACTAAATCATAATCTCTACTAAATCATAATCTCTACTAAATCATAATCTCTAATAAATCATAATCTCTACTAAATCATAATCTCTACTACATCATAATCTCTACTAAATCATAATCTCTACTAAATCATAATCTCTACTAAATCATAATCTCTACTAAATCATAATCTCTACTAAATCATAATCTCTACTAAATCATAATCTCTACTAAATCATAATCTCTACTAAATCATAATCTCTAATAAATCATAATCTCTACTAAATCATAATCTCTACTAAATCATAATCTCTACTAAATCATTATCTCTACTAAGTCATAATCTCTACTAAATCATAATCTCTACTAAATCATAATCTCTACTAAATCATAAGCTCTACTAAATCATAATCTCTACTAAATCATAATCTCTACTAAATCATAATCTCTACTAAATCATAATCTCTACTAAATCATAATCTCTACTAAATCATAATCTCTACTAAATCATAATCTCTACTAAATCATAATCTCTACTAAATCATAATCTCTACTAAATAATAATCTCTAATAAATCATAATCTCTACTAAATCATAATCTCTAATAAATCATAATCTCTACTAAATCATAATCTCTAATAAATCATAATCTCTACTAAATCACAATCTCTAATAAATCATAATCTCTACTAAATCATAATCTCTAATAAATTATAATATCTACTAAATCATAATCTCTAATAAATCATAATCTTTACTAAATCATAATCTCTAATAAATCCTTATCTCTAATAAATCATAATCTCCACTAAATCTCTATTAAATCATAATCTCTAATAAATCATAATCTCTACTAAATCTCTATTAAATCATAATCTCTAATAAATCATAATCACTACTAAATCATAATCTCTACTAAATCATAATCTCTACTAAATCATAATCTCTACTAAATCATAATATCTAATAAATCATTATCTCTACTAAATCATAATCTCTACTAAATCACAATCTCTACTAAATCCTTATCTCTACTAAATCTCTATTAAATCATAATCTCTACTAAATCATAATATCTACTAAATCATAATCTCTACTAAATCATAATCTCTACTAAATCATAATCTCTACTAAATCATAATCTCTACTAAATCATAATCTCTACTAAATCATAATCTCTACTAAATCCTTATCTCTACTAAATCATAATCTCTACTAAATCATAATCTCTACTAAATCATAATCTCTACTAAATCATAATCTCTACTAAATCATAATCTCTACAAAATCATAATCTCTACTAAATCATAATCTCTACTAAATCATAATCTCTACTAAATCATAATCTCTACTAAATCATAATCTCTACTAAATCATAATCTCTACTAAATCATAATCTCTACTAAATCCTTATCTCTACTAAATCTCTATTAAATCATAATCTCTACTAAATCATAATCTCTACTAAATCATAATCTCTACTAAATCATAATCTCTACTAAATCATAATCTCTACTATATCCTTATCTCTACTAAATCATAATCTCTATTAAATCATAATCTCTACTAAATCATAATCTCTACTAAATCATAATCTCTACTAAATCATAATCTCTACTAAATCATAATCTCTAATAAATCATAATCTCTACTAAATCATAATCTCTAATAAATCATAATCTCTACTAAATCATAATCTCTAATAAATTATAATCTCTACTAAATCATAATCTCTAATAAATCATAATCTCTACTAAATCATAATCTCTACTAAATCATAATCTCTACTAAATCATAATCTCTAATAAATCATAATCTCTACTAAATCATAATCTCTAATAAATCATAAGCTCTACTAAATCATAATCTCTACTAAATCATAATCTCTACTAAATCATAATCTCTACTAAATCATAATCTCTAATAAATTATAAGCTCTACTAAATCATAATCTCTAATAAATCATAATCTCTACTAAATCATAATCTCTAATAAATCATAATCTCTACTAAATCATAATCTCTAATAAATCATAATATCTACTAAATCATAATCTCTAATAAATCCTTGTCTCTAATAAATCATAATCTCTACTAAATCATAATCTCTACTAAATCATAATCTCTACTAAATCATAATCTCTAATAAATCATAATCTCTAATAAATCATAATCTCTACTAAATCATAATCTCTAATAAATCATAATCTCTACTAAATCATAATCTCTACTAAATCATAATCTCTACTAAATCATAATCTCTACTAAATCATAATCTCTACTAAATCATAATCTCTACTAAATCATAATCTCTACTAAATCATAATCTCTACTAAATCATAATCTCTACTAAATCATAATCTCTACTAAATCATAATCTCTACTAAATCATAATCTCTACTAAATCATAATCTCTACTAAATCATAATCTCTACTAAATCTCTATTAAATCATAATCTCTAATAAATCATAATCTCTACTAAATCACTACTAAATCATAATCTCTACTAAATCATAATCTCTACTAAATCATAATCTCTACTAAATCATAATCTCTACTAAATCATAATCTCTAATAAATCATAATCTCTAATAAATCATAATCTCTACTAAATCATAATCTCTACTAAATCATAATCTCTACTAAATCATAATCTCTACTAAATCTTAATCTCTACTAAATCATAATCTCTACTAAATCATAATCTCTACTAAATCATAATCTCTACTAAATCATAATCTCTACTAAATCATAATCTCTACTAAATCATAATCTCTACTAAATCATAATCTCTACTAAATCTCTATTAAATCATAATCTCTAATAAATCATAATCTCTACTAAATCACTACTAAATCATAATCTCTACTAAATCATAATCTCTAATAAATCATAATCTCTACTAAATCATAATCTCTAATAAATCATAATCTCTACTAAATCATAATCTCTAATAAATCATAATCTCTACTAAATCATAATCTCTAATAAATCATAATCTCTAATAAATCATAATCTCTACTAAATCATAATCTCTACTAAATCATAATCTCTACTAAATCATAATCTCTACTAAATCATAATCTCTACTAAATCATAATCTCTAATAAATCATAATCTCTACTAAATCATAATCTCTACTAAATCATAATCTCTACTAAATCATAATCTCTACTAAATCATAATCTCTACTAAATAATAATCTCTAATAAATCATAATCTCTACTAAATCATAATCTCTAATAAATCATAATCTCTACTAAATCATAATCTCTAATAAATCATAATCTCTACTAAATCATAATCTCTAATAAATCATAATCTCTACTAAATCATAATCTCTAATAAATCATAATATCTACTAAATCATAATCTCTAATAAATCATAATATTTACTAAATCATAATCTCTAATAAATCCTTATCTCTAATAAATCATAATATCTACTAAATCACTACTAAATCATAATCTCTACTAAATTATAATCTCTACTAAATCATAATCTCTACTAAATCTCTATTAAATCATAATCTCTAATAAATCATAATCACTACTAAATCATAATCTCTACTAAATCATAATCTCTACTAAATCATAATCTCTACTAAATCATAATCTCTACTAAATCATAATATCTAATAAATCATTATCTCTACTAAATCATAATCTCTATTAAATCATAATCTCTACTAAATCACAATCTCTACTAAATCCTTATCTCTACTAAATCTCTATTAAATCATAATCTCTACTAAATCATAATCTCTACTAAATCATAATCTCTACTAAATCATAATCTCTACTAAATCATAATCTCTACTAAATCATAATCTCTACTAAATCATAATCTATACTAAATCATAATCTCTACTAAATCATAATCTCTACTAAATCCTTATCTCTACTAAATCTCTATTAAATCATAATCTCTACTAAATCATAATCTCTACTAAATCATAATCTCTACTAAATCATAATCTCTACTAAATCATAATCTCTACTAAATCATAATCTCTAATAAATCATAATCTCTATTAAATCATAATCTCTACTAAATCATAATCTCTACTAAATCATAATCTCTACTAAATCATAATCTCTACTAAATCATAATCTCTACTAAATCATAATCTCTACTAAATCATAATCTCTACTAAATCATAATCTCTACTAAATCCTTATCTCTACTAAATCATAATCTCTACTAAATCATAATCTCTACTAAATCATAATCTCTACTAAATCATAATCTCTACTAAATCATAATCTCTACTAAATCATAATCTCTACTAAATCATAATCTCTACTAAATCATAATCTCTACTAAATCATAATCTCTACTAAATCCTTATCTCTACTAAATCTCTATTAAATCATAATCTCTACTAAATCATAATATCTACTAAATCATAATCTCTACTAAATCATAATCTCTACTAAATCATAATCTCTACTATATCCTTATCTCTACTAAATCATAATCTCTACTAAATCATAATCTCTACTAAATCATAATCTCTACTAAATCATAATCTCTACTAAATCATAATCTCTACTAAATCATAATCTCTAATAAATCATAATCTCTACTAAATCATAATCTCTAATAAATCATAATCTCTACTAAATCATAATCTCTAATAAATCATAATCTCTACTAAATCATAATCTATAATAAATCATAATCTCTACTAAATCATAATCTCTAATAAATCATAATCTCTACTAAATCATAATCTCTAATAAATCATAAGCTCTACTAAATCATAATCTCTAATAAATCATAATCTCTACTAAATCATAATCTCTAATAAATCATAATCTCTACTAAATCATAATCTCTAATAAATCATAATATCTACTAAATCATAATCTCTAATAAATCCTTGTCTCTAATAAATCATAATCTCTACTAAATCACTACTAAATCATAATCTCTACTAAATCATAATCTCTACTAAATCATAATCTCTACTAAATCATAATCTCTACTAAATCATAATCTCTACTAAATCATAATCTCTACTAAATCATAATCTCTACTAAATCATAATCTCTACTAAATCATAATCTCTACTAAATCATAATCTCTACTAAATCATAATCTCTACTAAATCATAATCTCTACTAAATCATAATCTCTACTAAATCATAATCTCTACTAAATCTCTATTAAATCATAATCTCTAATAAATCATAATCTCTACTAAATCACTACTAAATCATAATCTCTACTAAATCATAATCTCTACTAAATCATAATCTCTACTAAATCATAATCTCTACTAAATCATAATCTCTACTAAATCATAATCTCTACTAAATCATAATCTCTACTAAATCATAATCTCTACTAAATCATAATATCTACTAAATCATAATATCTAATAAATCATTATCTCTACTAAATCATAATCTCTACTAAATCTCTATTAAATCATAATCTCTACTAAATCACAATCTCTACTAAATCCTTATCTCTACTAAATCTCTATTAAATCATAATCTCTACTAAATCATAATCTCTACTAAATCATAATCTCTACTAAATCATAATCTCTACTAAATCATAATCTCTACTAAATCATAATCTCTACTAAATCATAATCTCTACTAAATCCTTATCTCTACTAAATCTCTATTAAATCATAATCTCTACTAAATCATAATCTCTACTAAATCATAATCTCTACTAAATCATAATCTCTACTAAATCATAATCTCTACTATATCCTTATCTCTACTAAATCATAATCTCTACTAAATCATAATCTCTACTAAATCATAATCTCTACTAAATCATAATCTCTACTAAATCATAATCTCTACTAAATCATAATCTCTACTAAATCATAATCTCTACTAAATCATAAGCTCTACTAAATCATAATCTCTACTAAATCATAATCTCTACTAAATCACTACTAAATCATAATCTCTACTAAATCATAATCTCTACTAAATCATAATCTCTACTAAATCATATCTACTAAATCATAATCTCTACTAAAGCATAATATCTACTAAATCATAATCTCTACTAAAGCATAATCTCTACTAAATCATAATCTCTACTAAATCATAATCTCTAATAAATCATAATCTCTACTAAATCATAATCTCTACTAAATCATAATCTCTACTAAATCATAATCTCTACTAAATCATAATCTCTACTAAATCATAATCTCTAATAAATCATAATCTCTACTAAATCATAATATCTCCTAAATCATAATCTCTACTAAATCATAAGCTCTACTAAATCATAATCTCTACTAAATCATAATCTCTAATAAATCATAATCTCTACTAAATCACTACTAAATCATAATCTCTACTAAATCATAATCTCTACTAAATCATAATCTCTACTAAATCATAATATCTACTAAATCATAATCTCTACTAAAGCATAATCTCTACTAAATCATAATCTCTACTAAATCATAATCTCTAATAAATCATAATCTCTACTAAATCATAATCTCTACTAAATCATAATCTCTAATAAATCATAATATCTACTAAATAATAATCTCTAATAAATCCTTATCTCTAATAAATCATAATCTCTACTAAATCACTACTAAATCATAATCTCTACTAAATCATAATCTCTACTAAATCATAATCTCTACTAAATCATAATCTCTACTAAATCATAATCTCTACTAAAGCATAATCTCTACTAAATCATAATCTCTACTAAATCATAATCTCTACTAAATCTCTATTAAATCATAATCTCTAATAAATCATAATCTCTACTAAATCACTACTAAATCATAATCTCTACTAAATCATAATCTCTACTAAATCATAATATCTACTAAATCATAATCTCTACTAAATCATAATCTCTAATAAATCATAATATCTACTAAATCATAATCTCTACTAAATCATAATCTCTAATAAATCATAATCTCTACTAAATCATAATCTCTACTAAATCATAATATCTACTAAATCATAATATCTACTAAATCATAATCTCCACTAAATCATAATCTCTACTAAATCATAATCTCTACTAAATCATAATCTCTAATAAATCATAATCTCTACTAAATCACTACTAAATCATAATCTCTACTAAATCATAATCTCTACTAAATCATAATCTCTACTAAATCATAATATCTACTAAATCATAATCTCTACTAAATCATAATATCTCCTAAATCATAATCTCTACTAAATCACTACTAAATCATAATCTCTACTAAATCATAATCTCTACTAAATCATAATCTCTACTAAATCATAATATCTACTAAATCATAATCTCTACTAAATCATAATCTCTACTAAATCATAATCTCTACTAAATCATAATATCTACTAAATCATAATCTCTACTAAATCATAATATCTCCTAAATCATAATCTCTACTAAATCATAATATCTACTAAATCATAATCTCTACTAAATCATAATCTCTACTAAATCATAATCTCTAATAAATCATAATCTCTACTAAATCATAATCTCTACTAAATCATAATCTCTACTAAATCATAATCTCTACTAAATCATAATCTCTACTAAATCATAATCTCTACTAAATCATAATCTCTACTAAATAATAATCTCTAATAAATCATAATCTCTACTAAATCATAATCTCTAATAAATCATAATCTCTACTAAATCATAATCTCTAATAAATCATAATCTCTACTAAATCATAATCTCTAATAAATCATAATCTCTACTAAATCATAATCTCTAATAAATCATAATATCTACTAAATCATAATATCTAATAAATCATAATCTCTTATAAATCATAATCTCTACTAAATCATAATCTCTGATAAATCCTTATCTCTAATAAATCATAATCTCTACTAAATCACTACTAAATCATAATCTCTACTAAATCATAATCTCTACTAAATCATAATCTCTACTAAATCATAATCTCTACTAAATCATAATCTCTACTAAATCATAATCTCTACTAAATCTCTATTAAATCATAATCTCTAATAAATCATAATCACTACTAAATCATAATCTCTACTAAATCATAATCTCTACTAAATCATAATCTCTACTAAATCATAATCTCTACTAAATCATAATATCTAATAAATCATTATCTCTACTAAATCATAATCTCTACTAAATCTCTATTAAATCATAATCTCTACTAAATCACAATCTCTACTAAATCCTTATCTCTACTAAATCTCTATTAAATCATAATCTCTATTAAATCATAATCTCTACTAAATCATAATCTCTACTAAATCATAATCTCTACTAAATCATAATCTCTACTAAATCATAATCTCTAATAAATCATAATCTCTACTAAATCTCTATTAAATCATAATCTCTACTAAATCATAATCTCTACTAAATCATAATCTCTACTAAATCATAATCTCTACTAAATCATAATCTCTAATAAATCATAATCTCTACTAAATCTCTACTAAATCATAATCTCTACTAAATCATAATCTCTACTAAGTCATAATCTCTACTAAATCATAATCTCTACTAAATCATAATCTCTACTAAATCATAAGCTCTACTAAATCATAATCTCTACTAAATCATAATCTCTACTAAATCATAATCTCTACTAAATCATAATCTCTACTAAATCATAATCTCTAATAAATCATAATCTCTACTAAGTCATAATCTCTACTAAATCATAATCTCTACTAAATCATAATCTCTACTAAGTCATAATCTCTACTAAATCATAATCTCTACTAAATCATAATCTCTACTAAATCATAATCTCTACTAAATCATAATCTCTAATAAATCATAATCTCTAATAAATCATAAGCTCTACTAAATCATAATCTCTACTAAATCATAATCTCTACTAAATCATAATCTCTACTAAATCATAATCTCTACTAAATCATAATATCTAATAAATCATTATCTCTACTAAATCATAATCTCTACTAAATCTCTATTAAATCATAATTTCTACTAAATCATAATCTCTACTAAATCCTTATCTCTACTAAATCTCTATTAAATCATAATCTCTACTAAATCATAATCTCTACTAAATCATAATCTCTACTAAATCATAATCTCTACTAAATCATAATCTCTACTAAATCTCTATTAAATCATAATTTCTACTAAATCATAATCTCTACTAAATCCTTATCTCTACTAAATCTCTATTAAATCATAATCTCTACTAAATCATAATCTCTACTAAATCATAATCTCTACTAAATCATAATCTCTACTAAATCATAATCTCTACTAAATCATAATCTCTACTAAATCATAATCTCTACTAAATCATAATCTCTACTAAATCATAATCTCTACTAAATCATAATCTCTACTAAATCATAATCTCTACTAAATCATAATCTCTACTAAATCATAATCTCTACTAAATCATAATCTCTAATAAATCATAATCTCTAATAAATCATGTTCTCTACTATCTCCTAATCTCTACTAAATCATAATATCTACTAAATCCTTATCTCTACTAAATCCTTATCTCTAATAAATCATAAATATCTAATAAATCCTTATCTCTACTAAATCATAATCTCTACTAAATCCTTATCTCTACTAAATCATAATCTCTACTAAATCATAATCTCTATTAAATCATAATCTCTACTAAATCATAATCTCTACTAAATCATTATCTCTACTAAATCATAATCTCTACTAAATCACTACTAAATCATAATCTCTACTAAATCCTTATCTCTACTAAATCATAATCTCTAATAAATCATAATCTCTACTATCTCCTAATCTCTACTAAATCATAATATCTACTAAATCCTTATCTCTACTAAATCCTTATCTCTAATAAATCATAAATATCTACTAAATCCTTATCTCTACTAAATCATAATCTCTACTAAATCCTTATCTCTACTAAATCATAATCTCTACTAAATCATAATCTCTATTAAATCCTTATCTCTACTAAATCATAATCTCTACTAAATCATTATCTCTACTAAATCATAATCTCTACTAAATCCTTATATCTACTAAATCATAATCTCTACTAAATCATAATCTCTACTAAATCATAATCTCTACTAAATCATAATCTCTACTAAATCTCTATTAAATCATAATCTCTAATAAATCATAATCTCTACTAAATCACTACTAAATCATAATCTCTACTAAATCATAATCTCTACTAAATCATAATCTCTACTAAATCATAATCTCTACTAAATCATAATCTCTAATAAATCCTTATCTCTAATAAATCATAATCTCTACTAAATCACTACTAAATCATAATCTCTACTAAATCATAATCTCTACTAAATCATAATCTCTACTAAATCATAATCTCTACTAAATCATAATCTCTACTAAATCATAATCTCTACTAAATCATAATCTCTACTAAATCACAATCTCTACTAAATCCTTATCTCTACTAAATTATAATATCTACTAATTCTTAATCTCTACTATCTCCTAATATATACTAAATCATAATCTCTAATAAATCTTAATCTCTACTATCTCTTATCTAGCTCTACTGACTTATAAGATTCATTCAATCCAAAACCCTACTCATTCCTAAGCCCTACTGGTACCTAAGGTCCACTTGTATAGTTTAAGATAATTCTACTGACAATCATATGCTAAACTATATACATATTATAGATGGTTATATAATGTATAGTGTTAACTTTTAGCTATCCAATTATATTACTCTTAATAACATTTCTACTATTGCCTACGTGTCCTATATTATATAATAATAAGTTTTCTATAGGAGCAGTGATTACATATATAATGGTAGGTTCTACCTGTTGATATTTATAAGTATAAGTTTAAGTATAAATATGAGAATAAGTATAATTATAAGTATAAGTATAAATATAAGTATAAGTGTAAATGTAAGTATAAGTATAAGTGTAAGTGTAAATATAAGTATAAGTATAAGTATAAGTATAACCTTATAGCAGCAATTTGTTATTTAAAATTATTAAAACGCAGCTTTCCTTCTTTATTTATGAAAATATTTATTTTCATATGAAATATTATTTTAAATTTAATTATTAAAAAATAAATGATTATTTACTAATTGGTAATAAAACTTTAAAAATTGTTTAAGAATTCGAGGGAAAATAATATTTTTAAATATTCATGTTATAAAAATTACTACTACTACTACTACCATTACTACTACTACTACTACTACTACTACTACTACTACTACTACTACTACTACTACTACTACTACTACTACTACTACTACTACTACTACTACTACTACTACTACTACTACTACTACTACTACTACTACTACTACTACTACTACTACTACTACTACTACTACTACTACTACTACTACTACTACTACTACTACTACTACTACTACTACTACTACTACTACTACTACTACTACTACTACTACTACTACTACTACTACTACTACTACTACTACTACTACTACTACTACTACTACTACTACTACTACTACTACTACTACTACTACTACTACTACTACTACTACTACTACTACTACTACTACTACTACTACTACTACTACTACTACTACTACTACTACTACTACTACTACTACTACTACTACTACTACTACTACTACTACTACTACTACTACTACTACTACTACTACTACTACTACTACTACTACTACTACTACTACTACTACTACTACTACTACTACTACTACTACTACTACTACTACTACTACTACTACTACTACTACTACTACTACTACTACTACTACTACTACTACTACTACTACTACTACTACTACTACTACTACTACTACTACTACTACTACTACTACTACTACTACTACTACTACTACTACTACTACTACTACTACTACTACTACTACTACTACTACTACTACTACTACTACTACTACTACTACTACTACTACTACTACTACTACTACTACTACTACTACTACTACTACTACTACTACTACTACTACTACTACTACTACTACTACTACTACTACTACTACTACTACTACTACTACTACTACTACTACTACTACTACTACTACTACTACTACTACTACTACTACTACTACTACTACTACTACTACTACTACTACTACTACTACTACTACTACTACTACTACTACTACTACTACTACTACTACTACTACTACTACTACTACTACTACTACTACTACTACTACTACTACTACTACTACTACTACTACTACTACTACTACTACTACTACTACTACTACTACTACTACTACTACTACTACTACTACTACTACTACTACTACTACTACTACTACTACTACTACTACTACTACTACTACTACTACTACTACTACTACTACTACTACTACTACTACTACTACTACTACTACTACTACTACTACTACTACTACTACTACTACTACTACTACTACTACTACTACTACTACTACTACTACTACTACTACTACTACTACTACTACTACTACTACTACTACTACTACTACTACTACTACTACTACTACTACTACTACTACTACTACTACTACTACTACTACTACTACTACTACTACTACTACTACTACTACTACTACTACTACTACTACTACTACTACTACTACTACTACTACTACTACTACTACTACTACTACTACTACTACTACTACTACTACTACTACTACTACTACTACTACTACTACTACTACTACTACTACTACTACTACTACTACTACTACTACTACTACTACTACTACTACTACTACTACTACTACTACTACTACTACTACTACTACTACTACTACTACTACTACTACTACTACTACTACTACTACTACTACTACTACTACTACTACTACTACTACTACTACTACTACTACTACTACTACTACTACTACTACTACTACTACTACTACTACTACTACTACTACTACTACTACTACTACTACTACTACTACTACTACTACTACTACTACTACTACTACTACTACTACTACTACTACTACTACTACTACTACTACTACTACTACTACTACTACTACTACTACTACTACTACTACTACTACTACTACTACTACTACTACTACTACTACTACTACTACTACTACTACTACTACTACTACTACTACTACTACTACTACTACTACTACTACTACTACTACTACTACTACTACTACTACTACTACTACTACTACTACTACTACTACTACTACTACTACTACTACTACTACTACTACTACTACTACTACTACTACTACTACTACTACTACTACTACTACTACTACTACTACTACTACTACTACTACTACTACTACTACTACTACTACTACTACTACTACTACTACTACTACTACTACTACTACTACTACTACTACTACTACTACTACTACTACTACTACTACTACTACTACTACTACTACTACTACTACTACTACTACTACTACTACTACTACTACTACTACTACTACTACTACTACTACTACTACTACTACTACTACTACTAAAAAAAAAAAAAAATAACCCACATGATAAATCTGATCTCTCCAACTACCGTCCAATTTCCAATCTATCATATATATCCAAAACTCTTGAAAGAATTGTATCTTCCCAACTACACGACTATCTCGACAACAATAACATACTGAACCAATTCCAAAGTGCCTATACGACTTACAAGAGTACTGAAACCGCACTAACACATGTACTAAATAATATACTACTCCATCCAACAAAACACTGCTCCATTATTATTTTCCTCGACCTCTCCGCTGCTTTCGACACCATAGACCACAGCTTGCTAATCCGTCGGCTGCAGTGCATCGGAATTACAGGCACTGCACTAGATTGGTTTACATCCTACCTTGAAAGTCGCACATACTCAGTATGCATCGACTCATATAAAACTAAACCACGCATAATCTCTCACGGAGTTCCTCAGGGCTCTGTTCTCGCTCCAATACTGTTTAACATATACCTAGCACCTCTACTTGACATATTCGACAGATACCCAGAAATACATTTCCACACATATGCTGATGACATTCAAATATACTGCAGCTTACCAGATCCCTCTACTAACATATCTATACTAAACAACTGCTTAGACGAAATTAGTGGTTGGCTTGCCTCCAACTCTCTTTCCCTAAATACTAACAAAACAACTGTACTACTAATTAAATCCCCTACAACTTCCACAAATATACCTTCAATTCGGATCAATAACCAAATAATTAAATACTCTTCCACCGCTCAAAACCTTGGTATAATTTTCGATCAAAAATTATCTTTCTCTCAATACACAACTTCCTTATCAAAATCCATTAATCGAACACTCCACACTATCCGTCTAATTAGACCCTCCATCACCACCAAGCTCGCCCAACTGCTTGTTACATCCCTAATACTGCCTAGAATCGACTACTGCAACTCTACACTACACAGACTTCCCCGAAATTCTATAATTCCTTTCACCAAACTACTATATTCCGCAGCACGCATAGTTTACCGCATCCCTAAATACTCCAGAACTCATATAACTCCATATCTCAAAACATTACACTGGCTACCCATCACACAGCGAATCCAATACAAAATTATACTTCTCACTCATCTAGCTACACATCACAATAAACCAGACTACTTGACTGACCTACTGACTGACTACAATCCCTCCAGATCCCAACGTACTGAAAACCAATATAAATTACACACACACAACTGCACAAACCTCACAATAAAACAACAATCTGCCTTCTCTATTGCTGCTCCCAAACTATGGAATA
>OZ038312.1:27532729-27592729 GCA_964035775.1 Osedax frankpressi
CTGGGATAAAAAGATTCAGGAATAAAGAGGTTCAGGAATAAAGAGGTTCTGGGATGTAGAGGTTCAGGGATAAAGAGGTTCTGGGATAAAGAGATTCAGGGATAAAGAGATTCAGGGATAAAGAGGTTCTGGGATAAAGAGATTCTGGGATAAAGAGGTTCAGGGATAAAGAGGTTCTGGGATAAAGAGGTTCAGGAATAAAGAGGTTCAGGAATAAAGAGGTTCTGGGATGTAGAGGTTCAGGGATAAAGAGGTTCTGGGATAAAGAGGTTCAGGGATAAAGAGGTTCTGGGATAAAGATATTCTGGGATAAAGAGGTTCTGGGATAAAGAGGTTCTGGGATAAAGAGGTTCTGGGATAAAAAAGGTTCTGGGATAAAGAGGTTAAGGGATAAAGAGGTTCTGGGATAAAGAGGTTCTGGGATAAAGAGGTTCTGGGATAAAAAAGGTTCTGGGATAAAGAGGTTAAGGGATCAAGAGGATCAAGAATAAAGAGGTTCAGGGATAAAGAGGTTCTGGGATAAAGAGGTTCTGGGATAAAGAGGTTCAGGGATAAAGAGGTTCTGGGATAAAGATATTCTGGGATAAAGAGGTTCTGGGATAAAGAGGTTCTGGGATAAAGAGGTTCTGGGATAAAGAGGTTCAGGGATAAAGAGGTTCTGGGATAAAGATATTCTGGGATAAAAAAGGTTCTGGGATAAAAAGGTTCTGGGATAAAAAAGGTTCTGGGATAAAGAGGTTAAGGGATAAAGAGGTTCTGGGATAAAGAGGTTCAGGGATAAAGAGGTTCAGGAATAAAGAGGTTCTGGGATGTAGAGGTTCAGGGATAAAGAGGTTCAGGGATAAAGAGATTCAGGGATAAAGAGATTCAGGGATAAAGAGGTTCAGGGATAAAGAGGTTCAGGGATAAAGAGATTCAGGGATAAAGAGGTTCAGGGATAAAGAGGTTCTGGGATAAAGAGGTTCAGAGATAAAGAGGTTCTGGGATAAAGAGGTTCAGGGATAAAGAGGTTCAGGGATAAAGAGGTTCTGGGATAAAAAAGGTTCTGGGATAAAAAAGGTTCTGGGATAAAGAGGTTCTGGGATAAAGATATTCAGGGATAAAGAGGTTCAGGGATAAAGAGGTTCTGGGATAAAGAGGTTCTGGGATAAAGAGGTTCAGGGATAAAGAGGTTCAGGGATAAAGAGGTTCTGGGATAAAGAGGTTCTGGGATAAAGAGGTTCAGGGATAAAGAGGTTCTGGGATGTAGAGGTTCAGGGATAAAGAGGTTCAGGGATAAAGAGGTTCAGGGATAAAGAGGTTCTGGGATAAAGAGGTTCAGGGATAAAGAGGTTCTGGGATGTAGAGGTTCAGGGATAAAGAGGTTCAGGGATAAAGAGGTTCAGGGATAAAGAGGTTCTGGGATGTAGAGGTTCAGGGATAAAGAGGTTCAGGGATAAAGAGGTTCTGGGATGTAGAGGTTAAGGGATAAAGAGGTTCTGGAATAAAGAGGTTCTGGGATGTAGAGGTTCTGGGATAAAGAGGTTCTGGGATAAAGAGGTTCTGGGATAAAGAGGTTCTAGGATAAAGAGGTTCTGGGATAAAGAGGTTCAGGGATAAAGAGGTTCTGGGATAAAGATATTCTGGGATAAAGAGGTTCTGGGATAAAGAGGTTCTGGGATAAAGAGGTTCTGGGATAAAAAAGGTTCTGGGATAAAGAGGTTAAGGGATAAAGAGGTTCTGGGATAAAGAGGTTCTGGGATAAAGAGGTTCTGGGATAAAAAACTTCTTCATCGTCAATTTGAACATTTATAATTATTTCTTGTATATTATAATTAACTTTTAACATTCTAAATGAACATATCCCGAATCTATTTCACGAACACAATATATTGCATCACCTTCTTTCTCTGTTGACCTGTGGTCAATGGTCAAGTAAATCAGATCAAATTGACCGATTGTAAATTCCCTACGAGAACCCGACGAATTAGCGGACGGGCGATCGGTCGATAGGTTTGTTTATATCCGGTTTCCATTGACTACGGCGTCTATTCGTCCCGCCCCCACACCCACTGCGTTACTTTCGATCGCTGATTATTAGTCGATTCATTACAACGGGTCGAACGAAATAACGTTTTCCAAACAGCCCCCCCGTGACATTATCTACAACATGTAATAGCAGTTGGTGTTGCAATAGAGCTAATATCTACAGATTCAACGTCAGATAACATGGGAAGGGGTCGCACAAATATACCAAACATCGCAAACGACGGAAGATGGGTTAGAGATATGTAAACATAAGTCAGTATGTAACTATGAAGTGTATCCAATGCGTATGTAATTTCATAAGCTATATCAAGTATTGTATATATTGAAACTTATGTGATTTGTTTACTTATTCCATATCTGTAATGTGTTTGCGATTATTTCAAACTCGAGTTCTAAGAGACGCCGGAATTCGTCTTGAAAATCTCGATTTGAAATACAAATTGGATTTCATAATTACTTTAAGTGCACACTACTTAGTAATGTACATGGTGGGTTTACATTGTTCATATTCCTACTCTCAAACTACTTTTCTTTTTAAACGTCCCTCTAAATTATTGAAACTAACCTGATTCGAAATTCTCTAATATCCTAATGTGACTTTAATTGTACCTAATTGACTTTAAGAATCTCAAATCTAAACTTGAAGACAAACAAACTCTATTTGTTCTACGTCCTCGCCATACCTTAAACGCCAACCCTTATCTACCTTAAACTACTTCCTTCATTTACCTTAAACTCCTCCCCTCGTTCATCTTAAACTCCTCCCCTCCTTCTCCTTAAAGTCATCCCCTCCTTATCCTTAAACTCACCCCCTCCTTTTCCTTAAACTCCTCCCCTCATGCTCCTTAAACTCCTCACCTCCTTCTCCTTAAACTCCTCCCCTCCTTATCCTTAAACTCATCCCCTCCTGCTTAAACTCCTCCATCATTCTCCTTAAACTCATCCCCTCCTTCTCCTTAAACTCCTCCCCTCCTTCTCCTTGAATACCTCTCCTCCTTCTCCTTAAACTCCTCCCCTCATTCATCTTAAACTCCTCCCATCATTTATCTTAAATTCCTCCCCCATCTAATAAAACTCTTCCCCTCATTTACCTTCAACCCATCATAGTATCCATCATAATCTCGATCCTTCCTCTATATTAATCTCCTCTCCATATCCATCATATGTCCCTCCTCGTATGATCATAACCTCCACCCATACACATAAGTATTATGACTAAATGCCCCGCCATATCTCCTAAGGTTTGAGTTCTAATGTAACATTTATTGATTGAGAAATAGATATTTCAGAAATGAATTCAGACCAACTCCGCTCCCACTCGGCAGTACGAACATCGCGGCCAAACAGCTCCGCCGTTAAACAGACGTGACGAAGCTACGACGGCTAGCTCCTCGTGGCGACCCTTACTTCAGCCCCTCGTCGGGCCGGTGCACACCAGATCCAGGCACGCAGCCAGCGCAGACTTCCACTACTCGGAGCACGATAATCGCTCCAAGATCGATTGCTTCGGAGAGATATTCGGCGAGGTTCGTTTACCTTTTACGTGAACCTGTTGGATCCCCGTAAACCCTTCAATTAAGTTATACCTACTTAGAAAGGACTACGCTGTTAGCAGAAATGGATCATTTATCATAACAAAAGTTATAATTCTATAATTATTGCGTTAAAAAATGAAATTAAGAGATGCGCAAAGGATATAAACATATAAACAATTAACTAACAATTTAATGACTCCATTTACTGACTTTAATGACTCCGTGTTATCTGTTTAAATACAACTATATAAATAAATAAATCCTTATCTATTCTATGAAGATCGTATATTCGACATTAGAAACCCGCAATAGACTGTGCAACCCCGGATTCAACTGCACATTTGTACATATTGCATGGATAATGTACAGACCCTTTTAAGAAATGGCATTGGCCCATCATACACGACGGCCATATCCACCAGCGCAATCTACTGAGCAGATACACAGACAGATACACGGACAGATACACGGACAGATACACAGACAGATACACAGACAGATACACAGACAGATACACAGACAGATACACAGACAGATACACGGGCTCACCTGTACAGTGTACATGTCCATTTAGCTCAGCCTTTAACCCATTCGTAGTCACCAACCGTTATTAATTACCTTTCACGGCATGTCGTGGTTACGAGGTTCTGGGTTATTGACGTTGTACCATACTACAGTTAGCGCGATATCTCGAAAATATCTCATAATAACAAGTTATTTCTAAAATATCGTGAAATGTCGTAAAGTACTGTGAGATTATCCGTAATTGTCGATAAATATCGGCAAATATCGAGAAACTTTCATAGTAAATATTATGATAGATTGATTATTTAAATGTACAATAGACTGTTTTAGAAAAGTCGAAGTGATGATGTAATATTATGAAACTTACTATAGATACCTTACCTTACTACAAATGGTATTCAATTTCTTCTTCCCACATTACGACCACTTTCTACTACAATTGTATTGTTCCTACCACTACTACTACTACCACTACTACTACTACTATAGAGGCTTCGTGTTTTCATATAAAATCACGCCCATTTCCGGCGCAAGTTTGAATAGGATTTAGTTACGAAATTAGACTTTAATCTTCTCATGTGGGCTATTAAATAATAAGCTGGCTACTATAATATGTACGATATAGCATTGTTCTATTACATAATATAATATACGATTCAATCTTGGGAATTACCAATTACCCTATATTACAATGTAGATTTAAGTATTCTAATTTTAGATATTACGTAATGTTTGAAATTATCGAAACCTCGAAACCCACTAACCTGCTAATAATTATTTTATTAAATTATTATACTAAAATAGATATGCAGGTTATGCTGTTACAATTTTTAAACTGTATATGTTGATTTAGTAGTCGGTGTATATTGGTACAAGTTAGTCGATGGTCAGTTACAGTTTAAAGTGGTCAGTAGAAATTGTACATCGACCAATGATTGACATAACCAGGTATAAAAACGTGCTACTTGAGACCCAGATTAATATGATAATCCCCGACCACGGACCGAGCTCCTTCTCGATAACTCCCCCTACTACACCACATCACGACCCCATCCACGCTCCCATACGTGGACCACTCATATTATCACCCTTACCATCGCGTTTCTAATCTCCTCCTTGGCCGCATCCCAATCCAAACGGCCGCGCGACCAAACCCTAACCACGCCCCCGAGCAATCCCCTAACCACGCCCCTAACCACGCCCCTAACCACGCCCCCTAACCACGCCCCCCCAACCCTCCCCGCAGCCCCGCTTCGTCGGTAAACATATTTCCGATCTGCACGTGAACTTGCACGAGTCTGCTCAGGATCTCCTCCACAGCACGCAGCAAGACTACTACTCGGGCAGTCTGTACAACTACTACTATAGGTATGTACTATAGGTGTGTACTATAGGTGTGTACTATAGGTGTGTACTATAGGTGTGTACTATAGGTCTGTATTATAGGGCTGTACTATAGGTCTGTACTATAGGTGTGTACTATAGGTCTGTATTATAGGTGTGTACTATAGGTGTGTACTATAGGTGTGTACTACTATAGGTGTGTACTATAGGTATGTACTATAGGTCTGTACTATAGGTGTGTACTATAGGTGTGTACTATAGGGCTGTACTATAGGTCTGTACTATAGGTGTGTACTATAGGTGTGTACTACTATAGGTGTGTACTATAGGTGTGTATTATAGGTCTGTATTATAGGTCTGTACTATAGGTGTGTACTATAGGTGTGTACTATAGGTCTGTATTATAGGTGTGTACTATAGGTGTGTACTATAGGTGTGTACTACTATAGGTGTGTACTATAGGTGTGTATTATAGGTCTGTATTATAGGTCTGTACTATAGGTGTGTACTATAGGTGTGTACTATAGGTCTGTATTATAGGTGTGTACTATAGGTGTGTACTATAGGTGTGTACTATAGGTGTGTATTATAGGTCTGTACTATAGGTGTGTACTATAGGTCTGTACTATAGGTTTGTATTATAGGTGTGTACTATAGGTGTGTACTATAGGTATGTACTATAGGTGTGTATTATAGGTGTGTACTATAGGTGTGTACTATAGGTCTGTACTATAGGTCTGTATTATAGGTCTGTATTATAGGTCTGTACTATAGGTGTGTACTATAGGTGTGTACTATAGGTCTGTATTATAGGTGTGTACTATAGGTCTGTACTATAGGTGTGTACTATAGGTCTGTACTATAGGTTTGTATTATAGGTGTGTACTATAGGTGTGTACTATAGGTATGTACTATAGGTGTGTATTATAGGTGTGTACTATAGGTGTGTACTATAGGTCTGTACTATAGGTCTGTATTATAGGTCTGTATTATAGGTCTGTACTATAGGTGTGTACTATAGGTGTGTACTATAGGTCTGTATTATAGGTGTGTACTATAGGTGTGTACTATAGGTGTGTACTATAGGTCTGTACTATAGGTGTGTACTATAGGTGTGTACTATAGGTGTGTACTATAGGTGTGTACTATAGGTGTGTACTATAGGTGTGTACTATAGGTGTGTACTATAGGTCTGTACTATAGGTGTGTACTATAGGTCTGTATTATAGGTGTGTACTATAGGTATGTACTATAGGTGTGTACTATAGGTGTGTACTATAGGTCTGTACTATAGGTCTGTACTATAGGTGTGTACTATAGGTCTGTACTATAGGTTTGTATTATAGGTGTGTACTATAGGTGTGTACTATAGGTATGTACTATAGGTCTGTACTATAGGTCTGTACTATAGGTGTGTATTATAGGTCTGTATTATAGGTCTGTACTATAGGTGTGTACTATAGGTGTGTACTATAGGTCTGTATTATAGGTGTGTACTATAGGTGTGTACTATAGGTGTGTACTATAGGTGTGTATTATAGGTCTGTACTATAGGTGTGTACTATAGGTCTGTACTATAGGGCTGTACTATAGGTGTGTACTATAGGTGTGTATTATAGGTATGTACTATAGGTCTGTACTATAGGTCTGTACTATAGGTCTGTATTATAGGTCTGTATTATAGGTATGTACTATAGGTGTGTACTATAGGTGTGTACTATAGGTCTGTATTATAGGTGTGTACTATAGGTGTGTACTATAGGTGTGTACTATAGGTCTGTACTATAGGTGTGTACTATAGGTGTGTACTATAGGTGTGTACTATAGGTGTGTACTATAGGTGTGTACTATAGGTGTGTACTATAGGTGTGTACTATAGGTCTGTACTATAGGTGTGTACTATAGGTCTGTATTATAGGTGTGTACTATAGGTATGTACTATAGGTGTGTACTATAGGTGTGTACTATAGGTGTGTACTATAGGTGTGTATTATAGGTGTGTACTATAGGTATGTACTATAGGTATGTACTATAGGTGTGTACTATAGGTCTGTACTATAGGTGTGTACTATAGGTGTGTACTATAGGTATGTACTATAGGTATGTACTATAGGTGTGTACTATAGGTGTGTACTATAGGTGTGTACTATAGGTGTGTATTATAGGTGTGTACTATAGGTATGTACTATAGGTATGTACTATAGGTGTGTACTATAGGTCTGTACTATAGGTGTGTACTATAGGTGTGTACTATAGGTATGTACTATAGGTATGTACTATAGGTGTGTACTATAGGTGTGTACTATAGGTGTGTACTATAGGTGTGTATTATAGGTGTGTACTATAGGTATGTACTATAGGTGTGTACTATAGGTGTGTACTATAGGTGTGTACTATAGGTGTGTATTATAGGTGTGTACTATAGGTATGTACTATAGGTATGTACTATAGGTCTGTACTATAGGTGTGTACTATAGGTGTGTACTATAGGTATGTACTATAGGTGTGTATTATAGGTGTGTACTATAGGTATGTACTATAGGTATGTACTATAGGTCTGTACTATAGGTGTGTACTATAGGTGTGTACTATAGGTATGTACTATAGGTATGTACTATAGGTGTGTACTATAGGTGTGTACTATAGGTGTGTACTATAGGTGTGTATTATAGGTGTGTACTATAGGTATGTACTATAGGTATGTACTATAGGTGTGTATTATAGGTGTGTACTATAGGTATGTACTATAGGTATGTACTATAGGTCTGTACTATAGGTGTGTACTATAGGTGTGTACTATAGGTATGTACTATAGGTGTGTACTATAGGTGTGTATTATAGGTGTGTACTATAGGTCTGTACTATAGGTCTATATTATAGGTCTGTATTATAGGTCTGTATTATAGGTGTGTACTATAGGTGTGTATTATAGGTGTGTATTATAGGTGTGTACTATAGGTCTGTATTATAGGTGTGTACTATAGGTGTGTATTATAGGTGTGTATTATAGGTGTGTATTATAGGTCTGTACTATAGGTCTGTACTATAGGTGTGTACTATAGGTGTGTACTATAGGTATGTACTATAGGTGTGTACTATAGGTGTGTACTATAGGTATGTACTATAGGTGTGTACTATAGGTGTGTACTATAGGTGTGTAGTATAGGTGTGTATTATAGGTGTGTACTATAGGTGTGTACTATAGGTGTGTATTATAGGTGTGTATTATAGGTGTGTACTATAGGTATGTACTATAGGTATGTACTATAGGTGTGTACTATAGGTGTGTACTATAGGTGTGTACTATAGGTGTGTATTATAGGTGTGTACTATAGGTATGTACTATAGGTATGTACTATAGGTCTGTACTATAGGTGTGTACTATAGGTGTGTACTATAGGTATGTACTATAGGTGTGTATTATAGGTGTGTACTATAGGTATGTACTATAGGTATGTACTATAGGTCTGTACTATAGGTGTGTTCTATAGGTGTGTACTATAGGTATGTACTATAGGTGTGTATTATAGGTGTGTACTATAGGTATGTACTATAGGTATGTACTATAGGTCTGTACTATAGGTGTGTACTATAGGTGTGTACTATAGGTATGTACTATAGGTGTGTACTATAGGTGTGTATTATAGGTGTGTACTATAGGTCTGTACTATAGGTCTATATTATAGGTCTGTATTATAGGTCTGTATTATAGGTGTGTACTATAGGTGTGTATTATAGGTGTGTATTATAGGTGTGTACTATAGGTCTGTATTATAGGTGTGTACTATAGGTGTGTACTATAGGTATGTACTATAGGTGTGTATTATAGGTGTGTACTATAGGTGTGTACTATAGGTCTGTACTATAGGTCTGTATTATAGGTCTGTATTATAGGTCTGTACTATAGGTGTGTACTATAGGTGTGTACTATAGGTCTGTATTATAGGTGTGTACTATAGGTCTGTACTATAGGTGTGTACTATAGGTCTGTACTATAGGTTTGTATTATAGGTGTGTACTATAGGTGTGTACTATAGGTATGTACTATAGGTGTGTATTATAGGTGTGTACTATAGGTGTGTACTATAGGTCTGTACTATAGGTCTGTATTATAGGTCTGTATTATAGGTCTGTACTATAGGTGTGTACTATAGGTGTGTACTATAGGTCTGTATTATAGGTGTGTACTATAGGTGTGTACTATAGGTGTGTACTATAGGTCTGTACTATAGGTGTGTACTATAGGTGTGTACTATAGGTGTGTACTATAGGTGTGTACTATAGGTGTGTACTATAGGTGTGTACTATAGGTGTGTACTATAGGTGTGTACTATAGGTCTGTACTATAGGTGTGTACTATAGGTCTGTATTATAGGTGTGTACTATAGGTATGTACTATAGGTGTGTACTATAGGTCTGTACTATAGGTGTGTACTATAGGTGTGTACTATAGGTATGTACTATAGGTATGTACTATAGGTGTGTACTATAGGTGTGTACTATAGGTGTGTACTATAGGTGTGTATTATAGGTGTGTACTATAGGTATGTACTATAGGTGTGTACTATAGGTGTGTACTATAGGTGTGTACTATAGGTGTGTATTATAGGTGTGTACTATAGGTATGTACTATAGGTATGTACTATAGGTCTGTACTATAGGTGTGTACTATAGGTGTGTACTATAGGTATGTACTATAGGTGTGTATTATAGGTGTGTACTATAGGTATGTACTATAGGTATGTACTATAGGTCTGTACTATAGGTGTGTACTATAGGTGTGTACTATAGGTATGTACTATAGGTATGTACTATAGGTGTGTACTATAGGTGTGTACTATAGGTGTGTACTATAGGTGTGTATTATAGGTGTGTACTATAGGTATGTACTATAGGTATGTACTATAGGTGTGTATTATAGGTGTGTACTATAGGTATGTACTATAGGTATGTACTATAGGTCTGTACTATAGGTGTGTACTATAGGTGTGTACTATAGGTATGTACTATAGGTGTGTACTATAGGTGTGTATTATAGGTGTGTACTATAGGTCTGTACTATAGGTCTATATTATAGGTCTGTATTATAGGTCTGTATTATAGGTGTGTACTATAGGTGTGTATTATAGGTGTGTATTATAGGTGTGTACTATAGGTCTGTATTATAGGTGTGTACTATAGGTGTGTATTATAGGTGTGTATTATAGGTGTGTATTATAGGTCTGTACTATAGGTATGTACTATAGGTGTGTACTATAGGTGTGTACTATAGGTATGTACTATAGGTGTGTACTATAGGTGTGTACTATAGGTATGTACTATAGGTGTGTACTATAGGTGTGTACTATAGGTGTGTAGTATAGGTGTGTATTATAGGTGTGTACTATAGGTATGTACTATAGGTATGTACTATAGGTCTGTACTATAGGTGTGTACTATAGGTGTGTACTATAGGTATGTACTATAGGTGTGTACTATAGGTGTGTATTATAGGTGTGTACTATAGGTCTGTACTATAGGTCTATATTATAGGTCTGTATTATAGGTCTGTATTATAGGTGTGTACTATAGGTGTGTATTATAGGTGTGTATTATAGGTGTGTACTATAGGTCTGTATTATAGGTGTGTACTATAGGTGTGTATTATAGGTGTGTATTATAGGTGTGTATTATAGGTCTGTACTATAGGTCTGTACTATAGGTGTGTACTATAGGTGTGTACTATAGGTATGTACTATAGGTGTGTACTATAGGTGTGTACTATAGGTATGTACTATAGGTGTGTACTATAGGTGTGTACTATAGGTGTGTAGTATAGGTGTGTATTATAGGTGTGTACTATAGGTGTGTACTATAGGTGTGTATTATAGGTGTGTACTATAGGTGTGTACTATAGGTGTGTACTATAGGTCTGTACTATAGGTCTGTACTATAGGTGTGTATTATAGGTCTTTATTATAGGTCTGTACTATAGGTCTGTACTATAGGTCTGTACTATAGGTGTGTATTATAGGTCTGTACTATAGGTCTGTACTATAGGTCTGTACTATAGGTCTGTACTATAGGTATATACTATAAGTCTGTACTATAGGTATATACTATAGGTATGTACTATAGGTATGCACTATAGTTGTGTACTATAGGTGTGTATTATAGGTGTATGGGGTCACGACGTCGCGAGATCACGGTGCTGAAATCTAGGCACGGACAATTAGAATTTATAAACATTAGATTATATATACTAATAAATAAAATTTACGCTCCGATATGCGTTGCGTAATAGTTACGTAATCGTTTAGTTAAATAATAGTTATGCAATATGACATTCGAAAGTGTCCGGGTAAAGAACGTTCATGAAATAATCAAATTAGAGATAGTAGCACGAGTAGGCAAATCAATATAATGTGTGGTGTGTGATGTGGGGTTTATAATAGATAGTATGTAGTGTGCTGTGTAGTGTGGTATGCGTTATACTGCATTGTACTATATGAGGTGTGGTGTGTACATATATTAATATATTCATAAGCGTAACAAATTAGAGAGGCTATGTATGGAGATTATAAATAATTATAAATGATATCACTTATAATAATGAATAGTCGGTATATGTTTTTAATCGTATAACAATCGATAGCCATTGTTATAAGATTAAACGGTGAACTTATATCGATTGTTATAAGTTTAACGAAATTCTTTTATATTCATATTTTTTTATTTTCACAAACTAATTTCTCCAACATTCACCAAAACATTCTGCTAAAGTTATGTTACATAATGCAACCCGTGGGTCGCTTTGGAAGTCCATCGGCTGATTGATTGATACGATCTGTTAGCAAAAGAACCAATAGCGTAGGCGTACTAGGTGTACCTGGATGTACCTGGATGTAACATTGTGTTATGCAATACTGAGTTGATTCTCAGAGTGTTTAGAGTGTTTAGAGTTTTTAGATAATCGAATAAATAGAAACAACTTTATCCACTTATGCAACTAAATAGGGCAACGTAATGCTGGGACGTTTCGTAACACTGAAACGTTTCGTAATATCGCGTACGTAACCATTGTTTACACGGTAGTCTGACCATGGTACATTGTTCTACTCGCAATCGTTGATCTAATCGCATAGGCTGAATATGACTCAATATACGAGAAACAACAATAACTGTGATTATTAGATCGGACCCAGTTCAATCATAGAAGAAGCATTGTTACACTGTTTGATTAATAAGAAATACAGGCAAACTTTTACAATGGTCTGATTTAGCTTTGAAACTGATGTGGCTACTTTAATTTAATATGATAAAAAGCAATAGTATTTTATAACATATTTGTTTGCTTGTAAAACGTATGGGCGATAATAGTGTAATATTTTTGTTATTTATAACAAAACTATCAATAAATCAGTCATTAAAGATAGTTAAGAACAATTGTTGGTAGAAACTGTTGTATATAGTACTAAACTATGATTACATATATAATACCCACACTATAATATATAAGCCACTATATATTTATTTTACTTAGAAAACCTGGACATCATCTGATTAATAATGGGAAACACAGACGATATCCTAAAGATTATTTAAAAGTTCGTAAGCATTATGATCTCTAGGGTATTTTTAACATAACATAAATATATGTTTATAGCATTATAAACTAAAGCATTATATTTCACAATTAATTAATAATTAATGCATTCAATAATTAAATCAATCGATAGCTCGAAAAGCAAAATACTTCAGGTATCGACAGAGATATACCCATCGACATTGCCATATTAGGAAATAGTCAACAACCTTTGCTGAAAGGACAACATAAATGGAAGTTAGTGGCCCGTTATATTGATAGAATTAGCAATAATATATAAACGGGAATATTAATATCAGATATATATAAATAAATATATATGTGTGTGTGTGTATGTGTATATGTGTATATGTGTGTGTATATGTATGTACGACGTAAATAATTGTGGATCGTATATACTTTTGGAATTCCAGAGTAAAGATCCCAGAGTATTGTCTATTTAAGTAATAATGTCAATTTTAGGTTTGAAAATTTGAGACTAACTATTTTTTATTAACAAACACAAATACTATGATATATTATAGCATACTATGTTGTCTTTAATTCATCAAATTTTTTAATAAAAAAGTCTATTGTTTTATGCAAACCGAATTGAAGTACATAGATACATGTAAATACAATTTCTTTATTGTAATAATAGGGTGGAATTTAGTTATCTTTATATTTTATTTTAATAATAATATTAAAATTAAATACTCTAAAGTACATATAAATATATATGTATATATATATATATATATATATATATATATATATATATATATAATTATATACTCCATATTCCTAAAATGTTAAATATATAGTATAGTTGTAAATACATCAGTTACCATAATGGTGCATATGCTGCCAAAACGTATTAATACAATGTTATATAATAGTGTTACCTGTGCATATTATGTATGATTACAATTTCCAGGTACTCCTACCACGGGAACAATAGAGCCTACCCGGACATCAAGATTAAAGTGGACAGAAATCCATATGACATGTGGTCGATGGCTTCCACTAAAACAGGCCAGGTTTAAACATTGTTCCATATCGCCGTTATTATGTCATTTAATCTCGGTAACGTAGATTAACTCAATGTTACCATACCTTGAACTCTTAGCCCATTAATTCATGCAACTGACCTCGTTTTACTCTTTTGTGCCGATTATTTTTTTTGTGCCGTAATTCTATTTTTTATTTTACTCAAATATCTAAAATAGTAACACAATAGTGGATAATATAATATGAAATCATATTAATTAATAGTTATCATGTTGCGCCAAAATCATATTTTGCTGGGGGGAGCTAAAATCATTATTTCCTAATTCATAAACCAATAAAGTGCATACAATTATATATAACATTTTCATTTGAATTATCTTCAGTTTTTAAGAATTTTCATTCGTAATATTTTTCATACATTCTTGATCAAATTAGGCTAGTAAATATTTTCTATTATTAGTTTTACGGTATAAAAAGTCATATGGATTCATGATGTTTTATAAGTTGAATATGTTACAAAGCAACTTGATATGTAACAGGTTTATTCAGTATTCAATAATTTATACAGATTCAGAAAATCGATCTATAAATATAGAAAAATAACGATATATTTTCTCTATATATAAAACTTATTAATTATTTAGTTAATATAATCTAATTTTGTAACGTTTTTAGTGGTAAATGTATATATAATAAATTCAATATGATTACGTAATGTATGATTGCATTCGTATTCAGAATTTTATTTTCATTTCTCATTCTGAATCCTGTAATTATCCAAGCAGAAATTGTATATTTAGTTGGTGATATCTTAAATAAATTTTAAACAGTAGTTTATTTGCATTTGTTTAATATCAGTTACTATTACATCACTAACTTCAATAATACTCGAATTTCTTAAATGAAGAATTGTATATGCAGATATGAATATTTTGTACATATTTAATATTACATTTTAACATTTAAATATTACAGTTAATATTACAGTCATTTTTACCAAATGTATAATATTATTTGTAATGTATTTACTAATTTTATATTCCGATGGCGATTACATCCTACTCAGTATTGTAGTATTTTAAATATATATATCAGCTTATTTCATCTTCACCTTAATATAGCTTTAATTATATTGTAATTTCCAATCCATCTAGTTGGGAGCGACAATGTCAAATGACCTCAAATGATAGAACTTTAATTTTTTAATTAATTGAATACTTCTGATTTATTGAAAAATGTGAAAAATAAATTTACTTGTGACTATTAACATTGATTATTATTAAATTTAATATATGATTAGAACAATTAACTTATTGTACTTCTCTATTAAAACTATCTGAAATTTGCTTCCTAATTCCATATTTATTTCTGAATACATTAGATGCACTGTCATTACATAGGCTCAGTAATATAAATAATATAAATAATGTTCTTAGCAATAGATAACTTAAATAACAACATATAACTTAGAAAACAATAGATAACTTAAATAACAATAGATGATTTTTATAACAATATATAATTTAGATAACAATACATAACTCAACTTGTATTACAATAGATAACTTAGATAACAATATATAACTTAGATGACAATACATAACTTAAATAACAATATATAACTTAGATGACAATAGATAACTTAAATAACAATAGATTATTTAGATAACAATATATATTTTAGATAACAATATATAACTTAACTTATATTACAATAGATAACTTAGATAACAATATATAACTTAACTTATATTACAATAGATAACTTAAATAACAATAGATTATTTAGATAACAATATATATTTTAGATAACAATATATAACTTAACTTATATTACAATAGATAACTTAGATAACAATATATAACTTAGATTACAATAGATAACTTAACTTATATTACAATAGATAACTTTAATAACAATAGATAATTTAGATGACAATATATAACTTAACTCGTATTACAATAGATAACTTAAATAACAATATATAACTTAGATGACAATAGATAACTTAAATAACAATAGATCATTTAGATAATAATAGATCATTTTGATAGCAATAGATATCTTAACTTGTATTATAATAGATAACTTAACTAACAACATATAACTTAGATAACAAGAGATAACTATACTTGTATTAAAATAGATAACTTAAATAACAATAGATTATTTAGATAACAATAAATATTTTAGATAACAATATATAACTTAACTTATATTACAATATATAACTTAAATAACAATAGATAACTTAACTTATATTACAATAGATAACTTAGATAACAATAGATAACTTAAATAACAATAGATAACTTAGATAACTATAGATAATTTAACTTGTATTACAATAGATAATATTTCAATTCCAGTCCTATATTTTGTTTCATAATAAAATGGTTTACATGAGTATATACTTATATACTAAATAAATACATATTATATTATAAACTAAATATAGTTTAGTTACATACTGAGAACCAATAACATTACTTAAACTTAAGTTTATAGATAAATTAATAGTATCTTAAGGAAAGTTCAATTTTTATTAATTTCAAAGTTTTCTATTTTAATATCATTTATATACTTTTATTGCTATTTCAATTTTAAAGAAATTACATAATATTTGAATAAACAATACACAGTAGAATAATTGTTATAGCAAACTAAAAAAATGTATTATATTAAAAATGTTTTAGCTATACAATGTTAATATTTGTTTAATATATTATGCACTATACACTATATATATTATATAATATATACTATATAATATATGCTATTGTATATATATAAAATATAGATTATTCTAGTTTTATATTATTACTCCCCATATCACAACACATGTGTCTGACAAAATCTATAACGTAGAGCATCTCCCGTTAAACTTCAAACTATTAAATTCTACTGAATTACTCATGTAATGCTTTAAATCGTGATCCCCATCTCTTTCTAGTCTAAAGTCATAATATAGATCTATATCGATCTATATATTTAAATAAGCTACACAACAAAATTTAAGTATTAACGACTTCCATTTACTGCCAGCCATTGATGAAGAATCACAAATTGACTCCACTCAAAGGAATCTGAAACCACGAAGAAATATGCGACGACGGTTGAACACAATATGACGTAATACGTTATTTACCGTACGCTATACGGCAGGGTTTGCCGAAGCGTACACACGAAGGCGTGTCATACGGTACACAGGTGTGTACGTCGTGTAGTACACAACGGTGTATGGCATACATCATAATATACGGCACGACACACTGTAGAGTATGTCGAACAGTGCGTTGTAGAGTATGCCGTAAACCTCGCATTATGTCGCATACACAACGCACCGCACACGGCTCATGATTATGTCATTACCCTGACGTCATATTAAGACGCAAAATGTGATGTTCTCACGTGATAATGTCGTGTCATTTGGATTATCATTTATTATGAATAAATATATTTTTACGGAACATTGATATCATTATTTAAATTCATTCGAATGAAATAGATAAGAGGTATACATATAAGTAACACAATGGAATTATTTATTATCAATTAAACACGTATGTTAATAATCTTTAACTTTTTATAAAGTCTGATAAGCTAATAAAGAGTTGACAAAAATTATATTAAAATGCAATCAAATATAAACAAATGAAATAAAATATATTTAAAACGTGATAACAAAATATAATGTAAAAATGAAATGAAATTTTAAAATAAGTATAAATTGTCTAAATATCTAAAAACTAAAAGATACCAAATGACATCGGAAAGAAGTTCATATTTGTTTTAAATCGATTCTTTAATATTATTAATCTTGATCTACCTCGAGTTTGAAACAACATTTAAAAATATA
Organism: Osedax frankpressi; assembly: GCA_964035775.1. NCBI lineage: Eukaryota > Metazoa > Annelida > Polychaeta > Sabellida > Siboglinidae > Osedax > Osedax frankpressi. Next base: position 27,550,597 of record OZ038312.1, read on the forward strand.
ATCTTGCTTTCGGATAATGATTGCATACGATAAGGTCTTCCAGGAGGTTACAGAATAGAGAATGTACATTATCATGTATTTTAGTCATCAAACGGGAGATGAGTTTTACCAGAACTGCTGACACGCGCCGAAGTTTCTTGAGCGGCAAAAAAAATTCTGACACTGGCATCCACTCGAACGTCAATATTATTTGACAGCAAGAACTCTGGCTCTATGCCAAAAATTCCAAAGTGAAAGGTAGAATTTTTCATGCAGTCTGGAGCTAAAGATCTAACCATACATCCCTGTTGTTCAGCAATTGAAATGGCCAGCGATTCCTTATAGAACATATAGAACATATATATATAATCATAATTTCTTATGATTAATTTTAAATTTCATTTATACATATAATTAATTATGTATAAATATAAGTACATGCATCTATAGTAAACTAACATTTCAGTTATGTTGCTGCACTGTGGAATGTTTAAAGAAATAATGAGATTTAGTATGGAGATTATTTCTGTTAATATGATCATTTAGTCGCCTATTAATATGTATTTCAATCTGTTTATCTTATGTGGATAATTTAGAGATCGGATTGAAATAATCCATACGGTGTAAATATATTTTGTTTAGTATCCATCTTTTTTTGCGTTTTTAAAACATTCAAGTAATTTATTTTGATTTATAACGTCGGAAAGAATTTATTTATTATTAGAGTCAAGAAGTATTCAATATTTTTGCAGAACATTTTTAATATTATGAAGTTGTGATGTAGAACTAGTGTTTTAATTATTTTAAAATATTGTTCTGTGAGTTGGTGTCGAACGATCAAGAAATGAGGATTGGTTGGTAGTTATCATATCGTATTACTACGATTTAAAGTATTCTACTCACTTACTCTCTATTATTGCTGATAAAGTTTATAATTAAAAACCTTACGTTTAGTAAAGTAATAGAAAAATGTGTAAGATATATTAATATCGTTGTTGAAAATTATAATCATATGATTAAGTAATGGTCATTAGTATTGTATGATGAAAATTATTTATTTTTATAAAAAATGTTTTATGCATAAAATGTTACATAAAATGTTACATAAAATGTTACATAAAATGTTACATGCATTTTATGAAAATAGTTTGATCTTAGAAAATTAATTGCTATGTGATCAGATTATTTAAAATGCCTCATTTATCATTTACAAGTTAGTTACATAAATTAATTAAGTCATTCAAATTTAGTTTATTTTATTTAAAGGTTGGAGTATTTAAATAAAATTAATCTTATATTACTATGCATTAATTTGTAAAACATATCACCGTTATTAAAAATATCCTATAGGTTAAACTTATTACCGTTATTAAAAATGTCCTATAGGTTAAAGCTATTACCGTTATTAAAAATGTCCTATAGGTTAAATTTATTACCGTTATTAAAAATGTCCTATAGGTTAAACTTATTACCGTTATTAAAAATTTCCTATAGGTTAAACTTATTACCGTTATTAAAAATGTCCTATAGGTTAAATTTATTACTGTTATTAAAAATGTCCTATAGGTTAAACTTATTACCGTTATTAAAAATGTCATATAGGTTAAACTTATTACCGTTATTAAAAATTTCATGTTAAACTTATCACCGTTATTAAAAATGTCATATAGGTTAAACTTATTACCGTTATTAAAAATGTCATATATGTTAAACTTATCACCGTTATTAAAAATGACATATAGGTTAAACTTATTACCGGTATTAAAAATGTCTTATAGGTTAAACTTATTTCCGTTATTAAAAATGTCATATAGGTTAAACTTATTGCCGTTATTAAAAATGTCATATAGGTTAAACTTATTACCGTTATTAAAAATGACATATAGGTTAACCTTATTGCCGTTATTAAAAATGTCATATAGGTTAAACTTATTACCGTTATTAAAAATGTCATATAGGTTAAACTTATTGCCGTTATTAAAAATGACATATAGGTTAAACTTATTGCCGTTATTAAAAATGTCATATAGGTTAAACTTATTACCGTTATTAAAAATGTCATATATGTTAAACTTATTGCCGTTATTAAAAATGTCATATAGGTTAAACTTATTACCGTTATTAAAAATGTCCTATAGGTTAAAAAAAACTTCAAAATGTAATCAAAGATTACTAAGGTAATATTGAATATAAATGTAAAATTTCCTATATAAATATTGTATTTAAATAATCATAGTTATCTATAGATTTAACTAATGAGCCAATTCATATTATATATTTAATACTAAAAACTTTTATAATATCTTCCTCATTATTCAAATAATGATATATATCATATTTTAAATATACGCATTTTTTAAATAGTTGTTGAAATATAACTTTTAAATAATAAATTTCAAATTGAAATCACATTATTGTTATATAATATATTATATATTATATTTATATAACATATACTTGTATACATATATTGTTTTTATCCTATTTGATTAAATATCTGAACAAATTTAGAAAATATCCTATAAGAACTCCTCTTTTCAAAATAATATTAATAATATGATATAAAATATTTATCTTAAAATATCAATTATTAAAACCATTATTAATATATTTATGTAATGTTAATTAACCTATAAGTGAGATAGATAATAATACATATATGTATTATGGTATTAAATGAAATAAATTAATATATATATTAAATTATTCCATTTTTTACCATATAAATATAATCTATTTTTAACAAGATTATAATCATAATTATATATGTATAATAATATATGTATCGGCATTGGTAATAAATCGTATTTATTGATTAATACAACTATGTATCTCTCGGTAAATATTCGATTAAATACGCATTATCAACAATACTTAGATTAATAATAATTGAAATTATATACACAATCTGTATCAATAATATTAGGAAAGTTTACATATACGTAATGTATACTTACATATACATATAAGTACTCTCAATAACGATACCACCACATACACTAATGGGTAATATAGGGTAATCCAAAACCATGCATATTCACCAGGTATCTAATATTCCAAACCATTAAATGTCAGTGCTTATAAAACGTAGATTTTCAGCCCGAAGAACATTGAACAAAGAATGACAATAGATGTGGTTAGTGATGAGACACCTATGAGTAAGACAAATATCAAAACAATAGAATATGTAACTCAAATATATATTATAAAATACATATATATATATATATATATATATATATATATATATATATATATATATATATATATATATAGTTAATGAGGCTGCATTTATTTCGTAATATAAACAGATATGACAATTATGTTTTACAAGTTTGTTAGATTAATACGAACGTTATTCCGTTATATATTTATTCTGCGAATGTTACTGTTAGCTTGATATATATATTATTTATTAATAATAACCATTACAGTTATTTCCTTTACAGCATTTCACTTTTAAGTCACAGGTTTCACCTTCGCAAAGAATTAATTCAAATTTAGTTTTCTCGGCATCGGTAATGGAATAGCACACATTACTCTTGATGCATAAGTACATCGGTACTTTACCGGCAGATACTTCCTGGTAGGGTTGCGAGTACTATGTACTTAAAGTAAAACCCTTTTGAAAAGAAAATACAAAGTACTCAGAGCCGAGTACTCGTCGAAGCGAATATAGTGTTGAGATTTTCCGTGGGTGATTCTAAATTGTTCTATGAAAATAGTTCTAATTATATCATAACTTATGGGTAAGAAGCGGTTTTAAATAAACTGCTTTCGAATGTATAACTAAAAGTATATAGTTCTGAGTGTCTTCTAAAATAATCGCCCCATTTATAGAAAAAAATGTCCATTAAATTTGATTTGATATATAAAATAGTTTTCATGTAGGAAAATGTTGAGAATAATTTTATTTGACCCATAAATATATCCCATCCCCGTGGTTATCTACATCTAAATATGTACTTCGAACCTATATTATCTTATATTGCCTACTTGAAAGTTAAGTAAAAAATGCGTAAGTTGTTTAATGTATGTTAATGTTATGAGGTCAATAAATCTTTGACTTGGTTTGACACTAATAGATAATATGTGAACCTTAACTTGTGACTTTTCATATTAAATAAAAAAGCTTTATTGACAGCTGTCAATCATGTCTACCAGTATATAGTATGATGTCGAGAAATATAGACGGTTCTAAGAAGACAATATACGAATATAACTATACACTTGGAATTGATGGCTCTTGCATGGGCTTTAGATGAGAATCGGGTAATTATAAGTTTAGTCAAAAGCTGAAAATATCATTTATAAAGTATATCGTCTGTATTCTTATATTTATAACAATAATAGAAAAACTGGCGTAACCGTGTTGCTTTCAATATCCTATATAGATCAATATTTAAAATAAGACTTAGCTATGATACCAACGGCGCATCTATCGGCTCCTTTGGAGACTTCAGTAGCTTCGCAATCGCTTGACACCGGGTTAAATCCGACGCCTACCATGCATTTTATCGAACTCGTAATGCCTGTTCGAAATCAAAAGGGGAGATGAAGAAATATAGAGAATGACATAGAAGTTGGAGTCAACTATATACTGAACTTCCACATTACTAAACGAATGCTAATAATGCACTTAAACTTATAAAACAAACTAAACAAATATATAGCAGACTACACGGTATATCACAGGGCAATGTACTGGTCTATATATTGTTTACAATATAGATCAGATATATACACCGTTATTATCAAAATATCACTAAATATCAAATATACGCTGGCAAATTATACTTAGTATTCGATGATAATGCCGACATAGTTAAATAAATTGAACAATTATTGATAGAACTACAAAAAATACTTTAACGATAGCTAATTGTCATTAAATTAACAGAAAATTGAACTTACAATAATAACCAACAATAAATTAAAACTGACCTATTAATATAATTAATTGTACAATACAGATAAAATTAGAAATTTTGGAGTTATTTTGGTTAATGATTTATCAAAGTAAAGTTATATGAGAAATATGAAAATTAAAACTATATCTGATCTAAAATATAGAAAATACGACGATACGCGAATAACTCGAATATTAAAATATTGATCAGTTCACTGATAAAATCACGACTTATCTACTGATCTAGCCTTTATTACGGTATATATTATTACGGTATATAGAATTGCTAACTTACTCGACTAAATAAAATAATTAATAACTCCGCTAGACTAATTTACAGACTATAGTCTCATAGATAATATAAACATAGCATTACAAATACACTGCGGGAATTAACTGGCTAACCTTTGACAACCTGATAAATAACCGCTTATTTTTTATAATACACATACAATTGAACTCCAAAAGTCTATATGTCGTATAGCATAAGACTTAATTAAACACCGAGGTATACTCACCAACACGAACACTATGATAATATTCTTTGCAGAGTAAAGACTTCCATCTAAATGAAAAAGATGGGAGGAATTCCCTACTACTGCATCACATCTACGGAACAGCCAAACGAAATATCTTAAAGAAAATGAAAAGGACATAAGTTCAAGGAGGCCCTAAAAGAAAATACGATATACCAAAGAATATAGGACGTCTGGGAAATTAACTTTCATGCATAGATAAACTATATAATATACCATATCATATATATATATATATATATATATATATATATATATATATATATGCATATATATGTGTGTGGTTGTCTTGGTTATTATTTATCAAATACAATACGATATACTGTACTCATCATTTTGTATGCAGTACTTTATATATAGTATTGTTATAAAATAAAAATAAAAAAGCTGACACTAATATATATTTCCTTTGCAAGGTTTAAATAAAATTACACATACACGAAATGTTATAAGTCCATAAGGAATATAATTACTTTTATTATTTTTTATAAAAGCCACTTACCGGATACCGGATAGGATGTATAGATTATTTCTACATTTAGGACATATAGATTATATATAGATTCTTTCTATTTCTGATATTTAGTTGTGTTTATTGTTATTTAAAACTGGTAGGAAAGACCATATGCAATCCTATACACTACATATAACGAATTGTGAATCTCTACTATCACCTAAGATGACTCAGGGCCGCGCCAGTCTCCTATAATTTCTATAGCATAGCAACATCCGGGTAATCAACATCCGCTAGATATTTAAAGTATCTTTTTAATTATCATATCGTATAGAGAAATTCACGCTTTTTGATAATATAGATAATAAAATTGAAAAAATAATTCTAATAATATATTTAATATAATAGTATATTTATATACAAATTATTTAATTAGATCTTTTAAAATCCCCTAAGTTGGCGTAACCAGCTTAATTCATTGTGATACATTTCTATCCGCCAGGTATATTGATTATATTGTCTATCACGTATCCGCGGGATTCGTAAATTAAAATAATAGGAGAGATAATACACAGTTTAAAATTATAATAATAATATATTTATTTACGCAACACAATATTATATATATATATTATTACATTATCTATTATATAAATATTACTAAAGTAAATTTACATTTTAAACTATTTTATATATTTTATATCAATTCACTTTTTAAACTATATTTTCCATCAATTGTTTATTATTTAATAATGTTTACAAATTTTTAATATTACAATTATTATAATATTACATATTATAATAATAGTCATTTAACTTAAATATGTATATTAAATAATTAAAATATAAAATGATTTAAATATGTTCGCATTTTTCTTAAAGTTTATTTCAACATTTATATCATTATAATTATAATTATATATTCACTCTTATCATAATTGTCATACACTAACCGACTATAGTCAATAACACTGTTAAATGTTTATACATCGTGCACATATGATAGCGTATCATAACACACGATCAACGATACCTGCTTATATAATCACGTACGTTATGTAATGTTACGTTTGATACGCCCATCGGCCTTTACATTCACTTTATTGTACTGTATACATATGTATTGCCGATGTTTAGACTGGAAAGAAAGCCCTGGGTATCAATGCGTTGGTTCCGTGAACATATGTATTATTCTCTACATTAAATAAGTGTGTTCAATAGCTAGGTACTATTATCTAATATTTGCAGGCACATTTGATAATAATAAGAAGGGAAAGAAACAGCAGAGGTAAAACAAAAACTTGATCAATATTATTCAATTATTAATATATAAATAATAAGATTTTAGTTGTTTGGTAAAATTGGTTAGTGTTTCCATTAAAGCGATATCACTTCAGAACATTAAGTAACTCTAAGGGAGGCAACGTATAAGTAAGTTCATGCTCCATGCCGTGTATCTCTTAAACAAAATTAGAAGTCAGTTATAAGGTTGGTACGAGGTAACAAGTCACCAGGTTATTAGGTAAGTCATATGTACCTGTATTTACTTTAAGTACATCTGTAAGTTAAAGTTAATTGTGTTGTATATAATATTAAGTATTTGAATTATTTATATATAGTCAGTATTGATAGTACATAGTTGTTATACCAAGTCATTTTATTTATTTAAATGTTATCTATAAAATTGATCAACTCATTTGTATAACGAGAATACAGATATGATGCAACAGGCTACTAAATTATCAATAAATACATATATATACATATATATATATATATATATATATATATATATATAAATATATATATATATATATATATATATTCATTTTAAATATGTATGTTATTATATCAAACTTTTAGCTTTATAAAGAAGATATTGTGTGGATATAGGAACACTATATTTAGCATTGTTATATCCACACGATATCCGCTACACCTACAATAAGATGATATTAATGGTTTCTGTTTTACAATATAAAAAGTATTAAAGAATCACAAACTTCTTGAAGTATTAAATTTTTAGAAATCCTAAGAAACGTAATGTAGTATATTAATAGAAGAATACTTCTTTTGTTATTTAGATACATTTCGCCATACATACATATTAAAATGCAGCGAAATTGTTGTAGTCGCCATTATAGACGTATATATGTGTATATATACATATATATATATATATATATATATATATATATATATACGCATATACATATATACGTGTATACGTATAAGAGTATATATATATATATATATATATATATATATATATATATATATATATATATATATATATATATATATATATATATACGTATATATGTGTGTAAATGTATACCGTATATGCATACCTTTATAAATTAAATAAAAAATCATGAATTATATAATAATAGTTGACTATAATTTAAAGTATAGACATTGTTAAAAAATATTATTAATGGACTGACCTATTTGTTTAGATATTCGATAAATAATAACCATTTAAGAACAATAGTCAGCGGGCAAAAGAAATAATGATTGCAGTTATTGGTGGAATAATATAAATACGAATATTGTGATTACTTAATAGGTAACATTTCGGAAATCTACTTTTGGATGTACTCGAATTTGCAAGTAACTTATTCCATTACCTTTGGCCAGCAATATTTCATGCGTCATGCCGAAATTGTAAAACTCAATATTTCAGCTTGAGCTTCTTGAGATGAACAGATATCTGGTTTCTAGTGGACAATGTCGACAAGACATTTGCGAATACTAATATAATGATCTTATGTGTGATATCCATAAGTGTTTATAGAGTTGTAAAGCTATAGTATAAACAAAGATTCTTCTAGATGGTAAAAAAACTAAATGTCCTCAGTAAAGATTAGATCGAATCTATGTATTTTTTTCATTTTAAACAGAACTCCAGTATTTTAGATTTTAAGTTTATGTTTTGTTTATATATTAGTCTAGTATATGTGGGGATCTATGATCTTAATATCATCTATTCGTGAGTTATCTTAAAATGTATAAGTTCTTATATAGGTTATTGTTATATAATATAATGTATTGATATAATAATATAATAATAATATCAAAGAATATAATAATAATAATAATATCTATGTCGTAATTAAGCATCTAAATACTCTATAGTTATTGTGTTGAATTTGAATTATATATTTAATATGTGAATAAATCAACCCGCATAAAATCCTGAAATTTCATTACATTATTTTATTTTTTATTTTTAACATATTAAAGGATTTTACAATCATCTTATATCACTATGTTTACTGGAAATCAAAGAATATTGTTCCTACTCAAATATAACCTCATCTGGAATTAATTAAATTTTATACGGGCAAAGACAGTATCAGTACAAATGTATTTTTACTACCCAGTTAATTTTAGTTTTCTAGTTTTCTCTTTAATACAAAAGTGAAAATATATTTTATTTGCATTATAAGTTTATTTTGTATTTAACATAGTAATATAAGATTATACAAGAGTTACATCATCTGGTTACTTTAGCATAGACCTTCTAGTCTAGATTTGAAAACGTATTACCAATTACTACTAGGTAAGTAGTACTCAAAATATGTAGTATTCATCTATTTATTAGATTCTACATTAAAACAAAAAAATAGTTTATACCTATATAGCCGATTTACTTAGATTCTGCTATAGATTTCTAACTTAAGTGTATATTATAAATTAAAACATAATAGATATCTATTCGTCGTTGAAGATATATTATCCTGTTCATCTAGAAATCTATTTTTTCAATAATAAAGCTGAAGACAGTTATTATAATCTTGGACTGAAATTATTAATATATTTATAATCATGTGATTTTATAATTTAAAAATTTTATTTTTTATTTTTATTATTTTTTAAAATCTAATAAATAATATTGGGTATAATAATATATAACTATGTTTACTTTTTATCTTATACTATACTTGATATTTATATATGAGATATCTAGCACAAATTATATGATCGATGATTTGAAAATCGGCAGAAAATTTGATGGCATTGGAGCTATTAGTGGTGGTGGGGTTAGAATATATGATATCTTATAATATTATTTTAAATATTATATTTCATAATACAAATCAAGTAAACGAGCACTACTCGTTGAGTAGATGACAGCAACATAATATGCGTGCATATCTCGCTGAACATATATTTCTATTCAGTGAATATTAAATACAATTCAGTGATTGTATACCTATGTATATATATATATATATATATATATATATATATATATTACACATATATAAATATGTGGTTTTAACATTATTGATTTCTAGATAGGTTAAATTATAAAAAGGATAGAATTAATCCTCAAAAAGACTAATTATCTATCATCTTGCTCGTTGACTTTATTCTATAATAATTATCATTTCAGTAACAATCATTATCAATTGTATAGATATTTTCTGTTTAATTTTTATATATATATAAATAATATATATGAATTATTCATTTAAAAATAAATTGTCATGATATACAATTACGCAAACATTTTTGCCTGACAGAATAAAGAATCTGAAATGATAATCAAAATGCATTGCATCGGGATACAATATTCATAATTGTATATAGCAGGTCATATAAGTAATTGATTTGATTGAAATCACTAATTGAAGAAAACAATGTTATAAAGTAATAACAACTGAAATTGTATTAATTTTGTGGTATCCAAAGCATTAATGATGCAGCAAATACATTTGATTGGATAGGAGAATTCCTTATTTTCTATTATTACAAAAGAAACAATAATCGAATCAACGTTTTTATCACAATATCCTAGCTTTTATATTCTATATGATCAGAACATGCAGTGAATTTGTACAACACACACTTCAAAATATACGTCGACATCCCAAATTTGTATTAAATTAGTTTATAGCAAGTAAATTACAGGAAAAACAGAAAAAGTTACAAGAAACAGTGAAATGATAATATGTAGAGATCAGATAAATGTTATTCTATTTAAATTCATTATTATTGATTATTCATTTAGAAGATTATCAAAATAGAGTTATATATTTGATAATAACACAGAATTTGTTATTATGTCATCCGACAGTAGATATTGCAGATCTGATTAATTATTTAGTTATATATTTACTATATATGAATTGTATTAATTATATAGTTAACTATAATTGTATTTTATTTTCATTTTATTATCATATTTGAAATGATGTATATTATATTCTATTTAAAAAATGTACTAGATCGATGATGTTTTGATTGTTACCTATTTATATCATATGTAGCATTGCTATACTTATGTAAACAAAAGAGGTAACCGCTATAAAAGTGGCTATATACACACTTTATACACAATATTATTCTCTGTATATTTGATGAGCTCTCCATTTTGATTGGTTGTATATTTATCAGCGCGTTTTTATTTTTTATATTTAGATTTCTTTATAATCCATATTTAATAACTACCAACAACATATTCTTATTAATTTAAATTATAAAACTTAATTTCACCGTTATTTTTCCAATTTGTTTATTACCGCCAATTTGTAAAATAATCAATTGTATATTCGTATGTAAATCAAATGTATTTATAACATTTGTTAGTTAAATATAGTATATTTAAAATAATATATATTGATTTAGTTAAGAAGGCACATTCTTAGATCGAATAGAATAGTGATATCCGTGCAACTTTATCATTGTAAATTTTAATAATGTAGAAACTTCAATGGTGAAACTATTATAAACAAGAAAATATTAAGATTTATACACAAATATATATCTGAAATAAAATGCATATTTAAATATGATTGATTTATTTTTCAATTACATTATTCATATAGCTAAAACATACATTTATATTTATATATATAATATATAAATAAGCGAAAAATGTATTAATATATAAATATAAATAACTTTACAGTTAATCAATCCAAAATATTATAAATCATTGTAATGTAAAAAATATGTAAATTCTTTTTAAAATAGTGGGATAAATCTACAATTATTAAAAATAATAAAATAATGATGTAATACAAAAAATGTAATTATCGGAAATATTTACTATTCTAGAAAAATATCTATATAAATATATGTTATATATATTACATAGTAATATTATATTATATTTAGAATAATAATTATATATATTAAATTTTATTTGTAATAAATTAAATCACATGTACAAAATTATGTCTCAATTTATCTTTCTGAGATTTAGAAATAAATAAAATTTAATTATACAAAAATAATAATATGAATATTAGTAATAATAAGTTATATTTCAATAAAAAAGGTCACAGATAATAACTTTACTTTATATATTGATATAATGCATATTATTATAAATATATAATAAAAACAAAATGTATCAATAACATAGAATTTTGAATATAATACTACTTTAGTAATGATACAAAATAATTTGTTATTAATTTCCTGATTACCTGATAAAACTTAAATGATAACTGTAATTATATTTCTGTTAATGTTGTTTATGAATTATAATAATTAGTATGTATGCATAATAATTATTTATAAATTACTTTAATGGATGTTATACATATACACATATTATTATACATACATATACATCAATCTAATAAAATATATACCATGATGTCTAGTTACTAAAATGGTAATGTAAGTTTGAATCGTAATCAGATTAAAGTATTATTAGATACTTACTCTATGACAATACAGGCCACCTCGAAACTCTTAGTTAACTACCCACCAAGACAAAGGAATGAAATCCTCGATTACTTATTCAAAGTTTGTTAATTTATTCATTATTTTACTAAATATTAATAATTCTTTAAATATTCTGATTCGCTAATTATCATCAGTTACAAGATATTTCCAGTTATTAATTGTTATTATTCAACTATTAATTGTTATTATGTCCATATACAAATCATAGATTGTTTCCAAATTCTCGCTATAAACTGAATAATTTAGAATTTCAATAATTTACTTATCTTTCATTACAGCCGAATTTCGGAGCTTCTTTGCAAATCTTTAAAGTTGAAATTGGAGGTGATGCCCAGTCAACAGGTCTTCACTAACAGATTATATAATATCTACACTCACCACTTACCAATCCTCTCCATATCCCTGTGTCAGTTGACTGCGTTTCAAAAGTATATTATCTTTACGACCTCGAACAATAGAAATGTGCATATTTATGAAATCGGCGTTTTTAATTCAATTTGATCTCGAACAACTTCTTTCTTAAATGCTTACAGTCGTCTTGATATCACTTATTCTGTTTGTGTAAATAAGCACCCCTTAAGTAATCCTTACACTCGCGTACCCTCGAGATGGAACCGAAGCTTCGCATATGCACGAACCATGGGATGAGAATTACGAACGAGGCTACGAATGGTGGATGATGAAGGAGGCTAAGAAGGTCAGAGAGGATTGGGAGTGAAGGAAGGAACGTAGGGAGAGGGGTGATTACTGTCATGTTTAGCTATTCCCTTTGAGTCTCGCCTCCACGCCCATGTTAACTAACTCATTCCATTACTTTACCTTAAACTGATACCTAACTCATCGCTTCCTTACAGAGCATTTCGAACCTCTAGCTCATCGCCACTATAATTATGAAACTAAATACACATATAGTTTACTGGGTAGACTTTACCCCATGATAATTCATGAATCTCAGCGTAACCCGTCAATCAAACTTTACGGACTTCCTTGGGCTTTTCCTGGCTGGCTAGGTAAAAGTTCTTCTCGTGAAAGTTCGTCTTGAGTATAACTGCATTGCGTAGCGTTTTTCATTTCATATTTACGATGCGATAAATTAGCTTCCAATAAACAATGTTTTCGGCGTTTATCTTAAAATATTGTGCTATTCTTCTATATTTTGAATGTCAATTTAATTTCTTATATCTTGTCGAATAGCTTGAATGTCAATTTAATTTCTTATATCTTGTCGAATAACTTGAATGCAATCCAATCGTCATGATTATTATTGTCACGTAGATTGACACCGTACAAATTACACGTTTTTCTACTTGCACCAGCACCAGACCCTTATGCGAACCCCGAATTGACCGCCGATTACGTAACGAGATGGGTGAAGGGTGCCAAGCACTTTCACAACCTACACATCGACTACATAGGTGTTAGATTTGTACAAGTCTATATTTATGTATTAGTTATTATATGTATTATTATATGTTATTATATGTATTAGTTATTATATGTATTAGTTATTATATGTATTATTATATGTTATTATATGTATTAGTATTAGTTATTATATGTATTATTATATGTTATTATATGTATTAGCATTGTTTACTAATCTTAATATAATTTGTAAAAAATATTGTATGAAACAAATTTATGATTTTAAAGACTTCCAAATTTGTATAGATCTGGAACGAAAGAGAATTCAATGCTACTTATATCAAGGTTTTTTAAACATTCATTTTAATAATTATACTTTTGTACATTGCAATTATCAGCATTTGGTCATATGACTATTATATAATGAAATTATTCGATAGATTATATTTCCCAGATTTCATAAATATTATTTATTTAAGATATTCCAAAATTATAAAAAAAACTGAGTTAGATGACTAACATAGATACTCTTATTATGAATAACACAATCTGCCTTCTAGAACAATTTATAAAGCATCAGATGATTTGATAGATTAGTAGATTACTTCAGTCTTTGTGCACAGATCTTGCGGCGAACTCTGACACAATCTGGATTGTCCGGTGTACGCATCGTGGCATCGGACGGAGACTGGAGCATCGCCACGGCAACGCTGAAAGACATCGAGTTGTCAAAAGCCTTCGACATTATCGGGTGAGTACCACGCTAGAAAAGAAGCAAAGGTGTGAGAATTTGTATAGTTCGTATGAAATTCTGACTCATATAGAAATATAAATATATATATATATATTCATATATACTTAGTATGGCATAATATTGTGTAGTAGCTTTTTGTATGTTTATTTCGCAAAATTACAGTTGTCTAGTTTTTATTTAACATGAATTTTGTTTTTTAAATACAATTTATTTTCTAATCATTATAAAATACAAATCTTCCCAATATTCAATAGTTTTTCCCTCGGATCATACAAAGAATATAAACTATATTAAAAAAGACTATAGACTTTATTACATGCTATTTGATTTTCATAGTTTTATTTTTATAAGCAGTTCTCTACACCATTCTCCAAATTCAATGTGCAAGTAAAAGTAAGACCACTACATATAGGACTTTATAATCCTTTACTAATTACATAATTTCCAAAGTATCCAGTTGCCTATCTCTTTTATTATTAATAACCTTTTTCATAATTAACACTTGCAAGATAATAAAAGTATTTTTATATTACAATATTTATAGAAAATTTTAGTGTCTGATAAATAAAGGTTATAAAATATATAAATATATTTAAATCAAATACAATTTCAATAATATATTTAATATATTATATATATATAAAAACAATGCAAATAAATTAGTATTTTAAATTTTAAAATCATTCCCTAAATGTATGTTAATTATTTATAAAATTCCACAAGTAGCACTTAACAAAAATAAGTTTATAGGAATATTTCTCAAAGAATTAATTAATTAATCTTCAGAATTTAGTATAAATGTTTAAATTTAAGAATTCATTTTCTGACGGATCATCCAACTGTCTAACCACTTTTCCTAGCCAACCGATGGTGAACGTTTAATATCTCATTAACATGAGCTCTTGTGTACATTAGCATGTATACTTGCCTACTGTCGTCCCAAATGCTCTCTCTAGGGCCCATTATCCCGGTACCACTACGACTGAAGATGCCCTGAAAACCAATAAGACGCTGTGGTCAAGCGAAGACTTCAGTACTTTCAATAATGATGTCGGAGCGGCATGTCTAGCTCGGGTTTCAAATTTAAAGAGTTCCTTAACTCCTCCTCACTCTATCTCTATCTCCTACCACTCGGTGATACTATTTTATATTTGTACCTCAATAACATCCAATTTATTTTGTAGGCTCGTTTCATTTTATCATTTAGATATGCTATAGTAATCATACCAGAATAGAAGTCATTTTATACATCAGCATGCCATCAGTATTGCAACAGCGTAGCTAACTAAATTGGTAAACATTCAATAATAATTCAAATTATAGTTCGATATAATATAACAATCATTCCACTGTTAATGATCATTTATTTATAGATAGTAAATCAGAATTACGTAAATGGAAAAATGACCAGGTTTCTTACTAAATTCAATCTTATGTAGCCTTCTAATATTTATAATTGATAACGTAAAACAAATCCTTCATTTTCATTCATTTCAGATATTCACAGGCAATATCTCATAGTGATACTGTTATTGTGGTCACCTTTCACTCATTCCTTGATAGTCCACGTCTCCCACCACTAGCACCATCTTCTGGAATGCGATTGCAAGTTACTACGGCAACCTGCCTTTTGGTGACGATGGTTTGATGACCGCCAGAGAACCATGGTCTGGTCACTATACAGTGAACTCCCCAATCTGGGCCACAGGTAAACAATTTACTTTAGCATGAGGATTATTTTATTTTTAGTCTCGATAAATTTGAATAGTTATAATATATTATTTTAATGTTATTTTAACATTATTATGCAAAAAAAAATGTTATATATAAAAATGGTGTTAACAATGTTATTGATACAGTCTTCGATAACTGTTTAAAAAATGTTTAAGGTTCATTATTATTTTCATCTTTTTACAGCTCATACAACACAGTTCACTGACATTGGCTGGTCATACCTCGATACCAATGGTCATTTATCTGAAGGTGGTAGTTATGTAATACTAATTGATCCAAAAAAACAGCACATTACCATAATCATCGAAACAATGGTTTACAATGTGATAAATTAGTTGAAATTATAATTTTGAAATTATATATTGCTATATTATACTACATTCTATGTAAAATTCAATTTAAATAATTTAATAAATATTTAAATAAAATAATATTAAAATTGATAAAAAAATCCTATCAGTTAGATCTTCATAATATAAAGAATCCTATATATGAATTATCTACTAATAACCACAGAGCCATGAACATTCGAAATGCATTCGTCCTTACCTTCCTCCATACAAAGTCAATTCAACTCAAAGTGTTACTTTCGTATTCACTCCGAGTTCATTGGTTATTTTTATATTGCTGATTTGATAACAGTTTTCCATTATTATAATTGTATAATTTATTACTTTTCAATATATATTGAATGTATGACCAACTATATTATATGATAGCTACCCTGTGTATTTTTGTTAACAGTAGTATATAATATAGTATAATATATTTAAACTCTAAGTAAACAATTCAAGAGATTTAATTATTTATTTACAAATATATTTTTTAAATTGAATTTTTTAAAATATTTTACAAATTTTATATAATAATTACATAACTTTATGGGTACCTAGATTATTTAAAAATAATTTTCTAATAGTCTATTAAAGATTTTTCAATGATAATATCTATAATATATATATATAAGAATTAATATTAATATTTTCTATTATATTCTCAGTTAATAGAGCCTCCATGTGAAATACACATATATTGTCCCTATCCCATATTCCTTATCTCATATCATATTCTCCATTTTCTCTATCGCTAACATCACTTCAACTCCCCCGTAATAGAAAGAAGTGAAAACACTTTATCTATGGAGGACCCGGCTAAGATTCGATGAAAATTCGCCTTCGACCATTTTTGAAAACCTGCTTCCCATAAAGGTTCTATATTTGCTACTGTAGTTTATAAATTCGATTACAAGTATTTTGAAATTTAATTTTATTATCTATTACCTATAAGAACAATGAATGATATATATGTAACATTATAACACCTGTAATCAATATCGAGAATCAATGATATATTAATCATGTCGATGGTCAATCTCTATTCTAGAAGTTTGTTGTACCTTCCGAGTAATCCAGCGGAGTTACCTTTACTCTCTTGACAGTTGAATAGCATGCGTCGGGTGACTTTGCAAATCGACGTCGATTGCATTTATACGTTGACGAGTCGTAGCGACGTCGGACATAAAGGAACATTCACGTCAAAAATACCCGCATCAGCACTTTTTCCTAACCCCTATCTTGACACCTTCGACGGTTTGCCAATTATTAAGTTATTAATACATTTATGAATAAACAACTGTTAAGTCATAGTGTAAAATATACATTACATGAATGTAAAAAAAATATAAGTAATATATAAAAATTGCGATATATTAAATTTAAAATTTATAAATATGTTGATTAACATTGTTTAGCTGAATTAATTTTCGATTGTTTAAATGAATGCATAAGCAACCGTTTAGTACTGAACTCCCCGATTACTTTAGGCTACACGTTATCGTCTGAAGCTTTTGAGTTTGTACCACAAGTGGGCGTGTTTGAAATTGTGTCAGATCCGATGGAACCGGAAAACCTCGTGAACGCTCAGGTGGTGTTAATGCCGCCTGTTGCCTGGTGCTCAAACTTGATCCCCGTCACCATCGGTGGAGATTATAATAGGTTCACTAACTTTCTACTTTTACTATTTTCAAATAATAATCACTATTTAGTTGTATACATTAATTCTTAGCATTAACAAATTAATATGTATGTAAGATACTTGATTATTGCAATAATTCACTATTTATCTCCGGTGATTTTTATCTAGTCTATCATCTTCAGGCTTCATTCATCTGTTCTAATTAGCTCCGCATACCTGCATACTATTTATAATTGTACGCAGATCTGACGCCACTGTGTCGATTCTAGCGAAGATTCCAAAGGTGAACGGAACCGACTCCGTATTCGTTGCCTTGCGAATCGACAGGGGAGGCTGCGACAGTGACAAAGCACATGGAATTTACTTGCACGTGTTTCCCACCGCTGGCCGCTACGTGCTAACACTTGATCCAGGTTATGATACTCTTGGAGAATATTAAATTTTAATTCTCATATTATATATATATTATATATAATTCGCAAATCAATTCTTTGTAGACATTTTCAAATTATTATTAAAAAAAAACAGAAATAATTACCTTTTTAATTAGAATAAATTCATATCTATATGTTTAGGTCGTCAAATGGAAATCATTCATGGCATATTAAAGAGAAAAATTGATGTCGATATGTGGTTTAGCATAGTTTTAAGAGTATTCGTTAGTATTGATAGATTTTTAATTTTTAAAGGATTTTGATCTCAAAAGTTTTTACCTCAGCAAATATAGTGTCACATTAATTTAAATTAAAGTATGTTGACGTATCATTAAAAATGAATAATAACATTAAAGATATTATGTAATGTAAAGGATGAAATTACCTTAAACATATTTTTAAGTAACCGTTACATTTTTTCTAAATAATTAATGCAACATTGTTTTTTTGTAAAATAATTTTCAAATTTAATATTTGTATTATAATATCTCGATGTCCTAAAAAGTTAAATATACAACAAATATTAGCATTTTATTTTTTAATTTAAAATTTTGAATAGGTAATTATTGAATTAGGTAATTGTATATTATCAGTTTATACCGCAGAGATATTGTTCCATTACAATATTGAGAATGATATTTGAGAATAATAGATAACTAATATCCTGATCTTATTTAAACACATTATTTTAGAAGAACAAAGTTACTATTTCAATTGACCTTCAAGATTTGGTAGTTGACCAGAAACTACCCTCTAATGTATCTGATCATGGTTTTGTGGGATATGGTACATCTAATTTTGCAAGAGCCTTCTTTGATTATCTCTATGTGACTTAAATGCTCACAGTTTGAATTTGAGTTATAAAATGTATCTTGTTTTATTACTCTAGGTTTAAATATATTCATATATATGTGTAAAGTTTGTCATATTTTATTATTTATGTATTAGATTATTATTACAATATATGTGAGATCAATTATTCTTAAAATTTGTTATTTATTCTTACAATTTATTTTTTTGTACTCATATATATAATATTTAATAAATACTCATACATATGATAAAATATATAATACATTAGTAATACATTAGTGATACATTAGTGATACATTAGTGATACATTAGTAATACATTAGTAATACATTAGTAATACATTAGTAATACATTAGTAATACATTAGTAATACATTAGTAATACATTAGTAATACATTAGCAATAATTGACTGTATGCCTAACTTTATTTAACATACTTATAATGTCGACGGCAATATATTTTTGATTTTGCAGCCGTCTAGATTTGTGCACCATCCATCTGTATCTATAAATGGTGCATATGGAGGACAAGCACAGCCTGGAGCACAAGGCTCCATACACATCGGATACATGGAGTCGCAAGTCATTTCACATTGCGCTGCACATTTGGTGTAGATTTTTCCATTGTCGCATGGTTCTTTGGTTATAAAACAGATTATAAATTGGAAAATATATCCCCAAGAAAACAGACGATTATAAAATCTTATATAATTATTTTAAATAAAAATAAACATAATATATTTTTAATAAAATATATTTTCACTTTTATTATACAACAAAAAACTAAAATGACCTGGATGGTTACTTGGGTTCCTTAAAATTAAATTATATATGTAATTTCAATTACTTTAATACAAGTTAGATATACTTATTATATGATATATGCTGTTCTTTAATAGTAAAACAGTGATTTTTACATAATCTAACTTGGACAACACAATTGTGTGTTGGATAAGGTCTGATTGTTGGGAACAAACTCGCAATTATATTCTTCGGAACACTGACTATCGGGAAGATTACAATACTTCGTTTCACCTTCCTCTGTCAATTCCACTATGCCTCCGTTAGAACAATTGTCTACTGATTACGTAATATAGCTATCTTAGCAATGTTACTTAAAGTAAGACTATTCTCCTAGAAGTATTAAATAGCGGGAATTGTAAACCTGTACACGTAATGGTATGTAGGCAATATTCACTTTTACAGTTTCCAATGTGAATGTTACATTGTTCATCTTGTCTACACTGTTGGCAGACGTCGCCACATATGCATATCTCGCAACCGTAGCTGTCTAGCATATGCTTAAGGATTGTAAAATATGGACACTCTTCGGGGCAGATCAGTGGCGAGCATATATCACTTCTTCTGATTGAAACTATATATGGTAATGTGGTAATAATTATCATTACACATTAACAATGTATAATACTCCAACTTTATATTAGTATATTATGAATAATTAAAAATTCGCTTAATCAATTGTTAGTTTTATTTTAAACAAGATTAAATATAAAAATTATCTATATAGATTGTTTACGAGTTTGACTCCAAACATCATGAGATTAATTCATATATATATCAACTACAATATGATAACATCTCTTCTATACTCGATTTCTACAATAAGAAAAGTATTTACTTCAAAACCATAATACATTGAATACTCACCAAAACGGAACTTCAACTGATCTATAAATCCCTACACATCTAGGAAAGTCGTATATATTATCTATGAAAACAAAAATCAAATACATTATTGCAGCAATAATATCATCAAAACCGGACTGAAAATGTGCATCTTAGACCTCTACTGATAATAGTAGCGTAGTGTTTATTAAACATGATATTATTGGACATATTAAACAATGTTACATTGTTTAATATGCCCAATAAGCATATTAAGTTGCGAGGCACGCGTCATGAAACACTGGCAAAATATGTTAGAGGTTCGAATCTCTGTGCGCATTAAGATAATGCATATAATATATTTGGGAAGGTGAATCAAGTGTTGTAATCGTCCCGATATCCATTATTCCGATGAATAAAATTGTGATTTTGTCCTAAAAACAAAATCTAAGAAATAATTGTGTTGTCCAAGTTGGTATATGTAAAAAGCACTGTTCTAATACTAACAAAGAACACAATTATATCATACAAGAATTATATTTAATTTGTACTAAAGTAATTGAAATTACATGATATAATTTAATTTTAAGGAGCCGAATTAGCCATTCAGATAATTTTAGTTTTTTTTGTTATATAATAAAAATGAAAATATATTTTATTTTAATTAAAAATGTTCATATCGGTTATAATATCAGAATAGCTTAATTAGGAGCTTATTATTAACCCTTAAGAAAGTTTTAATATTTTAAACTTCTTATGAAAACATATATGCTGATAGTTAAACGTATATAAGATTAAATTAACGTATTCGTGGTGGCGATAAAAGAAAATAATATAATATAAATTGAGATGTCAATATTGTGCTTTCGTCGTATAAAACTAAACGAATACTAACTAATTAAAAAATGAAGAATTCCATGCATATATTCATAAAAGTTATAAATAATAGGTATACCTATATATGTATAGTTACTTTAAATCCATTATAATATATTTATTAATACATGATATATAAATCGATAATCGCGATTTTTTCTAGAAAATGAATACAAAATGCAGCTATAATACTAATATAACTAATCGACTCAAGATATAGGTAAAACATCCGATTATATATATATATATAATCCAGCTTAACTATAGATATAAAATCTATAAACGAATTAAACACACATAATTTAAAATAAATGTTACTAATATCATTAAACACGATACCAATGAATAAGGTAAAATGTAATAAAAACTATATTAAATATTACTTATATATTTAATGTCATGCATTATGACTTTGAATTTTTATTTAAAATAACTCAATTTTACTTATACAAATGAATTGTAATTTTTTAATTAACCGACCCTTAAGAATATAGTATATTCTAAGTATAAATTCATGAATTACCGTAAATTAATATTTATCAAAGTATACTAATGTAAATGGATATAAATTTTAAAAAATACAGTAGTAAAATACACAATAAATGGTGACCAATACTACATCACTGCAATTAATGAATGGAATATAAATTACTAATATTACTAAATAATAGTTTATTAATATACTTGATGACAAATATCTTCTTACAAATCACATTTTTTGTCCCCATAAAATTATGAAATACTTAGGTTTTTTATTAATTTTTATAAATTACAAATAACAATACATAAAACCACTGAACAAAAATAACCACATACAAAATTAGAATATTTATATCAACTGATGCTTCTTACTTACTACACAACGTTTTAATGTTATCCTAAATTAATAATTTTTCCTGACTTCTTTCTAATTGTAAACAACAAAATTTAAACCACTAAACAATTTTATAAATAAATTATCAGACTATATTATACATACAAATATGACATTAATCTACAGCCAATATTATGACACAAATTCCCATAAAACCAATAGAAAACAATATGCATATCAGACTACTGAATATAATTTATTGACTCTTACTAATATACATATAAACTAATAAACAAAATGCTTTTGACATATTTGCACAGAAAAAAACATAATTTTATGTATATTTAAATTTATAATATTTACTTGGATTTAACCCAGAAAACATGCAAGGTACTTTTATTTATTGCATTGCATAATTTATTTTTAATTTTTTTGATTTTTGAATGCATATCATGTTGTATTTTACTCAAATTTTATATTACTATGTTCGCTACAGGTACATCATATTTACCAAACCGCCTTACATCATGACAAGTATATATGGGGTTTTAAATGTATACTTATTAAAAATAAACAAAATATATTAAAACTTATAAAGTGTAAATATTTCTTATATAAATTTACTTATAACTTATGTTATCTATATATGTATACGAATATATAATATATATAATTTATCACAAATTTTTACTAACATGCTTTACAAACATACATAATATTGAGAATTATTAATACAAATGTTTTCATTTCAAAGTTTCATTAATTAATGAATAGAAAAACTATTTATTAAATTAAATACCCAAGAAACCATCCAGGTTATTTTAGTTTTTTTATTATATAATATAAGTTAAAATATATTTTATTTAAATTATTGTATTTAAATTATATTATAATTCAATTGTATTTAACTTAATTATATAAGAATGTATAATAGTTATAACATCTACCCAGCAAACAATCCAGGTAATTTCATTTTTTGAATTGCATTTTCTTTTATATTATTTTTATTTTCGTGTACACATCAAAAGATTTTACAAAATATTAAGTCACCCTGTTTACTTGGTAGTTAATATGGGTGTATATTGTAAATTATAATAATAACAGATTTATAAAGATTGTTTCTAATTTTAAATTGATTTTAAAAAAATATATTGAATATTAATATATAAAAAGTAATATATATATACAACTTTATGGCGTTGCCGTAATGTTGCACATATAGTATAGGTCGTATACTAATACATTGCACGCCCACTTCACCATATATCGATGGCTTGAATTAAATTAAATAAGTTTATAATACAAATTAATTTCCTAAATCTAAATTGTCAAAAATATTTCAATAATTAGGCATATTCGTATTTTATTTTTTTATAGTATATAATTTATTTAATTTGTCAGTTTCTCAAATATACAGATGATGTAATTATTATACAATACCAAGAAACCAGATGATATTAATATTATACAATATTATGTAATTATTTTGAATACAAAAATATATATTTGTAATACAAATAAAATATATATTCTCTCTTATTATTTAATATAAAAAATAAAATTACCTGGATGGTTTCTGGGATATTATTTAATAATGTTTGTAGCACAACCATCCAGGTAATTTTAGTTTTTTTAGTTAATAATAATAAAGTGAAAATATATTTTATTTGTATTAAAAATATATTATATTTTAATATTTATATTTATATTTATATTGTTTTTATATTTTTTATTTAAACTATTTTATAAGATTGTATAATACTTACATAATCCGGTTTCTACCCAAGTAACCATCCAGGCTATTTCAGTTTTTTTGTTATTTAAATTATATTGTAATTATATTTTATTTAAAATAATTATATAAGAATTTATAATAGTTGCTTCATCTGGTTTCTGGAGCTTTCAATGTTGTGATATTGTTTTATAATATTTTTTTTATAACTAATTTTATTTTTGTTCTTTATATTAAATATATAATTTATTATTTTTTGTTATTGACATTCATATTTTTCAATGAAAACAACAATTTTCATGGGAGGCATTCAATTCAAGTCATTTCATATTTTGCATTACATAATTTCTTTTATATTAACAAATAATTGTTGTAACATATTTGAAGATGTTATAGAACTATTATATCACTATGTGTACCTTGTATTTGTGTTAATCCATGGTTACATATTGTAATAATTATAAATGATTATATATTTATTTTAAATTTAATTATGTAATAATTTATTAATACATTAATTACAATTACGTAGTTTATTAGTAATTACTTATATAATTATTATAAATATAATAAAGTTTCTATTTTATTATATAACAAAAAAATTACCTAGATAGTTTCCAGGTTATATATATATACACATATATATATATATATATATATATATATATATATATGTGTGTGTGTGTGTGTGTGTGTGTGTGTGTGTGTGTGTGTGTGTGTGCGTGTGTGTGTATGTATGAGTGTTGTATTTGTATGTGTATGTATGTGTGGGTGGGTGTTTGTTTGTATATAGGTAATTATTGATTACTAATCGCACATGAAATTAATGTTTCAAAACATTATTATACAATCGAACAATATTAAAAATTAATTTATAAAAGTACATTTGTATTTGTAATAATTAAATAAACATTTATAACTGTTACATCATCTGACTTCATGTGTAGACATTAATATTCCATTATATGTATTACTATAATATATAAAATACATATATTATTATATAATTAATATTAAAGCATGAGCAATGCATCGTGTATACGTAGTTATACCGGTATGTGAATATTAATATAATTACCATTATAGTAATTTATACTGTAACATATAGCCACATGTAGGTATATATATTATACATAGTGTGTATATTATACATTATGATCACAAGTAAATTATAACTATACATAAACATATCATTATTAATTAATAACGATATATTACCAATTGGGAACATCAATAACATTAATTTTAAGTGTAATAAACATTTTCTTAAAAAAATAAAATTAAAAGTAATTTTGTTCCATAAAGGAACCAAACAAATAATATAATATCATATATTTTATTATATATATATAATATTAGCATTTTAAAATATGTGTAGATTATGTAAACTATAATATATTGCATGCTGATAAAGAAATTACTTGTAGATGACCAAATATTATATCACTATATGTCACAAAACATTGTAATCCAAATCGTTAATTGTTTTAAAAAAGCAAATATAACATCGCATTATTTCTGGGATGTCGTACGAATTAATTATTCATATCGGTACAAATTAAATATTTAAGTGTACACGCGTATAGCGGAAAACAATGTACACACGAATATGCGAATACGTACGCATCGGGTATAACGGCACCCCCGTTATCCCCGCCTTTCTTTCGTAGCCAGCCCGGGGAGGGGGTTCTCCCACGCCCGTTCCAAGAACGCACACTCATCTCCACCTCGACGTACGCCGCCACCTCATCTCTACATTACCGGAGCAACGGCGTAGTGGACACGATTGTAATCGGCGAACTCCGAAACAATTAAACCACCTAGCGGACCCAACGGCTTCATCAGCCAACCGATACTCCGGCAGGAAGTGGCGGGCGCTACTACAGGAAGTGGAGGGCGCTACAACAGGAAGTAGCAGGCGCTACGACAGGAAGTGGTAGGCGCTACGACAGGAAGTAGCAGGCGCTACGACAGGAAGTCCGTTTAATTTGGACGACCTCGAACTTATCCACGTCTTGATGTGTGAGTATATCAGCGCTTGGTTACGTCTTCCGCGTACATTAATCTGCGTATTGTGGGAGATCCTTGGTTATAAAAACAGCCGTGTTTACATCTCTCGACACGTTTGTAAGAATAGATACGCACATATATATATATTTATATATATGTATATATATATATATATATATATATATATATATATATATATATATATGTATATATATATATATATATATATTACCCAATAATTATAATTAATATAATGGTATGGTATATGTGAATATGGTAAAGATTGTACAGTGTACACTGTACATTGTATACTGTACATTGTACAATCCTATTATAATTCAAATGTATTATGATTGTAACGGTGCTACCCTCATTATAATGTAAACTGTATATCAATGTAACTAATATTGATATACTATATATATACTATATAGTGTATACTATAGTATATACTATATAATGTATACTATAGTATATATACCAATTAGACTAAGATCTGAAAGTATAATCTACAATATAATTTATATATCTATAATATAATTTATTATAAAATGTTTCTTTAGCACGACTTTAATCCAACTACTGTTCTTCTACTAAGATATAGATACTTATTTTATATATTTATATTTTATATATTTTATATGTATATTAACTATAGTTACATACATATATACTGCTATATTGTATCTTGTACCCATAATTATATAAAGATCCGAATAGTTCATAACATTACAATATCATATTAAATTATATTAAATTATCCGCATGGAAACATTCTATTATGATATAACGTTGATATTATTTGCATATCCCATGGTATCTAATATAAATAATATAAATAACGTATTGAGATATAAATAGTATTTTTATTATTGGATGCATTGCATACAGTACAGACAACCAAGCGTACTCTATCCGATTTTTACTACAAGTCGGATATCGCCTTTTACACTCATAGGACATTGATACATCCATCTTCATATTACTTTAGACTTTGAATATATTTTGTATCTAATGCATGTGATTTGATACACAAAATGTACACAATACTGCATTCATTTAACATTACTGCCTTGCATTCAACGTTAATAAAAGTACAGTATGAATTGTACAATGTACATTGTACAGTGTGCATTATACAGTGTACATTGTACAGTGTACATTGTACAGTGTACAGTGTACATTGTACAGTGTACATTGTACAGTGTACATTGTACAGTGTACATTGTACAGTGTACATTGTACAGTGTACATTGTACAGTGTACATTGTACAGTGTACATTGTACAGTGTACATTGTACAGTGTACATTGTACATTGTACAGTGTACATTGTACAGTGTACATTGTACAGTGTACAGTACATTGTACAGTGTACATTGTACAGTGTACATTGTACAGTGTACATTGTACAGTGTACATTGTACAGTGTACATTGTACAGTGTACATTGTACAGTGTACATTGTACAGTGTACATTGTACAGTGTACATTGTACAGTGTACATTGTACAGTGACATTGTACAGTGTACATTGTACAGTGTACATTGTACAGTGTACATTGTACAGTGTACATTGTACAGTGTACATTGTACAGTGTACAGTGTACATTGTACAGTGTACATTGTACAGTGTACAGTACATTGTACAGTGTACATTGTACAGTGTACATTGTACAGTGTACATTGTACAGTGTACATTGTACAGTGTACATTGTACAGTGTACATTGTACAGTGTACATTGTACAGTGTACATTGTACAGTGTACATTGTACAGTGTACATTGTACAGTGTACATTGTACAGTGTACATTGTACAGTGTACATTGTACAGTGTACATTGTACAGTGTACATTGTACAGTGTACATTGTACAGTGTACATTGTACAGTGTACATTGTACAGTGTACATTGTACAGTGTACATTGTACAGTGTACATTGTACAGTGTACATTGTACAGTGTACATTGTACACTGTACATTGTACAGTGTACATTGTACAGTGTACATTGTACAGTGTACATTGTACAGTGTACATTGTACAGTGTACATTGTACAGTGTACATTGTACAGTGTACATTGTACAGTGTACATTGTACAGTGTACATTATACAGTGTACATTGTACAGTGTACATTGTACAGTGTACATTGTACAGTGTACATTATACAATGTACATTGTACAGTGTACATTGTACAGTATACATTGTACAGTTTATATTGTACAGTTGATATTACATAGTGTACAGTGTACATTTTACATTGTGCAGTGTACAACGTACATTTTACATTATACATTGTGTACATTGTGTACAGTGTACAATATATGCACAATTAAAATATATACAATTTAAATTATACATCCAACATTGTAAACTGTAAGATATACATTGTACATTGTACAACGTACAGACAACAACTACAGTGTACGTTGTACAGTGTACATACACGTGAACGGTACATAATATAATGGGGACTCAAGTTCAAACAATACAATAAACGGTTGATATATATGCTTGATAATAGACGATAAACTCCTTGCTGCCTAATAAAACATTGATCTTTGGCAATAGAGCTGATATCAGCGATGCAGCTGTAAATATATCTTTCTAAAGGCAGAAGGAATTGTATTGACTTCTAGAGATCGTGATTGTGTTGTACTTATAACGGCATTTGAATTAAAGGTTATATCCTATCTATTTACTGTTGGATTATGTATTCTTCTCCTTTGATAGCATGTATATGTATTCTTTTATATTAGTGAATTGCATCCCTTTAATCTGATTCGAGTGGTATCGGTTTTATTATATCGTCGAAATAAAAGAGTATAATATAATATTATTATAATCTCGTATGATATTACAAATACATTTATAATAAAATATATATAAAATAAAATATATTTATCTTAAAAAATTAACTTAAAATTGAATGTACTTAAAAATTTTTGAAAATATTATATTTATATATTATGATTTATATAAACACACATTCATAAATTGCCCTCCTCATTATAACTGAAATGTAATACTTGCATTATTTAATTTGCGGAATAATTAGATCACAGGGAAGTGCATATCTTTTTACATCATCTTCAGAATGTAGTAATTACCCTTGAATCATTATTTCTATTGAATACTTATAAAAGTAATCTCATAGGTATCTCTATGATATATATGTGGTTATAATCTAATAATCTATCAATGAAATATCATGTTGAATACTATAATATAATACAGGAGATATATTATATTATTATATTATTATACAATATAATATAATAATATAATATCGTATACGATATATCTTCAAGAATATTGATTTCATAATAATGTCATTTGAAATGCGCATACATATATTGTAGAAACAATTTATTTAATGATATAATAATAATTATCGTATATGTTATTGTCATCTATAAGATATGCATATATTGTATTATACTCCGGATATCATTATTATCTTTTATTTTAAATGTATTATCTTATACTAATTTGATTTTTCTTTTCAATTTTATATGCATTGAATTGACAGTATTATTACACACACACACATATATATATATATATATATATATATATATATATATATATATAGTTTTATAGAGAAGTTTTAAAGAAAAGATAATTATCGAAATGAAATCTTTAAAAATAAATAGTTTATATATTTCTGTGATATATTTCTGTGATTAAAGATACATCTGTACCAATTGAGAAAATATTTCCATGTCCTCACTTTTGACAAAAATAGTTCCATACAACGTTAGTGCTGATAATATGTTGTTATTATTCACATTTTGGTTACTTTAGCTTACATCATTTCTAACCTGCTTTTTAATTGTACTACATTTATTAAGATAAAGTATTGTATTTGTTAAGAATTATATATTATAATTGTTAATCGAAGTAATCGATAAGCTTTATCAGTAGCATCGGCTAATCCTAAATATATATATACTAAATATATATATATATATATATTTATATTTTATATATAGCTAACTAATAATATATATATATAACTCCAATGGTATACAATATATATTATTGGATCAAATATAATATGTACAATATAAATTATTATACTTAGATTATAGTCTTGTATAAATATAATATATATATACATATATATATATATATGAATAAAATGGCAAAATGAGTTCTACTTTTTAAAAATACTTTTATAAAATTATATTACATTAATTATATTATATCATATAAATTTACTAGGAGCTAATTAAAATAATAAATTGTAATTAGTATATGTATACATAAATACTGTTTATTGTATATATTATATATATACTAAAAAGTCTCTATACCTTATAAAGATATATATCACACATATAGAGTCCCGAGATACTCTATTATTATTTTAATAAAATAGAAATATTATATATTATAAAAGATTAATCGATTTAATAATCTATTAAACTTTAACATTTAAAAATTATATAATATTCAAATTAAATCCCATATTACCTCATAACCCAATAAGGATATATAGGAACATACATTTATACTCTGGTTGTATTTATAATTATAAAATATATTTCTTTTATACTATTTAAAGTTTCCATTAAAAATACAATTGTAATTTTTTGAATTCCTAAGTTTAATAAATATTTATATGGATATATTTTATAACATTTCGATTTATATTTTCATTAGAATATATTATATTACAATCTATGAGAATAATAGAGTATTATTTTATATTCACATTGTTCAATATGTCCTACGAATCTATTTTAATGAATGCATATAATTAATATATATTTGTAAACTATTTTATTTTTTATAATTTGTAAATAATAAAATATTGTGGGTTTTAGAAAGGAAATGGAAACATCATTGATGTATAAAATGATTATATAAATATATATATATAAATAAATATATATATATATTTTTTTTATATTTGTATATTCAAATCATACATTCTAGTTTGCTGTATATTATATATTTTGGTGAAAGTATGCATCTAACATAAATATATCTATATAAATTATATTAACTTTCAAATAAAAGATATTCTGATATAAGCTATTTAATCTAAACTTAATTATACCTATACCGCCATCGAAGTAGATTGGAGATATATAGTTATACTTCTAGTTACCTAATTAATCATAGTTATAATTAGATTACAGTTTACACGATAAAGTCGTCTTGCAGGTCATGGCCTACGACCCGACAGCTGTGGTCTTGAAAAACCCCGGAGTTATTGAACTCTACGATCTGGCGTCCATCTCTACCCTACCGGATATCTCGGTTGGCGTATACTCGGACTCGGATTCTAAATCGGACGCTGACAATAAACACGAGTTACCAAACAACGGGCTTCTATCAGTCCCGAATTTCAATTACGATAAGGTTAATTTCCAGTAACAAAGGAGATAGTTTTTACATTTATATATTGTATAATTTCTATCATATTGATTTTATTTTTGTGGACACATTAATAACAGAATATAATTATTTTTCCGCAAACAATCCGGTGATTTCGGTTTTTTTGCATTGCATAATTCCTCTTATGTGATACAATATTTTTATAATAACTAACCAAATGATATAATAGTTAATACAAAATTGTTTTTGAAATTCTTCGATATGCCAACAACAATAAAAAATAACATATAAGAAAATCTGCAATTCAAAAAATGAAATGATCTGAATGGTGTTCTGCGTGTGTGTCAATATAGACATATATATGTATCATCATTGTATAATGTAAATAATTAAATCACCTGTAATATTTCTGAGTTAGGAAAAATTACAAAAGTTATTAGGGATAGACAACACCCTAGACTATATGTTATATAAAAATAGTATTATTATTATTATATATATATATATATATATATATATACATTTATATATATATATATATATATATATATATATATATACATTTATATATATATATATATATATATATATATATATATATCTATCGTATATAATATAATTCCAATCGTGAATGTATCGCGCATAATCTGAAAGTATACTAATATTTTATTATACAATAATATTATATTACAGTATTGCACAATATTGGTAAATTACAATAGAACATAATATAATATAACATACTATAATATTACAATATAATAAATATGTAATTTTATATATCAATATATCTTAAAAAAATAGATGGATAGTATGGAATAATGATATATGAAATAATGTGGAATAGTTAGTATTTGTATCTTTGCTGTATTTATGTCTGTGTTTTATATATATTATATAAATACAGCACTGATATATTTAATTAGCATGCAATGTATCCATTGGTTAAATAAATTGATTTCTCACAAATATTATATTGTATCACGCGATAATACAATATAATGTTATACAAAGAAGTGTTGATGTTTTCTGCATAGACTAATTAACCATCGAGGCTTTTTTAGTTTTTTTGTTATATAATAAAAGATAAAATTAATTTTATTTATATTTAAATGATATCGTAATTATATTTTATTTAAGATAATTATATAAGATTGCATAATAGTTACATCATCTGGTTTCTTGGGTGGACTGATATTATTTACTCTTTTTAATAATATAATATCTATATATATATATATATATATATATATATATATATATATATATATGTGCGTGTGTGAATGTGTGTGTGAGTATGTGTGTGTGTTTAGGTGTGTTTATTATATATATTATATATAATGGAATCTATACCGGTGTAATACACAATAGCTTTCATTAATCGCAGGGGAAAATGGATTTCAAAATTTTGTATAAAAATTATTAAAATTGTGTTCTTAAGACAACTGTTTCCTTAATTGGTAGATTGGTAGATATTCGATGTAAACTCCTTGATAGCATGTCTATTCCCGAAAACAGAGTAATGTAATATTTTGATAGATTCATTTGATGCCACCAAAATAACGTTAATGAAATTATGCAATTGTAAAAGTGAAATACCGGCATTAAATACTATAAAATCTGCACTATGGTTTAATATGTAATAAGAATTTTAGTTTTATAAAATGGGTACATATTTACACTCTCTAAATAGACCTAACGTTTGGATCCTAACCCCAGGAAACATAATGGCAAAAGTTGTTCAATTATTTGATGCACTAACAAAAAATGATAAATAAGCAATACAAAAAAATATAATTACTTGAATTAGACCAATTTCTAGTTGAGTGGTTGCATTTTTATACTTCAATGGCCTGGGTCGTTTCCCGTGCAGTCATTTTATTTTGTTATTATATAATAATATAGATAATAAATGTCATTTGTATTTAAATTATATTATAATTATATTTTATTTTAAAAAAATTATATAATAAATTCTAATAGTTACATCATCTGGTTTCTTGGGATTGTACATATTTAGCAAATCTCTTAAATTATATAGTATTATAATATAACCATATATATATTAGTATATGTATACGATTACATTATAATATTAGATATAATTATAAGATATGTTTACTTAAATTGTTTACTTTTCTACGCGACATTGATTTCAAATTAACAAAGAGAGATCCGGATATATTCTATTTCTTTTGATTTCATTAAACCCTCCTCACAATTTGGTTGTGGAATAAAACGTTGAAAAGAACCTCACACCATTTTGAAATGGAGAAAACATTTCAACATGCTGTCTATAAGAAAAAACAACAACAAAATATGTATTTCATCATGAATAGCTTAACATTTACAAATAAATAAAGAGAAACTTTATTGAATAAAATACTGATCATATTAATATTAATAATTATTATTTAGCTATGAATAAAATAAGACATTTTATAATAATAAACATTTTTTATAATAACAACAACTGCATTTGAGTATTTTTCCTATTTTACAAATCAATTAATTATGATACTTAAAGTACTTTCACTTGTTTGAACAAATTACAATGTTTAATATTTCAAACAATGTTATTTCATTTTTAATTCAACAAAGTTACAGATATTGAATATCTATATCATTCGATGTCGATATGCACACATGTAAACAAACCTGAAGTACATATTACACATTATACACATTACACACATATACTGTATAAATATTTATATAAACTATTTTTACATAATGCTTTTACATCATAATATGATTAACGAATAATTCAACACCTGGATTTGTAATATATACACTTTATCTAGAATTCATGTAAATATATTATCGATCATAATATATATAGATATATATATATATATATATATTATATATATATATATATATATATATATATATATATATATATATTATGTATACGTATGCGTATATATATCCCATTATAAATACCATAAAACAATAAATTAATGTATATCAAAATACGGTCAAATGTTCTTTCAGTTGACTTCTGTATTCGTACTTAAATACAAAATCAAACACTAAATGTATCAAGATATCATTGTATTTGTGTATCCAGTGCATTACTGATATATTGAAAATGCTGTATACACCGCAATCGCACCGCCTGTGTAGTGCACAGTGTACAATGTACTTTGTATCGTGTACAGTGTACAATGTACAGTGTACACTGCACACTGTACAATGCACAATGCACTGTGTAAAGTGTACGATATGTACCATATAGTTCATATAGGTACATTCCTCATTATGTTTAGTGCAAGCGAGTAAAGAGTAACTACCAGAGTATCTAGCCTGTTGTGTACTGCTTTTACTCATATAAGTACTAGGTAGTAGTTCTACACCAACACCTAGTACATTGTATATGGTCTTGCCTCTATATACGTCACCGACTAACCAATGTATCTACCCAGCAAAATAGTCATGTACTTTCTATGTACAATATCGCATATTAATAAATATTATTTATTAAATATTACACCTCTTCAACATAAACAACGATTTAACAATATTACTCATGTAATATTACGTGATCAAAAAGGAAATTACATACACGTAAATCAAGATATCGTTTCCTTTGTATGCGATAGGATTATCATATAAACGGAGGTGAGAAATTCATCGTAGTGCGATTTTCTGGGTACGTCAACAAAATTCTGAAATTAAAGATACATATTTAATTATATTATTTGCTATATATGCATGCTAGTATGTTAAATATACTATTACGATATGAGTTGAAATAGATGTTTATTTTGTAATTATTTTGTATCAAAGAATATGAATTTATAGAGCACGATCTTTGAATATAAAGAACATATTTTATTATCTTGCATAAGTACTATATTATGATATGGATAGGCGTTCGGGTAATATTGTACATGTGTATAATTATTCCTACGGTTACTATGTGTAGACATATCTATAGTTAGATATAATGTATAGATGTAAAGGTGCGTACAATGCCTACGAAGATTCGCCGATGAGCTCCTCTCCGCTGTCAACACCACAATGAACGTTATCCTGTAATTAGTACTAGTTCTGAATAGTCGTCCAGGCCGGTAGGCAAGATTAACGGAATGATCAGGTGCCAGCCCAGAAAGCGGAAAAGTAATCCATAAAACCGAATAATAGGTCAAATTACTATTTCATATAGTAAATAAAGTATACTCTATAATAAGGTGAGTATACTATAGTATACTTACATTTTGTTATTCTTCAACATCAACATAATTCAACGAAACTAATCTTTATATATATATATATATATATATATATATATCAAATATATAGCATACTTTCTAATAATAACTATTATACATTATTATATACATCTTTTAAAAAGAAAATAAATTGTTAATATTTTAAATTAAAATAATTTTCACTATAATTACGAGACAACACCACTCAATTGTAATTAATTGTAACCAATAATAGGGTATTGTTTTGGAATTCAGTCACCAATAGGTGATCATAAATATGCGATTGTTTCAATTTCCGGTATCCTTTATTCCATATTCGTGTATTTTAGTTATATATTGTACTTACACAACATTATATAATATCTAGGCACGGTGTGCAGGAGGTTGATACTTTACACTATAAAGCATCCATGAGGCATATACTATATATATATAATTTACAAGTTATTCAAAGTAATCATATTAATATTTATAATATATTATTCTAAATTATGTATATCATATATCGTAATTATTATTATATTAATTTGTTGAGTTCAAAAAAAATATCGGGTAAAATTACGTAATTAATTGTTTGTCTTTCTTCTGTAATTTGTTAAAAACTGTGCAATAAAAACTGTCTATAGAAATGCTTTAATTGCATATTCAGATACATATCATTGTATGTATTGATATATAATTATATATATTGATATATATTAATGATATATATTGATATATAATATAATAAACATAAACAATTATGAACATTTATATCATTTACTTATTTAAAATGTAAATAAGTTAACAACCATTTTCTTATACCGTTGATTTATATGTTGAAATTCATAATCGTATATTGGAAGTGCCTATTATTCAGTGATAATGTTCATATATATATATATATATATATATATATATATATATAAATATATATTTTATTATGTAATAGGAATATTGCTAACTTATGCATATATTCTAAGAATATAAACACGTATGTATATCCATATATTTAGATCCAGCAATCCTGTCGTGTGCAATTTGTATTGTTGCGTAATTTGTATGCATTCTTGGGTGTTTGTATATCTTGAAGCGCAGTTTACATATTAATATATTTCATATAATTATAATATTTAAAAATGTACTTTAAGTATATATATAAAATACGGACAGTTGAATTATTTTAAATCGTTTTTAGATATTTATAAAATAAAATCCATTACAAATATTTTCAGTTATGCCCAATAAAATACATTTATTTTAAAATGTATTTATAAACATATTTATTTAGTATATCTAGCTGTCAATTAAACTTTTAAATGACATGCCAATCATGAATTGTAAATATTATGATTTCAAATCTATAAATATGTGTTTTTAATTAAATATACAATTAATATTATTATTTGAGCCATCTATCCAAAATATAATAATATATATATAGTAAATATATTTTCTCACAAATGACTATAATTTTAACAAATAGAAATCATGATACATATATAATAATATATACTATTATATGAAATAATTATATATATTTAAATGTGTAATTTGGTGAGTGATATTGACTATATATCATGCATTCTAATTAAAGAATAATTGTTAACAAATATATATTATACTTGTAATATACAATATAAATAAAATATTATGTAAAGTAGAAATTTACATGTATATAAAATGTAAATATTTACATTTTATAATTGGCACACCCTAAATACACCCACATACCAATATAATTATTCATACAATATAATAATATATTTAAATTTCACAGAAATCTTTTACTTAGCGTAATAATTGTAAGATTTATTACTAATCTTCCGTTATATTATATATTCTAATCATTGTTTATCATATATAATTACAAAGAAAATAGTATAGGTCATGCACCCCATATAAATTGCGCAGTTGTTAAAATTTTGCACGGCAATATTTAATCGGGACGTTGCATAATGCGATTTGTAAATACACTTTTGAAAATTACTCCACCCAATTATCAGATTTATTTTTAATTTGATGAAATATAATTTTAAAACAACATTTAATTTTTCCATTTATACTATAGTAAATTATAATTTCAAGATTAAAACATATCTCCTTGAAGTCGGCTATTATTAAACGTGGACTACTGTAGAATATATATATTCTATAGTATAGTAACTGTAGTTACTATAGTTACCATAGTTATAAATACTTAACATAGTATTCGTTATATAAGTAATAGCTATTGTTAACGTTAGTGTAAATTTAGAAATAATTACTACTAAATAGTTCTAATCAAAATTCTAAATTTGATCAAAAACTTAAGTATGTGAATATAATTTAGATACAATTTGATATTAAAAATCGTATTAAATATATAAATTACTAAAATAATTAAAGTACTCTCAGAATTTCTCTATATATATAAACTTAAACTTTATAAAGTGTACGACGAACGTTTGTACGTCGTACAATGTACGTTTATATATTGTCAAATCAAGTGTAATACAATATTATAATGCAATTTTTATAATATGCAATAACAATTATACTATTTTTTATTGTATGTATTATCAAATTTATTTATTATGATCTGTACTCCATAATAATATGAATTATTCAATTATTATCATGTATACATATATTAACATCAATATACATATGCAAAATAATGTTAAATCAATACGCTTTAGATTTTTAAATAATTTAAAAATAAAATTAATTTCAATTGAAAATACATAATATTTATATTTATAGATTATCTATATATGTATGTTCATTTACTTATATTAATTATTATATCATAACATTTGTTGTACTTTTAAATCATAATCTTAAATTACGGGATATTAATCAAAATTAATTACGGTACTATTATTAAGATGTGATGAAGTATTTATTATGTTAGCCTAGGATAGGGTTATTGAAATAAATAGTATTATTAATAAGTATGATACAATATTAGGACTATGTATATCGTATCGTATGTTATTCATTTATTGACTCGAATTGTGTTATTTCATCACATTCCTGGAAATTTCTTACAGTCAAATGTATCACTATTTTTATTTAAACAATATTTAAATGCGGCGTTTAAATATATTATGATGGTTACATAATATTACACTGATCATTAAATACTAAACTAAATTGTTTTTATAATTGTATGCATATACGCATTATTAATGTATATTTAAGTATATTGTATTATGTTTTACTATGGTTTTTAAAATAATAATTAAAAATGTGATATAACTTTATTAAAAGTTAGTCATATATGCGTAATGTGTTATTAAATATTTTAGAGTATAATTCAAAATACATTTAGTTTGGAAAACAACCCAAGGTATATGTTTTAGTTGTATAGATATAACGCTTTTATACGTATATAAGATGGTTTAATTATTATAAATATATAGTTTTAAAATTTATTTTTTTAAATCTTGCCTTTCGATTTAGTTTAATAATTTAATAATTTAATTATACATCGAATAGCCGTGGTTAAGGTAATCTTATATCAAATGGCAAATATCTTTAAATCTAAAATATTTACTAAATTTGGTATTCTTACTAAATATAATTTTAATTGTTCATTAAATACATAATACAACATGGACTCATATAATTAAAATACATTATTAATAAATAACAATAAAAGTATATATATGTTTATGTTTAAAATTTTCAATTTTTGATTTAAGAATTTAATAAGAATTATATGTAATTATGTATTGGTAATGCGTATATTGGATATGGATACATTATATAGGTAGATATATTGATCGATAGATAGATAGATTTGCACCATCATGTTATAAAAAATGTCTAACAACTGTAATGCCTAAATGTAAGAACCCCTCATGTCCATCGTAATTTAGCCCCATAACATTGACCTCGATAGGTAGATTATTCCACAAGATAAGTATCTAATCGAATTGATTCCAGTATTAAAATAGATATTAGGAAAGCATTTACAAGGAGAGATGGAATTACTTAAAATATATTTTTACTTAAGAATATTATAAACAAGCATAAGCAAAAACCCACACCTCTATCCCTATGTTTCCTAGATGCCTCCAAAATTAATTAAATTATGCAATATAGTAGGTATCCCTTAATATGTTTATTTATGTGAAACATGCGTACGATGGGTACTAGTTTGCAATCTAAATCGGGTGTATCAACTAGTATTCCGGTTAACAGTGGAGTTAAGCAAGGTGACCCGATGTCACCATTACTCTTTAAACCCGTGATCGATTTTGTTGCCAAGGGGCTCAAGGGTTATAATGCCATTTCCATTAATGATAATACTCATATTCTAAATGTGGGCCAACCATTAACCGTAGTAAATGTGCAACTATGAACCTAATTATACACCCTAATAAAAAATGTGGATATGTTCATCTCTACCCATAATCACAATTAATAATGCACGCATTAAAACAATATCTATAGATGAAACATATAAATATTTAGGTATCCCCATAGGCCCAATAGACAATAGAAATAATAATATTGTTAACAATATTACTGCTAAACTAATTTATATATCTAAAGCTCTATTAAAACCACAATAGCGAATGCATCTACTAAAATACCACTTAATCCCAAGTATTCGATATCAAAAGGTATTTACTAATATAACGCTAGTATCGTTAAAAACAAATGACAGGCGTTTTCGATCTTTTGTAGAAGATGGATGCGTCTTCCAAAAGATACAAACTTAGCGGTATTCCATGCGCCAGCTTCAGTCGGTGGCTTATCATTACCCAGACTATATCTATCAATAGCAGTATTATTACTAAATGGAATCAAATCTATAAAATTAAACGATAACCTTGGTACCAAGTAATATAATAATGAAATGGGGTCAACCCAGATTTTATGAAAATCAACTATTTACTTCTGATATATCAATTAGGGATTTTCATATTAATAGATTATTTAATTCGGCTGATGGTCGTGGTTTAAGATTCGGGAGATGTACGAAATACATAGATAAATGGATTGAGTATATGAATAGACTGATATCAAGGCGCGATTATATAGATTCTTTTAGACTAAAACACATTTTATTATACACAAAGTTTATGGTTAAAAGCATGTTTGCAGATACTAATACTAACTGCTTAATGAAAGGATGTAATTATAAATACGATTATTTAAATCATATAATGCAAACATGCAACTAAAATTATAATAATATAACTACCTAAATAATCTACTAATACAATACTTGAACAAACACAACTATATAACAATACTAGAACCATATATACGCACGACTAACGGATTACGGAAACACGGCCGATATGGTCTGACGTGACCGCCTTCATGTTTCAAGCCCCACCCTGTCTACTTTATGGCATTTTTCTTATTATTTCTTATAATGAATTTGCTTTAGATATGTATATATATCATGGTTAAATATTAACTATGGTAAATGTGCGACTATGAATCTAATTATACACCCTACAAAAAAATGTGGATAACACATTAAAACAATATCTATAGATGAAACATATAAATATTTAGGTATCCCCATAGGCCCAATAGACAATATAAATAATAACAATAATAACAATATTACTGCTAAATTAATTTATATATCTAAAGCTCTATTAAAACCACAACTGCGAATGCATCTACTAAAATACCACTTAATCCCAAGTATCCTACATCAGATGGTATTTACCAATATTACGCTATTTTCGTTAAAAACAATTGACAGGCGTTTTCGATCTTTTGTTAGAAGATGGATGCGTCTTCCAAAAGATACAAACTTAGCGGTATTCCACGCGCCAGCTTCAGTCGGTGGCTTATTATTAACCCGACTATATCTATCAATACCAGTTTTACGACTAAATAGAATCAAATCTATAAAAT
>OZ038312.1:27597729-27670229 GCA_964035775.1 Osedax frankpressi
TGTTATCTACATTAATGTTATCTACATTAATGTTATCTACATTAATGTTATCTACATTAATGTTATCTACATTAATGTTATCTACATTAATGTTATCTACATTAATGTTATCTACATTAATGTTATCTACATTAATGTTATCTACATTAATGTTATCTACATTAATGTTATCTACATTAATGTTATCTACATTAATGTTATCTACATTAATGTTATCTACATTAATGTTATCTACATTAATGTTATCTACATTAATGTTATCTACATTAATGTTATCTACATTAATGTTATCTACATTAATGTTATCTACATTAATGTTATCTACATTAATGTTATCTACATTAATGTTATCTACATTAATGTTATCTACATTAATGTTATCTACATTAATGTTATCTACATTAATGTTATCTACATTAATGTTATCTACATTAATGTTATCTACATTAATGTTATCTACATTAATGTTATCTACATTAATGTTATCTACATTAATGTTATCTACATTAATGTTATCTACATTAATGTCATCTACATTAATGTTATCTACATTAATGTTATCTACATTAATGTTATCTACATTAATGTTATCTACATTAATGTTATCTACATTAATGTTATCTACATTAATGTTATCTACATTAATGTTATCTACATTAATGTTATCTACATTAATGTTATCTACATTAATGTTATCTACATTAATGTTATCTACATTAATGTTATCTACATTAATGTTATCTACATTAATGTTATCTACATTAATGTTATCTACATTAATGTTATCTACATTAATGTTATCTACATTAATGTTATCTACATTAATGTTATCTACATTAATGTTATCTACATTAATGTTATCTACATTAATGTTATCTACATTAATGTTATCTACATTAATGTTATCTACATTAATGTTATCTACATTAATGTTATCTACATTAATGTTATCTACATTAATGTTATCTACATTAATGTTATCTACATTAATGTTATCTACATTAATGTTATCTACATTAATGTTATCTACATTAATGTTATCTACATTAATGTTATCTACATTAATGTTATCTACATTAATGTTATCTACATTAATGTTATCTACATTAATGTTATCTACATTAATGTTATCTACATTAATGTTATCTACATTAATGTTATCTACATTAATGTTATCTACATTAATGTTATCTACATTAATGTTATCTACATTAATGTTATCTACATTAATGTTATCTACATTAATGTTATCTACATTAATGTTATCTACATTAATGTTATCTACATTAATGTTATCTACATTAATGTTATCTACATTAATGTTATCTACATTAATGTTATCTACATTAATGTTATCTACATTAATGTTATCTACATTAATGTTATCTACATTAATGTTATCTACATTAATGTTATCTACATTAATGTTATCTACATTAATGTTATCTACATTAATGTTATCTACATTAATGTTATCTACATTAATGTTATCTACATTAATGTTATCTACATTAATGTTATCTACATTAATGTTATCTACATTAATGTTATCTACATTAATGTTATCTACATTAATGTTATCTACATTAATGTTATCTACATTAATGTTATCTACATTAATGTTATCTACATATGTTATCTACATTAATGTTATCTACATTAATGTTATCTACATTAATGTTATCTACATTAATGTTATCTACATTAATGTTATCTACATTAATGTTATCTACATTAATGTTATCTACATTAATGTTATCTACATTAATGTTATCTACATTAATGTTATCTACATTAATGTTATCTACATTAATGTTATCTACATTAATGTTATCTACATTAATGTTATCTACATTAATGTTATCTACATTAATGTTATCTACATTAATGTTATCTACATTAATGTTATCTACATTAATGTTATCTACATTAATGTTATCTACATTAATGTTATCTACATTAATGTTATCTACATTAATGTTATCTACATTAATGTTATCTACATTAATGTTATCTACATTAATGTTATCTACATTAATGTTATCTACATTAATGTTATCTACATTAATGTTATCTACATTAATGTTATCTACATTAATG
Organism: Osedax frankpressi; assembly: GCA_964035775.1. NCBI lineage: Eukaryota > Metazoa > Annelida > Polychaeta > Sabellida > Siboglinidae > Osedax > Osedax frankpressi. Next base: position 27,599,830 of record OZ038312.1, read on the forward strand.
TTATCTACATTAATGTTATCTACATTAATGTTATCTACATTAATGTTATCTACATTAATGTTATCTACATTAATGTTATCTACATTAATGTTATCTACATTAATGTTATCTACATTAATGTTATCTACATTAATGTTATCTACATTAATGTTATCTACATTAATGTTATCTACATTAATGTTATCTACATTAATGTTATCTACATTAATGTTATCTACATTAATGTTATCTACATTAATGTTATCTACATTAATGTTATCTACATTAATGTTATCTACATTAATGTTATCTACATTAATGTTATCTACATTAATGTTATCTACATTAATGTTATCTACATTAATGTTATCTACATTAATGTTATCTACATTAATGTTATCTACATTAATGTTATCTACATTAATGTTATCTACATTAATGTTATCTACATTAATGTTATCTACATTAATGTTATCTACATTAATGTTATCTACATTAATGTTATCTACATTAATGTTATCTACATTAATGTTATCTACATTAATGTTATCTACATTAATGTTATCTACATTAATGTTATCTACATTAATGTTATCTACATTAATGTTATCTACATTAATGTTATCTACATTAATGTTATCTACATTAATGTTATCTACATTAATGTTATCTACATTAATGTTATCTACATTAATGTTATCTACATTAATGTTATCTACATTAATGTTATCTACATTAATGTTATCTACGTTAATGTTATCTACGTTAATGTTATCTACGTTAATGTTATCTACGTTAATGTTATCTACGTTAATGTTATCTACGTTAATGTTATCTACGTTAATGTTATCTACGTTAATGTTATCTACGTTAATGTTATCTACGTTAATGTTATCTACGTTAATGTTATCTACGTTAATGTTATCTACGTTAATGTTATCTACGTTAATGTTATCTACGTTAATGTTATCTACGTTAATGTTATCTACGTTAATGTTATCTACGTTAATGTTATCTACGTTAATGTTATCTACGTTAATGTTATCTACGTTAATGTTATCTACGTTAATGTTATCTACGTTAATGTTATCTACGTTAATGTTATCTACGTTAATGTTATCTACGTTAATGTTATCTACGTTAATGTTATCTACGTTAATGTTATCTACGTTAATGTTATCTACGTTAATGTTATCTACGTTAATGTTATCTACGTTAATGTTATCTACGTTAATGTTATCTACGTTAATGTTATCTACGTTAATGTTATCTACGTTAATGTTATCTACGTTAATGTTATCTACGTTAATGTTATCTACGTTAATGTTATCTACGTTAATGTTATCTACGTTAATGTTATCTACGTTAATGTTATCTACGTTAATGTTATCTACGTTAATGTTATCTACGTTAATGTTATCTACGTTAATGTTATCTACGTTAATGTTATCTACGTTAATGTTATCTACGTTAATGTTATCTACGTTAATGTTATCTACGTTAATGTTATCTACGTTAATGTTATCTACGTTAATGTTATCTACGTTAATGTTATCTACGTTAATGTTATCTACGTTAATGTTATCTACGTTAATGTTATCTACGTTAATGTTATCTACGTTAATGTTATCTACGTTAATGTTATCTACGTTAATGTTATCTACGTTAATGTTATCTACGTTAATGTTATCTACGTTAATGTTATCTACGTTAATGTTATCTACGTTAATGTTATCTACGTTAATGTTATCTACGTTAATGTTATCTACGTTAATGTTATCTACGTTAATGTTATCTACGTTAATGTTATCTACATTAATGTTATCTACATTAATGTTATCTACATTAATGTTATCTACATTAATGTTATCTACATTAATGTTATCTACATTAATGTTATCTACATTAATGTTATCTACATTAATGTTATCTACATTAATGTTATCTACATTAATGTTATCTACATTAATGTTATCTACATTAATGTTATCTACATTAATGTTATCTACATTAATGTTATCTACATTAATGTTATCTACATTAATGTTATCTACATTAATGTTATCTACATTAATGTTATCTACATTAATGTTATCTACATTAATGTTATCTACATTAATGTTATCTACATTAATGTTATCTACATTAATGTTATCTACATTAATGTTATCTACATTAATGTTATCTACATTAATGTTATCTACATTAATGTTATCTACATTAATGTTATCTACATTAATGTTATCTACATTAATGTTATCTACATTAATGTTATCTACATTAATGTTATCTACATTAATGTTATCTACATTAATGTTATCTACATTAATGTTATCTACGTTAATGTTATCTACGTTAATGTTATCTACGTTAATGTTATCTACGTTAATGTTATCTACGTTAATGTTATCTACGTTAATGTTATCTACGTTAATGTTATCTACGTTAATGTTATCTACGTTAATGTTATCTACGTTAATGTTATCTACGTTAATGTTATCTACGTTAATGTTATCTACGTTAATGTTATCTACGTTAATGTTATCTACGTTAATGTTATCTACGTTAATGTTATCTACGTTAATGTTATCTACGTTAATGTTATCTACGTTAATGTTATCTACGTTAATGTTATCTACGTTAATGTTATCTACGTTAATGTTATCTACGTTAATGTTATCTACGTTAATGTTATCTACGTTAATGTTATCTACGTTAATGTTATCTACGTTAATGTTATCTACGTTAATGTTATCTACGTTAATGTTATCTACGTTAATGTTATCTACGTTAATGTTATCTACGTTAATGTTATCTACGTTAATGTTATCTACGTTAATGTTATCTACGTTAATGTTATCTACGTTAATGTTATCTACGTTAATGTTATCTACGTTAATGTTATCTACGTTAATGTTATCTACGTTAATGTTATCTACGTTAATGTTATCTACGTTAATGTTATCTACGTTAATGTTATCTACGTTAATGTTATCTACGTTAATGTTATCTACGTTAATGTTATCTACGTTAATGTTATCTACGTTAATGTTATCTACGTTAATGTTATCTACGTTAATGTTATCTACGTTAATGTTATCTACGTTAATGTTATCTACGTTAATGTTATCTACGTTAATGTTATCTACGTTAATGTTATCTACGTTAATGTTATCTACGTTAATGTTATCTACGTTAATGTTATCTACGTTAATGTTATCTACGTTAATGTTATCTACGTTAATGTTATCTACGTTAATGTTATCTACGTTAATGTTATCTACGTTAATGTTATCTACGTTAATGTTATCTACGTTAATGTTATCTACGTTAATGTTATCTACGTTAATGTTATCTACGTTAATGTTATCTACGTTAATGTTATCTACGTTAATGTTATCTACGTTAATGTTATCTACGTTAATGTTATCTACGTTAATGTTATCTACGTTAATGTTATCTACGTTAATGTTATCTACGTTAATGTTATCTACGTTAATGTTATCTACGTTAATGTTATCTACGTTAATGTTATCTACGTTAATGTTATCTACGTTAATGTTATCTACGTTAATGTTATCTACGTTAATGTTATCTACGTTAATGTTATCTACGTTAATGTTATCTACGTTAATGTTATCTACGTTAATGTTATCTACGTTAATGTTATCTACGTTAATGTTATCTACGTTAATGTTATCTACGTTAATGTTATCTACGTTAATGTTATCTACGTTAATGTTATCTACGTTAATGTTATCTACGTTAATGTTATCTACGTTAATGTTATCTACGTTAATGTTATCTACGTTAATGTTATCTACGTTAATGTTATCTACATTAATGTTATCTACATTAATGTTATCTACATTAATGTTATCTACATTAATGTTATCTACATTAATGTTATCTACATTAATGTTATCTACATTAATGTTATCTACATTAATGTTATCTACATTAATGTTATCTACATTAATGTTATCTACATTAATGTTATCTACATTAATGTTATCTACATTAATGTTATCTACATTAATGTTATCTACATTAATGTTATCTACATTAATGTTATCTACATTAATGTTATCTACATTAATGTTATCTACATTAATGTTATCTACATTAATGTTATCTACATTAATGTTATCTACATTAATGTTATCTACATTAATGTTATCTACATTAATGTTATCTACATTAATGTTATCTACATTAATGTTATCTACATTAATGTTATCTACATTAATGTTATCTACATTAATGTTATCTACATTAATGTTATCTACATTAATGTTATCTACATTAATGTTATCTACATTAATGTTATCTACATTAATGTTATCTACATTAATGTTATCTACATTAATGTTATCTACATTAATGTTATCTATATTAATGTTATCTACATTAATGTTATCTACATTAATGTTATCTACATTAATGTTATCTACATTAATGTTATCTACATTAATGTTATCTACATTAATGTTATCTACATTAATGTTATCTACATTAATGTTATCTACATTAATGTTATCTACATTAATGTTATCTACATTAATGTTATCTACATTAATGTTATCTACATTAATGTTATCTACATTAATGTTATCTACATTAATGTTATCTACATTAATGTTATCTACATTAATGTTATCTACATTAATGTTATCTACATTAATGTTATCTACATTAATGTTATCTACATTAATGTTATCTACATTAATGTTATCTACATTAATGTTATCTACATTAATGTTATCTACATTAATGTTATCTACATTAATGTTATCTACATTAATGTTATCTACATTAATGTTATCTACATTAATGTTATCTACATTAATGTTATCTACATTAATGTTATCTACATTAATGTTATCTACATTAATGTTATCTACATTAATGTTATCTACATTAATGTTATCTACATTAATGTTATCTACATTAATGTTATCTACATTAATGTTATCTACATTAATGTTATCTACATTAATGTTATCTACATTAATGTTATCTACATTAATGTTATCTACATTAATGTTATCTACATTAATGTTATCTACATTAATGTTATCTACATTAATGTTATCTACATTAATGTTATCTACATTAATGTTATCTACATTAATGTTATCTACATTAATGTTATCTACATTAATGTTATCTACATTAATGTTATCTACATTAATGTTATCTACATTAATGTTATCTACATTAATGTTATCTACATTAATGTTATCTACATTAATGTTATCTACATTAATGTTATCTACATTAATGTTATCTACATTAATGTTATCTACATTAATGTTATCTACATTAATGTTATCTACATTAATGTTATCTACATTAATGTTATCTACATTAATGTTATCTACATTAATGTTATCTACATTAATGTTATCTACATTAATGTTATCTACATTAATGGTATCTACATTAATGTTATCTACATTAATGTTATCTACATTAATGTTATCTACATTAATGTTATCTACATTAATGTTATCTACATTAATGTTATCTACATTAATGTTATCTACATTAATGTTATCTACATTAATGTTATCTACATTAATGTTATCTACATTAATGTTATCTACATTAATGTTATCTACATTAATGTTATCTACATTAATGTTATCTACATTAATGTTATCTACATTAATGTTATCTACATTAATGTTATCTACATTAATGTTATCTACATTAATGTTATCTACATTAATGTTATCTACATTAATGTTATCTACATTAATGTTATCTACATTAATGTTATCTACATTAATGTTATCTACATTAATGTTATCTACATTAATGTTATCTACATTAATGTTATCTACATTAATGTTATCTACATTAATGTTATCTACATTAATGTTATCTACATTAATGTTATCTACATTAATGTTATCTACATTAATGTTATCTACATTAATGTTATCTACATTAATGTTATCTACATTAATGTTATCTACATTAATGTTATCTACATTAATGTTATCTACATTAATGTTATCTACATTAATGTTATCTACATTAATGTTATCTACATTAATGTTATCTACATTAATGTTATCTACATTAATGTTATCTACATTAATGTTATCTACATTAATGTTATCTACATTAATGTTATCTACATTAATGTTATCTACATTAATGTTATCTACATTAATGTTATCTACATTAATGTTATCTACATTAATGTTATCTACATTAATGTTATCTACATTAATGTTATCTACATTAATGTTATCTACATTAATGTTATCTACATTAATGTTATCTACATTAATGTTATCTACATTAATGTTATCTACATTAATGTTATCTACATTAATGTTATCTACATTAATGTTATCTACATTAATGTTATCTACATTAATGTTATCTACATTAATGTTATCTACATTAATGTTATCTACATTAATGTTATCTACATTAATGTTATCTACATTAATGTTATCTACATTAATGTTATCTACATTAATGTTATCTACATTAATGTTATCTACATTAATGTTATCTACATTAATGTTATCTACATTAATGTTATCTACATTAATGTTATCTACATTAATGTTATCTACATTAATGTTATCTACATTAATGTTATCTACATTAATGTTACCTACATTAATGTTATCTACATTAATGTTACCTACATTAATGTTACCTACATTAATGTTACCTACATTAATGTTACCTACATTAATGTTACCTACATTAATGTTACCTACATTAATGTTACCTACATTAATGTTATCTACATTAATGTTACCTACATTAATGTTATCTACATTCATGTTACCTACATTAATGTTACCTACATTAATGTTATCTACATTAATGTTATCTACATTAATGTTATCTACATTAATGTTATCTACATTAATGTTATCTACATTAATGTTATCTACATTAATGTTATCTACATTAATGTTATCTACATTAATGTTATCTACATTAATGTTATCTACATTAATGTTATCTACATTAATGTTATCTACATTAATGTTATCTACATTAATGTTATCTACATTAATGTTATCTACATTAATGTTATCTACATTAATGTTATCTACATTAATGTTATCTACATTAATGTTATCTACATTAATGTTATCTACATTAATGTTATCTACATTAATGTTATCTACATTAATGATTCCCTATATTTTCAGCTTCTATACAAGCTTTAATATTTACCAACAATTGTAGTATATATATATATATATATATATATATATATATATATATATATATTATGTGGGCGTTATAATTATATGGTATGTAAATAAAGATATTATGTTATCATGTAACAATATTGTTGTTACATGGATCATCATATATTTTGTAATATATCTCTAAATATTGTTCATATCTGCCCCCAAATAAACATACATTACTCTTACCAACGGTTTCAAATGCATTATAAATTATGACCCTCTCCTCGGCAGTTTTACATAATAACACATGTATTATTCAAAAGAGTCGTTTCTGTGTTCCACTCTTAGGATTATCAAATCAAAATCGGAAAATCAGACGTCGTAAATGAAGTGAAAATTAATCTATTATAAAATATTGTATTCCCTATGTAGGAATAAAACGTTGTGATGTTATCAACCTTTCTTCTACAGTGGGTATGAAGTACGATGTACATAATGAATTGTACATACGGTAAAAAGTGTGTACTGTATATTTGATTATATATGCGTATGGAATTTTCATATGATATATATATACTCGTAATTTCTATATTATTACATTTGCGTTATAAAAAACTCTACAAATCATTGTTTGTAAAAGTGTTGTGCTATTTTCGATCATATACGAATATATATATATATATATATATATATATATATATTTATATATATAGTAAGAATCCTATAAATATTCCATTTCTAGGATATCTAACATAAGTATTTTATTATGCATCTTCACTTACGATATCATAATATATTATAATCTTATACAGAGAATATGAGTCATATCATATCAACTATGATTTTACTTGTGAGAATAAATCCAATGAGTTTATAGTATATAAGAATATACATTATAGTATATAATTATACTACGATATAGCATATATTCCATAGATTGTATCAATCTTCTGGTTTATATCATATTTAATATATATTACATTATTTGAAAATGTATTTATATATGAATATGTGAATATGAAAATATATATATATATATATATATATATATATGTGTGTGTGTGTGTGTGTGTGTGTGTGTGTGTGTATGTGTGTGTGTGTATGTGTGTGTGTGTGTATGTGTGTGTGTATGTGTGTGTGTGTGTATGTGTGTATGTGTGTGTGTGTGTTGGTGTGTGTGTGTGTGTGTATGTGTGTGTGTGTGTGTGTGTGTGTGTTGGTGTGTGTGTGTATGTGTGTGTGTGTGTATGTGTGTGTGTGTATGTGTGTGTGTATATATGTGTACAAATACTGTTGTATTTAACATTAAAAATTGACATATTTACATTAGAATACATATATTACTCTAATATTGTAGTTAAATATATTAAATTTAAAGCATTATATAAAAACTATATTTTTGAATATGTTTATTTATTCAAAAAAAATATTTATAATTTAATATTAAACCTATTTTTAATTATTGATAAATCATATTAATGAATATATAATATAAAATTATTTATATTTTACAATACTTTTTTTACAATATATATATATATATATATATATTTACGTAATATTATAAGACCAATAGAAGTAAATAAATATCATTATAACTCTTTAATAGAACGCATCCTACAAGTTATGTTGGTGCTGTATAGGGAAGCTATAAGAACAATACAAGTGGGGAGACAATTTCAAAATGTACTAATAAATCAATATTATTTATAATACTCATAATGATATTATAGTATAAAGTAACCAGGATTTAGTTATAAACTACATCGGTGTTATAATGATTATTTAACTATGCTTTCAGAGAATTTCTCTGTATGTTAGATACAACGGCGTATATCAGATGTGTGGTATTATATAATACACACATACGTGGGTATATATACACCTATAGGTAACAGAATGTTTTTATTTCTAGGATTTGACCTTCAAATGATCAATTACGATGGTTGTATAATCAAGGAATATCAAAAGAAATATGTCTAAGTTTTCATTATGGGATTTAGATCATAGTTCAGTTAAGATTCATAAATGAGGTCTATATATTAAATCTGATACAATATATTATATATAGAAAAAAATTGTGCTAGAATGCTAATGTATTATTTATTTTATAACTACACCAAGAAACCAGACGATGTATCTATCATATAATCTTATATAATTATTATAAATTTAACATAATACATTTGCAATGAAATAAAATATATTATCAATTTTATTTAAAACAAAAAAACTTAAATAATCTGGTTTCCATCCTGAAACCATCCGGTTTCCTTGGAAGTATTTCAAATATATGTTAATTAATTTATGTGATATATACTATTTAATTATCAATTAGTAGTCGAGAAATACTTTATAAATAATAATTTAAATAATAATAATATTATATATTACTTTACCTTAAATATTTTGATACTATATATATGATACTATATATATAGTACTAATTTGAATTAACCCTCAAATTTCCCTAAATAATAATAGTAGCTTAATAAATGAGCTATATTTATAATTACTTTAATGATAATGATTAATTGAATCAAGTCACGAGTGTCCTCTTATTTTTACATTAATTTTATATTCGAAATATCTAATTCCATTGAGAGACATCTCTAAACCTTTTCTAACTATGCCCATTTCACAAATGCCACTACTAGTAATACTTTTATGACATATCTTATGAATATAATTATTAACTTATCTTATGACAGACACATTACTTGACAAAAGATAAAACAGTTTATGACTTAAAAACACCAATACCACTATCCTTTCACTTTTCGACGATTTTCTTTATTACCTTGGCAATTACTTGCCAATACAACGTATTCTTCCTAACTTTCATAGGTTTTCGAACATAAACCAAAAGATATTAATCAACTTAGGTACCTAGATAGTTAAGCTATCTATCTGTTAAGTCGACGATACTGAAATTGCTATTACATTTTTTAAAAGATAGGATCGAATGAAATTAAATCCATACAATACCCAATAAATGATGTAGTCAATTCCTCAGGTTTATCCCTCTCTATGATAATCTTCTATATCTACCTTCTAATAATCAAAACGATCATAAATTGATTTGATAATAATGCATATTACTTCTATGTAGACTAAATCGAACAACATGCCTCTATCGTATCACTAGTCAATTATAAGATTTGTTATAACACCACTATAACTGATTAACCAGGAATGACCTATATCTATACCCAACCAAATTTGAATTACTTAACTTTACCTATAGTAATCAAATGTAGTATAGAGGACAAACCGTAAGTTAGTGGTGAGAGGTTGCAACTGAGTAACTACAAATATCTTGAATGCTATTAGTGTTCCCCTACGTACTTTTACTACTTAAACTGAATATTTCAAACGGCCTTTCAAAAATTAATTATTATCCGACTAATACGTCGTATTATTTAAAACCCTATGTTCATGTTATTTGTAATTATTATCACCAACAGACGGCAGAATAACTATTAGTTATTATTCTATAAATATCAATATATATTTCTTTATTCGCATTCATTGCATTATCTTCAGAAACCAATTTGACATGCCATTGCCATAGATTTATATAGAAAATATGTTTTGTTACATAATTATGGCCTTATCATGATGCGTCGATCTACGTAATATTAGAGTTCCTTTTTGCCGAATATGAGATACATGTTCAGAAATGCATATTAATATACAATTAGTTATATAACATATATTAATATAATATTAGCCCAATTTTTCCCAGTTAGTTTATCTAAATAACTATACATTTCTTTGTCTGTTAATAAATATTAATATATATATATATATATATATATATATATATATACTTTAATGTATGGTGTACCTATCATCACGAATACCATACCTGTTTGTATAAATATAATAGATTTAATATTAGCGAGTATCCGGTTTAATTATAATTATGTTTACATGTATTCGTTAATTATAAAAGAAAATAGCGGGAACATCGTCGAGGGGCACGAAAGCGAAAGGCGTGCGGGCTGCGTAATTAACAATGTAACTCATTTAGCGAGCACAGGTGCAAGTGGATTAACGATAACAAACCCACCGTTGTCGACGTGTTATCAAGAACGAATTAGTTACCTCTCTTTAGCGATAACGCCTAAATAAATACATACGGTGAATACCGTTAAGCGATGATTTTAGTCGGGATTTTACTAATTAAAAAATCTCTAATGAACCTAAAAACTCATTAATAATACATGACTTTATAATTATAATTTGCTAAATCCTATCATTTAATTTTTTATAAATAAGTATACCTTATTTCTGTATTACGTGGTTTATAATTCATATTATAATGTTATGAAATATATGCACAATATATCCACGTTATGTTATTTACTATTACCTATATATATATATGATATAACATTAAATAGTATTTAGTTAATTATCTATACAAGGAGTTTTGATACAATGAACAATATATAACATTGTAAATAACTCGTATGTTTCATCGTATTGTTCTAGAATATTAAATTATGAAATATATTCTATAGCAAACGTAAAATATATATTAGATTTTAATATAATATAATATAGTCAAATTATTTGAATAATAGATAATATATTATATGTATAGAGTATATGCAGTGTATAATGCATTATAGTACTTTAATATATACTATACGTATACTATATAATAATTGTACCTTTTAATAAATTCACTATATATATCGAATACAAATATGGAAATATAGTTATGAAGAATATTCATTAATATGGTTAAAATAACAACCATTTTAACCTGGGTTATCTTATTAGGTCATCTATTAAAAAATTTGATTTTTTATTTAATTTTAATATTTATACCATCAATATGATATTGTACCGATAGAAAATGTTATATTATATAGAAATAAGAAAACATTGCACTATCCTTAATGAAAACCAATTAATACCAAATTATTATTTTTCATAAAGATGTTAAAACAAAAAATGAATTAAATTTGAACAATATTTTCAAATAAAAAGAAATAAAAGCAACCGAAAATTTAAAATCGTTTTTAAACATTATTAATTATATATGTATTATCATTATTTTATATTTTAGCATTTTAATAGTCTTCTAATTATTTTATAAAATATATTATATTTGCAATTTTAAATTCTAATTTTATCAATTTTCTTTTAAATTAAAATATTAATTCCGAGTATTTATTTCATTGTTATAATCTGTTTTAGAGAGAGGGAGAGGGAGAGGGAAAGGGAGAGGAAGAGGGAGTGGGAGAGAGAGTTATTAGTCAGTAAAACAAAACATCGCTGAGAAATAAAACAATACCTCCTACTTAATAAAACAATGAGTATATTGCGTGCGTTGAAACCATAGCACTTTATCTCTGAGTTCATCTTTAAAATATCGCGCCATTGTCCACGCGATGTTTATATTTACTGTATCATTATTTAATATTATCTGTATGTTAGCGTAGTGAAGAATCGTGAATTGATAATTCTGTTGTGGTCAGTGTATTGAAGAATTATCACCTTCAGATATACCAACTCGACCAAAAGTATATCGGGCATAGTCCACATCGATCTATATGATTCTCTAGCTTCTAGTAAACGTTTGTCATTCCCTTCCAATTTTATATTTACACCGTTAGAGTAATAACTCTCCTACTGCAATATCGTCGACTATATTAAACTCAGATGACTCATCTCTAAGACCTAGATCGCCGTTATTGAGACACCGAAGATTCATGGCCGCAGACCGTTATTTAGCCGCCCAAAAACATCCGCTACAATCGTCCTCAATCCGATATAACACTTTGCTTCATAATACGATCCGATGTAATCGCACTATATGTTTACATTGATGGTATAATACCCCGTTGCATCATTACGCCATCTTACCCTTCGCAACACGTTAACACACGAGTTATACTTCCAATATTATATTGTCTTATAAACCAGATATGAACTCTTTATAACCCCTTAAGATCCACTTTAATATGACATCGTACTAACTTTACACCCCATTCTACTTACGTTACAAACACATTGTACTCGACTACGTCTTCATATCGGGCAGTTATTACTTTCCGGTTAAATAGTAGTTGAAAATTACTCATGCATAACGTCATAGATATCGAATATGATTAACGAATTTTCCGGAGACACTCAGGATGTTTTCTATCTTGAACACGGTAGTGGTGCTGGTACAAATGGTAGTACAAATCGTCGTGACAACGGGTATATCGGTGGAGTTAATAGAGATATCGCGATGTCTATTCAAATTCCAACTTCTGCTAGTACTTCCCTGTTGTCTACGAATGAAACAATTGCCGATAATAGCGTCGCAGCCAACACCGACGTCGACGCTTCCACGCGTAGGCCGTCCGTTGTAACTCTAATCGATTCAACTCGCCTCGCGCAGGCCGCCTTCCCAAAACCACCTTCGGATACCACGAATCGTAAATCCATTCCCGACACTGCATTCCATGGCGCCGATACGGTCAGAGTTCGCGGTAACGGCTATCCACGCCAACCGACGAACTCGACGAACTCGACGAATCTACTCGCCGACGTGGGCCGAGTTCAGTTGGGGAACGAGACGCGCTCCGGAGAATACCGACGCAGACCTGTACTGCGCAGCCGCACCGTTGGAGTGTCCGCCGCTGCCGGGTCCGTATGCTCCGTAGTAGGTAACGGTACTGGTGGCGGTGGCGTTGGCGGCGGTGTTGGCGGCGGTGTTGGCGGCGGTGTTGGCGGCGGTGTTGGCGGCGACGTTGGCGGTGTTGGCGGCGACGTTGGCGGCGGTGTTGGCGGTGTTGGCGAAACTGGTCACCGGGGAAGTTTACGTCCGCGCGTTTCGTTCGACCTCGACCTCGATATAGACGAAGAAGAGGTGAACGCGGAGTCGGCTGAATATATGTCAGAATTCGCTGGAAACTCTAGGATCTCACAGGTAGCACGAATTGAAGAATTATTCTCGTTGCAAGATAAAGTCAGTAGATGAGTTCGAATTCAATACCGCTTCGTTAACGGCGATACAAACTAGATTTATCAATATGGGACTCCTTTTACGTTATATACACTACTACATAATGCATATAGTATATTATTGGTGTATGCATTGTATATATGATATATAATTTAATATCGAATAAAAGTTGTATTTTTTTATCCGTTAGTAAAACGCACCAGTTTGAACTATTGTATATTTATATAAAATGATCGATAGCGAGCAAAGATACTCTTGGTAAATAATAAAATGTTATATTACATAGTTTATATACAATTATATAAAACAAAAGAATAGATTTCGACTGATCACTCTTTTTCGGAGAATCGATCTCTTGTTAAATTTTAATGAATTTGCGATCAACATTAAACTTATTCTTCACAATATATATATATATATATATATATATATATATATATATATATATGTATATATGTATATATATATATATTTGTATATATATATATATATGTATATATATATATATATATATATATATATATATATATATGTATATATATATATATATGTATATATATATATATATATATATATATATATATATACGTAGATGCATAATTCTTTAAATTATGAAATGTAATTTAACTATAGAAGATGCTATATAGAGTATACGTATACACGTTATTGTGCATACAAATGTATATATTCATATATACATATATATTTGTATATATGTATATATATATATATATATATATATATATAGTGTTTCAAATCCCAATAGATCGTCGATCATTTACGAATGAATTACACTCTTACGACTTACATAGAGTAAGGTCATCCAGTATCCGGGGGATAAGTCCCACTAGAAAAGAGGTACCTCTTTATTAATGACGATTGATTAATATGATATAACATACCGGCTTCGTAATAATAGCAATGTGCATATATTCAAGTGTTTAAATATAGCCCAGTGTTGCATGTTAGAACGATATATATATATATATATATATATATATATATATATATAAGTTAGCAGATATAATCGGGTATGTAGTACTATATTAATCATTGTTTTAGACTTATGTATATACATAAAACATGCATTAAAATTGTTTTTCTTAAGAATTCTGGGTAATTAGCGTATTCAACTAACAGACGTCCCTCATGCATCGATAATGCAATAATAATTGATGAATACATCACATAATATACAAAATCTTGTATTATATAATAATGTAAAATAACATTTCTAATTTGGTTGTAATAACATATTTTACATAGTAGAAGTGTTTTTTATCTTTTAACATATTACGTCTGGAAGTTACATTTACACTTTTTTGGTAAAACAATATTATATTATCAATATATTATCGATATATGTGTATATATATACGTCTAATGATTATATCTAATATATTATGGTGACTTAACATGTTAACTAGTAACCAAACATATATTGTAGGATGTAATCAATATAATATAATATATGATAATATTAGAATATATATATAAAAAAATGAACATCTTCTTTATGCAAATTAGTTATATAATATATTATTATATAAAATAAGATGTTCGTTTTTTGATATATCTAAATATATATACACATATATATATATACACACATATATATATATATATATATATATATATATATATATATATTTGTTTATATATATATATATATATATATATAATAAATCAATACATACATTTTAATATATAACTTGGTACTTGGGTATATTTTTAGATTTATGCACATTAATAGTTATTGATAGTTGTTGATAGTTATTTACATACTAATAATTGTATTTCCTTCTTATGTATTGGAATATTATTTGTAACTGATGCGTTATATCGTATAGCATATAACTATTTAAATGTATAATTAAACTTATATATATCTATGGTTATAATAAATATATGTTGTGCGCAAACCGATATATAAATATATTAGTATATATATAGATATATACTGTACAACTCTATAGATACACACCTGCTTCTACTGATATTTACAGGGTCAAAGATCGTGCTCAATTCCGTCGTTGAAATCTGAGAACGGAAGTGGAACCGGGTCAAAGTACAACCCGAGGAGAAGAGTATCATCTAGGTTTGAGGTTGGTAAGCTCAAATATACTATTTTCAAATATTTCAAAAATGTGTTTCATATTAAATACTATTTATATATATATATATATATATTTGTGTGTGTATGTGTGTGTGTGTGTGTGTGTGTGTGTGTGTGTGTGTGTGTGTGTGTGTGTGTGTGTATGTGTGTTTAATTGTAATAAATCAATTGAGAATTATATATATATATATATATATATATATATCTCCTAACATATCTTTTAATTTAGATAAATATAGCATGATATTTGTTTAATTAGTCAGTTTTATAATTATTTTCGATTATTATTGATATTATTTCTATAAAATATATTGTCTTACCAACAATAGGGAAAAGTATGCATGAATACTAGAACGTAATTTATATTTGAATTATTATCGATTATTATTAATAATTATTGTATTAAATAAATTATAATTATCTAAACTTATTATAAGAGGTTAGTTACAATATTACTATAGTTATTACTATAGTTGTTAATAGAGTATTTGTTCTCCGTGGTAATACTAAAATGATGAGTATATATAGCCAGTATACAGAATACTATATGACTGCTCATAATCTATTGTGTTTTCCTATTGCAGAGTTTGGATTACAATGTTATCGAAAGTCAGAGATTTCTCCGGCAACAGGAGAACGTGAAACCGCAGGTTTGCGACGAGGGCTTTAGTTCCAGGCACTTACTTCCAGGCACTTACGAATGGTCGATAGGTGGCTAAAGTGTGGATAACATGTTTACGGAATTAACATTCGAGTACGGGATTAAGCATCCGATATGCAAACTGTTACAAAATATCTCTACAGGTTCCCCATCTAAACCCTGGTGCATTGTTAGAGAATAAAGTGGATTTAAAATGCAAAAGCTATAAATATAGTTAAAGCTTCCTATATATACTATAAATAGTAATTACTACTAAAGTATATTTTCATGGCGTTCGATCTTTATGTATATTTTATGCAGTACGACATTCTCGTATAAAATAAAATAGCCTATAGGCCTATATATAAACTTACCTTTTTATAAACAGCCTATTGACTTAATATAGACTTATCTATATAGAAATGGTATATATGCCTATATATAGACTTACCTATATAGAAATGCTCTATATGCTATATATAGATATACCTATTCAGAAATAGCCTAGATATAGATATAGGTCTATATACGTAGATACGTTTTCTATACATCCCGAACGTTGTTTTCCACATCATCACTCTAAGAACCTGTTTGCCGCAATCTATATCCGGTATTTGTAAGTCACCCTAACGATGTTACGTAACACGCAGACGATCCAGAGGGCTGCATTCCTTCGCTGGACTGTGAACGTGTTGATCGGTGTTTACGTGGCCGCAATCGCCTTCCTGGTTGCCATCTGCATTGAAAACCTCAATTCCGTCAAGTTCCACCTCATCTACTCGTGTATCCTTTACGATAGAATGTACCGCGTGGGTATGCGTGGGTATGCGTGGGTATGCGTGGGTATGCGTGGGTATGCGTGGGTATGCGTATGTATAGACGTTAACTACAGGTGCTGCCAGCGTACGCACCTCAGCGACTACTTACAATTACTTACAGCGCTGGCCGATTGTCTTTTATGGATAGGTGATATAAAGAATCCTTGTAGCGAACAAGGCGATATGATTATCATATCAAATCTATAGAATATAAATGTATCATACATATGCTAAATGTAAAGAAAACTATATTTTTAATACAACACATTTTAAAAAATTCTACAAATCAAATTGTATATAATGATAATTTATTTAAATCCTATATAATTATATAATTGAAATAAAATATATTTATGTTTATACTGACAATGAAAAACTAAACCGACCTAAATGGTTATGGAATGAATAATTTAATATTTACTTATAATTACAACCCAATAAACAATCCAGTTTATCTTTATCTTTTGAATTTCATAAATTTCATATATACACATCCTATGTGATGTCATCAGTCCTATATAAAATCATAGAATTACGCAATCAGTGTATATACATATTTATGCAATACTTGCCATATTAGAATGCAATAATTGAATAACATTTTGGTCCTTCGATTATATATTAATGATATTGTTATGGATGTGAATACATTAGAAGTTCTATATGAATCTGTATACATGGTAGATATTTACCATTATGTAATAAGCTGCAGCTTATGGGATATTAAATTGTGTTTTTTGATATATATATATATATATATATATATATATATGTATGTGTGTATGTGTATGTGTATATAGGTGTGTGTGTGCATTGTATAACAATGTGTATATTAGACTAGACTCATATCTAATGAATTATTAAATCAAATAAAAAAGATATTATTGATTTCTCAAACTATTTGATTCATTTAGGACTTCTTTTACTGCCAATCAAATCCTTTATCCATGCGTAATATTTGGATTACATCATAATATATCGATAATATCACCGTATATGAGACATAATATTGATTCAACACACTTCCGGTCTATTTATCATCACAATATTACACTTTCGAAGTATAAAGTTTGCGGTAGCGTTAAAAGAATCATAAAATTGTATTACTGGAGTTAGTTATTTAAACCCTAGCCTCTAGACACTGTCTAATTCCTAATTACATACATATTGTTAAATACATAAATTTACATATTTTAAAGTAAGAATTTTTGTAGTATATAATCACACGTCAAATAGTATACTGTTAGAAAAAGTGGTTTTCTAGGGTATATGAAAAAGGGTTTTCTATAGTGATCTGTATTAGAACCCTTTTGAGTGTTTCTTGGATGCTTGAAAACAGAAAACCCTTTTAAGGGTTTTCAGGATATCTCAATAAATGGTTTTTTAGATATTTGAAAAAATGGTTTTCTAGATATTTGAAATAAGGGTATTCTAGATATTTAGAAATGGTTTTCTAGGTTTAAAATATAAGGGTATTCTAGATGATTATAAAAGGGTGTTGTATATATTTACTATAAATAGTAATAACTATGATGCAAGAGTATTTTAAATCATTGAACTCATAAAATATCAAATATTAATTTTTCTAAATTGTCTATTATTTATATAATCTATTGCAATGTTCCCGGGGTGAAACCGTTATGGAAGTATACTATAATAGTATAATATTTTACAAATAGTGGTATAGATATTCTATATAATATCTATATATGTTTACCTTGTTCAATCTTTAAATTTAACTATAATGCCATAGCTATTCCCAACGTGTAAGTCATATACCGTATAAGAACGTTGTTCACGACGCTTTCAATATACGTGGTGAGCATTACTAAAGGAGATCGTGTAAGTTTTCCGAAGCGTGTATATGGAGCCTCCATTTTCTCGTTTCCATGGCAACCGTATATATTTAGCTACGCGATTATAATACGCGCGCCGCGCATGATACAGTCGGTTCCTTCACCAATCGTAAGTGCTGGTCAAGTATCCCGGATGGAGCGGTATATTTGCCCCTGCCTCCCTATGGATGTTGGTGAACGGATCTCTTGTCTGTCTGGGAAGCTATTTCGTCGCCTACCACGCGGTTAATTAATATACGTAATTTCAAATTATAATATATATATATATAGTATTATATGTGTCGTTTCAATACACTACCCAGGGCTATCCATAATAGTGGGCCTCCGTCAAGAACATAGGTTAACTAGAATAAGTTATACATACATTTCTATGTTTTCAGATTACGTATATAACAAATTATTATTAACAATACAAGCAATATAATTATAGTTTATATTTTAAACATAAATTTAGAATACTTTTTTTTGAAATTTGTTATCTTAGAACTATTTTAACAACTATATTTGTATAATATATAAGACAACTATATTTGAACACAATTATATAGATTTTAAAAGTATATTTAAAAACTAAAGTAAAACTAATTTATAGGAATTAACCAATATTAACCAATTAACTTGCTTTTGCTCATAATGAATACATGCATTACATATTTTGTATTACTATTTGTTATTTTACAATATAATTGAACTATATTACTACATATTTATTACATATTAAATACATATTTATTTAAATATGATATTAATACATAATTATTTTAAATAATTCTTATTGTTTTTTGTATTACAATACAACATATAAAATAATGTCCATATTTAGGAGAAATTTATCAATGTGAATCTAGCGCAATTATATACAATAGTTATTATAAAATTCAAAATATCAATAGCATTCATATATAATTGAATCTATTTAGATTATTAGTTATAATTAAATGTTAAGCATTGCCAAATAACATATAATATATAATATAATGTATGTATTCAACTCATATTATTTGATATATATATATATATATATATATATATATATATACATATGTGTGTGTGTGTGTGGATATATAAATTTTAATATAAACCATATTGTATTACAAATTTATTCACACAAATATTATTTTTTAATTGTGTTTGAATAATCGGTATCGATAACGAGCTGTTTAATAATATATATTATAAGTATAATATAAGTACAAATTCAATTCATTGTAATGAATCTATATATTCGATAGCTTATAGTTATGAATATAATTTAATAATATATATCCAGCTAATATTTTGTTGCGAATAAATATTTAGTATTCCGGTAGACACCCAGCATAGTCCGTACAGGTTCCATCATCCTTAAGGAAAGGTGTTTCCGTGGGGCAAGTACATCCGGGTTTGCATTGCAGGATACACAGGGGATACATGGAACTGCAGGTTTTTTCGCAGGGACTGGCGCATTCGCTATAAACACGACCTCCTTGGCATTCCGATTTCGCTATTTGGATATAGATATAGTATTGAAAGTTCGCAGATGGAGTTAGACATATATATGGAGAAGGAGAGAGATAAGGATAAGGAAATTGATATGAATATGTATATTGTATTGGAGATAGGAGGAAAATGAGAAAGAGAAAGAGAAAAGGAAAGAGAAAAAGGAGAGGAGAGGAGAGGAGAGGAGAGGAGAGGAGAGGAGAGGAGAGGAGAGGAGAGGAGAGGAGAGGAGAGGAGAGGAGAGGAGAGGAGAGGAGAGGAGAGGAGAGGAGAGGAGAGGAGAGGAGAGGAGAGGAGAGGAGAGGAGAGGAGAGGAGAGGAGAGGAGAGGAGAGGAGAGGAGAGGAGAGGAGAGGAGAGGAGAGGAGAGGAGAGGAGAGGAGAGGAGAGGAGAGGAGAGGAGAGGAGAGGAGAGGAGAGGAGAGGAGAGGAGAGGAGAGGAGAGGAGAGGAGAGGAGAGGAGAGGAGAGGAGAGGAGAGGAGAGGAGAGGAGAGGAGAGGAGAGGAGAGGAGAGGAGAGGAGAGGAGAGGAGAGGAGAGGAGAGGAGAGGAGAGGAGAGGAGAGGAGAGGAGAGGAGAGGAGAGGAGAGGAGAGGAGAGGAGAGGAGAGGAGAGGAGAGGAGAGGAGAGGAGAGGAGAGGAGAGGAGAGGAGAGGAGAGGAGAGGAGAGGAGAGGAGAGGAGAGGAGAGGAGAGGAGAGGAGAGGAGAGGAGAGGAGAGGAGAGGAGAGGAGAGGAGAGGAGAGGAGAGGAGAGGAGAGGAGAGGAGAGGAGAGGAGAGGAGAGGAGAGGAGAGGAGAGGAGAGGAGAGGAGAGGAGAGGAGAGGAGAGGAGAGGAGAGGAGAGGAGAGGAGAGGAGAGGAGAGGAGAGGAGAGGAGAGGAGAGGAGAGGAGAGGAGAGGAGAGGAGAGGAGAGGAGAGGAGAGGAGAGGAGAGGAGAGGAGAGGAGAGGAGAGGAGAGGAGAGGAGAGGAGAGGAGAGGAGAGGAGAGGAGAGGAGAGGAGAGGAGAGGAGAGGAGAGGAGAGGAGAGGAGAGGAGAGGAGAGGAGAGGAGAGGAGAGGAGAGGAGAGGAGAGGAAGATCACTTACGTTCACATACTGCTATTTGTGGGCAAGGGCTTTGTACACATAAAACATGTTTCAAAGTGCATTTCTGGAACTTGTTGCATTTTTTACACAGATCAACACATTTACAAATATTAAAATCCTTAGTATTCACCACATAAGTTGGATAAGTTCCCTTCGGGCAACTCGCTGGGCACAAATAATTTCGCAGTTTGCCAATTGGACCTGTAGCCGCTGTAAAGTCGTGTGTGTTAAAAATATATCGCAGTATTAATTAGCATTATAAATTATTTAAAGATTTTTAATTCAAAGTAATTTATGGTATTAATTTTTTACTAGTTTATTCCTAAAAATGTTCAAAAATATCTGTAATCAATATGTAATGTTTTATTTAATATACAAACGTTCCCGACTACAATTAAATTGATTTACAGTTAAATTTTTTATATTATGGATATACTTACTCAAAACACCAGATAATTACACTTTCTTATATATTTTAAAGAAAAAATAATTATAATATATTTGTTTTGCAAATATAATATATTTTCACTTGTACCCAGCAAACAATCCAAGTAAATTCATTATTTGCATTTATAAGTTCTTTTATATTATTTTATATTTTTGTAGATATATCAGTGTACTAAAGCAATTTCATCGCTATGTTTATTATACTTTTATATTCCCATTTTATTATATTGAATCTGTACATCCCCAAGAAACCATCCGGTCGATTTTAGTTATTTTGTTATTTAATAAAAGAGAAAATTAATTTTTTTTGTATTTAAATTATATTACGATTTTATTTTATTTAAAATAATTATATAATAATTTTTAACAGTTACATCATCTGCTTTCTTGGGTCATATATAAATAATTTGTATCTATATATATATATATATATATATATATATATATACATTTTATATATATATATATATATATACTATATATATATATATATATATTATATATATTATTTTTCTGAATATATTAAAATATAATGAAACTATAAGAATAACCATTTATTTGACATCATTATTTCAATAGAAATACATATATAATATAATATATTATTTTGAATATCTTGGAGTGATTTACTATATCTAATTCTCCGATATATAGGCATATATATATATATATATATATATATATATATATATATATATATATATATAGGCATATATATATATATTATAAATGTTAATGTGTATATGTCATAAACTAACCAGAATTGACGACAACAACGACTGCAAATAGTATTATAAATGAGTAGTTCATGTTTGTAATTATAACTAGGTATATAATATTTGTATTTACTTAAATGTATTTTAATTACTTATATACGGCATAAGCTCGTCACGCTCCACTGATTACGTATCAATATTTGCATATTCATCAGTTTTACTTGCTTTTCTCATAATATATATAGTATGTGCACAAAATGTGACTAAAGAAAGACGAATATAATATTATAACCGAGGATATATATCGTGACTAAGCATATATCCCATACCGGTTCCTATACGCGATATATCGCAGCGTGGATCTGTAATATATAGTGGGGCGTGTCTAGAACATCTAGGCCAGGGCGCTATATTCTATACCGCCCGGATCTGATGATCCGATGATTACATGATCTGATGTTTGCGATATTGTGCAGAATAACAAAAGAAAATAATCTATTTTAATACAAATTGCTTACTAATACTTTTTATTTATTGAAAGTAATACTGTAAAGTATACAGTATATAGTAATGCTGTATCACTGTGCCATATATGGATATTATATATATATATGATGTGTATACTATATTTAGATATGCTTATGTATTTATGTATGCTGTAATTAAATACTGTATATAAATAAGGATACTGGATATTTCAATACATGTTGGCTGATAATATCAATACACCTATCATTTTTAGGTGTAAATGAATATGACAATTCGTTTATAATATTAATGAATCTTAAATAATGCATATGAGTAAATACATGTATATCGATTGTTATGAACTTATTATTGATTAAATATTAGTAAATTCCACATTTTCTGAACAAAGTGTATTTTTTTAATTACACATTAAAATGTATTCATAAATTCACAACTAATTCATTATTAAAATAAATGTGTATTATTTTATTCTACAATATATTTATATGTATTAAATAATCAAAGTATACAATTTAGTACGTTGATATAAGTTATATTAAAAATAGTTAAATATATTAATTAAATCACTAATAAGGTTATATTAATAAGTTATCATAAGATTTAATATATATTAGATATACGTTTTTTCAGATATTAATACATTATTTATTTAATTAACACATTTCTATTATTATTTGTTAATATAAATAACATGTATTGACTTACTGTAGAGGAAGGAGTCGTATGCAATTTTATAAACTATGCAATTTAGGAACCACGTTATATTATCCACGTTCTTTGTATATAAATCATAATAAATTCTAGATAAATAGAGTATAACCTCCTGATGCATTGTATTGATAGTAGATATTATTAAAAGCTATAATATATTTGTTAAATAATATTTAATAAAAATTATTTTTCAAACTTAAATGTATTGAAATTAACAATTTAAAAACAGAATGGATCCTTAACACAGGCTTGACTATATATTTAAAATTATTTCAACAATATTATTAAGTTAAAAATCAAATATAATACATTTAATGAGTTATTTTATATTGCACAAAATAAAATACTACTTATATGTTTCTATATATATATATATATATATATATATATATATATATATATATATATTGGCTCAGAAGAGTGTTAACTCTTAAGTTAAAAGATGAGTGACCTCATCATTATTGCCGTGAGCATAACAAATAAAACAAATGTAAAATATTTATAAGTAAAAATTGAGTAAAACAGAAAAATAGTTAATAATATAAAAACTTGTGATAAAAGACTAAAACAATTAACGATTACGTCAGCACTTAAAAGATATAAATAGTAAAAAAATTAGTAAAAATTTAAAATCTCCGAAAAAATCTGATAGAAGCTTTCCAGATCCTTCGATGTATTCGTTTATACTGGCTAAAGCTAATTCTAATGCTAATGCTAATGACAATACTAATGATATTGCTAATGCTAATGACAATACTAATGCTATTGCTAATGCTAATGACAATACTAATGCTAATGCTAATGCTAATGACAATACTAATGCTAATGCTAATGATAATGCTATTGCTATTGCTAATGCTAATGCTAATGCTAATGCTAATGCTAATGCTAATGCTAATGCTAATGCTAATGCTAATGCTAATGCTAATGATATTGCTAATGCTAATGATAATGCTAATGCTAATGCTAATGTTATTGCTAATGCTAATGATAATGCTAATGCTAATGCTAATGCTATTGCTAATGTTAATGATAATGATAATGCTTCGTAATGCTTTTGCTAGAATCGGCTAATTTAAATGTTCAGGCTGCAGCTACCTGTAAATGATAGTCCAGAAATTTGGTTGTTTATCTATTTCGCAAAGATAGCATAAGAGATTTCATAAACTTCGAAGAAACCGGACAGATATCATGATACATAATTTTATATTTTGTGTATCGGAAACATCAATGTTGGTTTGCGGAAGTTAGGAAGCAAGTCTGGTTATGGTCCATAGATTTGCGCCTTTGCTTTTATTCCTATAAGTATAGAGACCATTCGTTGTTTGGCCTGATATATAATCATTTACTGGAATAGCATTATTATCTTCAGCTATATTTACTATAGTATCTTTCAGCTGACTAGATAGAGTTGCAATCTGTATATCATTTGAGGATAATAACTGAACAGCTTTAGTAATCGTCCATATTTAGATTCTTGATTTAAGTGCCCAATTTCTATGGCTCCAATTTCTCTGTTAGCATAGAAAAAGAGTGCTACACTGTTACCAGTGGTATTTGTGGCTAGTCTCAGAACACTTTGTACCCTCTTATCAATCGAAAATAGAGATGAGTTTAGCACTCGATCTGAATTAAGATCATGAGAACATTTGTTGCCAAAGAACTAAAACTGAATCAACAATCAATGTCTATCTTTTCAGTCAAATCGGAAGTTATATTAAATAAGAATTTAACACCCAGAGGTATACACGAGTACATTTAATTTGGTTCCTTTTCTAGCTCAGGAATAGTTTCTGAACCTAGTTTAAATCAACTTTAACCTTAACCTTGCTGGATACTAAATAAGCTAAACGATTCAAATATATTTAGATTACATTTTAATTCACTATTCGCATTTTAATTATTTATTCTCCTCTACTCTATAAATAACGTCGATAATTTCATTCATCTTTTTAGAACTTTCGGACATGATAGCACTGCCATCGGCATATACAGTTATTTATTCCTTGCTCCCGAGTAGATTAATTCCTTTAAATTCTTTAACTTTTCTAATTATAGATTCAGATGACAAATTGATTATATAGAGGGCACACTATTCATTGCCTAACACCTGATTGCGGTGATACATTAAAATCTTTATAAGTGCAAATTGTTTGGCTATAGACATCGTTGATAATTACTTTTATTCTCTCGTGAATAGGTAGAATTTCGTATAGTTGAGAGAGTTTTGAATGTGGAATAGAACAAAAATCATTGAAGTCCAGTCAAGAAATAAACATATTTGATTTTTTCTTTTTAACTTCTAGTATTGCTAATTCGAGTACAAAAGATTGATCTTGTAGCGAGAAGAACACTTTTCTGCGCAACAGATATCCAATTGTTTTCTTTAGATACACGTATTAGCTTTCTTGCAAGAATTCCCGAATCAAGTTTATAAATCGTGTCCAGTAGATATGTTGGACGAACATTTGCTGGATCATCTGTGGATATATGAGACATATGTCATAATTTCTTTGAATTTGTTTCCATAATTTGAGGATTCCGAGTTTATTTACTGCTCCTAATATCGATACCATTAGTACCTACTCTCATCAATTAGTTTTAAGTAAATGTCAATTATATCTTGAGCGGGGGCATTATTCTTTAATTTTCTAAGCTTTTGGGTTATATCTTTCCTAGTAGGTGGAGATTGTAGATATATTTCCTAATCTTTATCAGAGGGAGAGTGAGATGGAATGAGAGATGTAGAGGGAGAGGGAGTGGGAGATGGAGAGGGAGAGGGAAAGGGAGAGAGAGAGGGAGAGGGAGAGGGAGAGGGAGAGGGAGAGGGAGAGGGAGAGGGAGAGGGAGAGGGAGAGGGAGAGGGAGAGGGAGAGGGAGAGGGAGAGGGAGAGGGAGAGGGAGAGGGAGAGGGAGAGGGAGAGGGAGAGGGAGAGGGAGAACTCGCGCTATTAATAAAATGAAAAAAGTATTTTATTAATATTAATGTAATCCAGCTGTTTTTCATAATTTACTTATTTCATAATATTACCGCAGCCACATGCCGCCGGAAGTGGAATACCTCAGATCAAATGCTATCTAAACGGAATTCGTCTTCCTGGACTTTTGAGCCTGAAAACGCTGTTGGCCAAAGCAGGTGGAGTGATATTGTCCGTAGTCGGGGGTCTTGCATGCGGAATGGTTAGTGGTCAGTGAGTATTTATTAGTGAATTAGTGATCAGGTAGTAAGTGGTGAGTTGACAGTGAGTAGTTAGACAATGCGTAGTTAGACAGTGAGTAGTTTGACAGTGAGTAGTTAGACAGTGAGTAGTTAGACAGTGAGTAGTTAGACAGTGAGTAGTTAGACAGTGAGTAGTTAGACATTGAGTAGTCAGACAGTGAGTAATTAGACAGTGAGTAGTTAGACAGTGAGTAGTTAGACAGTGAGTAGTTGGATAGTGAGTAGTTAGACAGTGAGTAGTTAGATAGTGAGTAGTTAGACAGTGAGTAGTTAGACAGTGAGTAGTGAGTAGTTGGACAGTGAGTAGTTAGACATTGAGTAGTTAGGCAGTGAGTAGTTAGACAGTGAGTAGTTAGACAGTGAGTAGTTAGACAGTGAGTAGTTAGACAGTGAGTAGTTAGACAGTGAGTAGTGAGTAGTTAGACAGTGAGTAGTTAGACAGTGATTAGTTAGACAGTGATTAGTTAGACAGTGAGTAGTTAGACAGTGAGTAGTTAGATAGTAAGTAGTTAGACAGTGAGTAGTTAGACAGTGAGTAGTGAGTAGTTAGACAGTGAGTAGTTAGATAGTGAGTAGCTAGACAGTGAGTAGTTAAACAGTGAGTAGTTAGATAGTGAGTAGTGAGTAGTTAGACAGTGAGTAGTTAGACAGTGAGTAGTGAGTAGTTAGACAGTGAGTAGTTAGACAGTGAGTAGTTAGACAGTGAGTAGTTAGACAGTGAGTAGTTAGACAGTGAGTAGCGAGTAGTTAGACAGTGAGTAGTTAGACAGTGAGTAGTTAAACAGTGAGTAGTTAAACAGTGAGTAGTTAGATAGCGAATAGTTAGACAGTGAGTAGTATGTAGTTAGACCACTACACATGAGTAGTCTATTAGTATTCAGTAAGTAGTACGTTAGTAATTATTGAGTGGTCAGTTAATTATAAACTAGTAATGACTATGTAGTGAGCTAATGGGCAGTGGCTTAAAACATTTCTTTATTGAGTATTGTATTAGTCTAAATTGAAAAAGTATTTTCATCGTCTGTAAATAATTACTCTTAATTACTTAGCGTAAATACATAGAATTATATAACTATATATTCACTGCGATGACGCATCGCTCTCTTAGGAAGGGCCCATGATACATAGCGGGGCAATCTGCGCTTCCGGTCTATCCAGAGCCGAATTCTCACTTGGCAGTTACAGATGGTCACCAAAGGTAGTATGTCCTTAAATGTTATTAATGGTACATAAATGTAAAAACATATATATATATATATATATATATATATATATATATATATGTG
The DNA here is from genome assembly GCA_964035775.1 of Osedax frankpressi. Lineage (NCBI taxonomy): Eukaryota > Metazoa > Annelida > Polychaeta > Sabellida > Siboglinidae > Osedax > Osedax frankpressi. The sequence goes on from OZ038312.1 coordinate 27,628,825, forward strand.
TGTATATATATTTGTGTATATATATATATATATATATATATATATATATATATATTCTATATATTCTATATGGTGCATTATAAACTCGATTAGATTATGATCTCAAATTGCAATTGAGTCATTATATATTTATATATAAGTCGGAATGGTGAGATAATATAACAATATATAGAATTAAATCAACTCAGTTTTGAAGTATATTTCTACAAGTAAAAAATATTCATATAAGTAAATTATTAAAAAGTAAAATCGAAATTTCAATTATTGATTTTCTTTAAATTCCATCATAATTAAATTTCAGTTACTGTGATGCTCAAATAGGTCATGTGTCTAATTATATCCTATATAGGTCATGTGTTTAATTATATCCTATATAGGTCATGTGTCTAATTATATCCTATATAGGTCATGGGTCTAATTATATCCTATATAGGTCATGTATTCAATTATATCCTATATAGGTCATGTGTCTAATTATATCCTATATAGGTCATGTGTTTAATTATATCCTATATAGGTCATGTGTCTAATTATATCCTATATAGGGCATGTGTTTAATTATATCCTATATAGGGCATGTGTCTAATTATATCCTATATAGGTCATGTATCCAATTATATCCTATATAGGTCATGTGTCTAATTATAGCCTATATAGGTCATGTATATTCCTAATACGTATTTCAAGTTTCTCTCTTCATCTCGTTATCTCTCACCAGAACTCCCTAAAAGATCATACCACGAGTAAAGCATACCATATGATACACCTACCGAGTGATCAAGTGATATAAGTAACTCATTACATAAGTACCAATTATTTATTTATTTACGTTCAGTGTTTCGATTTATTGAGATCGGACGAGGAGAGAAGAGATTTCGTGGCAGCTGGAGCAGCAGCTGGAGTATCAGCGGCTTTTGCAAGTCCTATAGGTTAGATGTCTATGTACAGGTGTGCGGTGCGAGGTGTGCGGTGTGCGGTGTGCGGTGCGAGGTGTGCGGAGCGAGATATGCGGGGTTCGATGCGAGGTGTGCGGTTTGCGTGGGGTGTGAGGTGAGATATGTGCGATATAGGTATGAGTTTTGGAGTGAAGTTTAAAAAAGGTATATATAATACATTATATAATGTTTATACAATGTAGTATTGTATTATATTGAATTATTATTATTTAATCTAATTTATACATTTATGTATGTGTGTATGTCTATGTGTTTGTTTTCGTTCTTTTAAGTGTATATGCATGTATGCGTGCGTATTTACATTTGCCCAGCTCTATGGTCTATCGATGTCCCATATACTACATTCCTTAATTCAATATTCCCTATCCTGGTTGCAGGTGGAGTCCTGTTTAGTCTGGAAGAAGGGGCCAGCTTTCTAAATCAGGGTCTTACGTGGCGTATGGTTAGCCCCGTCGAGTTATTTATACGCTGTGTTACGTCACCCTAACAATACGAGTGCGGACATTACGTATATACCTCTGAGTTATCTATTAATGTTAGAGTTTGCGTTCGTTTACCTATTACTCGGTCAATGTAACATTACGTAACCCTCGCAGTCACTAAACAAGGTACGACTTGCAATTGTGGGAGGAGCTATACCTTTAATTAACATTACACGCGCGATAAGTCCCGTCCCCAGTTATCGTAATAGCGTTCAATCCCCGTCCACAGCTTCTGTCTTCCGTGACGGCATCCTTCGTCCTAGATATCATGATGAGTGTGACAAAGGAAAGGCATATCGACATGATAAATAATCCAGGACTTGTCAGTTTCGGAGCTGTAGGAGTTAGTTGGATATAGTAAATCTATCAGTTTCGGAGCTGTAGTAGTTAGTTGGATATAGTAAATATATCAGTTTTGGAGCTGTAGTAGTTAGTTGGATATAGTAAATATATCAGTTTTGGAGCTATAAGAGTTAGCTGGATATAGTAAATATATCAGTTTTGGAGCTGTAGTAGTTAGTTGGATATAGTAAATATATCAGTTTCGGAGTTGTAGGAGTTAGTTGGATATAGTAAATATATCAGTTTTGGAGCTGTAGTAGTTAGTTGGATATAGTAAATATATCAGTTTTGGAGCTGTAGTAGTTAGTTGGATATAGTAAATATATCAGTTTTGGAGCTATAAGAGTTAGCTGGATATAGTAAATATATCAGTTTTGGAGCTATAAGAGTTAGCTGGATATAGTAAATATATATAACCAGTTTGGCTCTATAGAGCCAAACTTCTACGTATACGTAGAAATTATACCCGGTAAAGATATGTCATGCATGCATTAAATCATTATAACATATAGTATTACAACATATTTGATCTTATCACCTATCTTAACACTATAATACAGTAAACTGTAATATAACTATAGGAGATACATAATAAGATATTAATCATATTGTTCAGGATATGGAATTCAAAACCTATGAAATACCAATCTTCATGTTAATGGCTTTATTCGGTAAGTTCTGTTGAATTATAATATTTCTAGACATAAATATACTCTCACTAGCTTACCAACCATTGTTCGGACAACCAGATCTCCCAACTCCCTCGAATTACCAACTTCTCCTTAAACTCTTTTAAACATAACTAATCTATCTATCCAAATTATTAAACTATTGCATTGCTGTATTTGACAGCTCACGACCTCTCTTAACCTCTCTCTCTCTCTAAAGTCATAGCTTAACTTCCTCTATGTATTATACACTTTTTCTACTAACATAACTCCTCTTAATTATAGTTTAACGTAATACTAATATTAGTATGGAAACTTCCAAACCTTCCGTGGTCTTCTTAACCAATCAATTCCCCTCAAACCCTAGTCGACCTTAACTAACTCCATGCATCCTTATCTCGTCTCACCTATTCCAACACTGTCAAACCGAGTCCGACTTCGCTATTACCCCAACTCGACTTTAACAAATGACCTCAAATCACCATTAACCTCTTCTAATACCAGGTGGTCTTTCCGGGGCATTGTTTGTACAGTTGAATTATAAAATAACGCTTCTCAGAAATAGGTTGGTATCCATGTCTAGTATTTAGATATACTCGAACCCTGACCCCTCTCCTAACACCCACTAATTACCCCAATCCTAACCTCGCTTTTAATATATATCCTAACCTCTTCCTAACTCCCATCATAACCCCTCTCTTAACCCCTTAATAACCCCTCCTAAATCCTTTATGACCTCTCATAACCCCATCATAACCCCTCTCCTAACCCACTCCTAATATCTATCCTAACCCTGATCCTAACCCTCTTCTATCTTTGTTCTAGTATATCCTAGTCTTATTATTCGTAACTAACCAAACCCCTTGAATTATCCGTATCTCTTCCCCATTGTACCCAGATACCCTGCATGTCCACATATCTCATAATATACTAATACCCCATAATACCTTAATACAAATTAATAACCGATATAGTGGTAACAACAATACCAACGACTACCACTCATATATCTTCTAGGATATACAAGAGTAGAAGGTCAAAGGTCATCGAGACCGTAACAGTTGCCGTCGCCAGTGCAGTTATCCTAATCGCAATGATTAGTCTAGTCCCAGACTGTGGCCCACTTCCTAGTGTTAGTATCGTACTTTGGTCCACTAGTTATTGTTAATATCGTAGCTCGGTCGACTATCTAGAGTTAATACCCCGTTAGTGACAGATAACGCCACTAGAGTTAGTTCGACAACGTAACAACCCTTCTATAATATAACAAGATCCTCTAAACAGATGGGCGCCTCTAACAAGAGCTTGTCGGAAAGATACGGACACCATAATAAGACTTATATTGTTCAGGTTTTCTCAATACTGACGTTGATGATACACTCTTTTCTAAATATTGTTAATGTGTCTAGTTCTTTGTAGAGTTTCTGTAAACTCGGAGAATATAGCAAAATGGCGGATATTGTATTTAAAAGTCCAGATGACAGTTTAAAAGCTATTATTCATTCTTCAGCAGGTTTATATATTTCTTTATATGCATTATATTGATATGTCCAATGGACATTGTCCATTATATATTTATATATATACTATGTATAGTTTATATATAGAGGACATCATATACTGATTACACGTAATCAGTTAGATAATATCTCATATGTTGCTTTTATTATATTAATTTATATATATATATATATATATATATATATATATATATATATATATTAGTTAGCATATAGATTATTAAACAACTTATATATATATATATATATATATATATATATATATATATATATATATATATATATATATATTATTTATATATTATAAATGCTTGCATAACTTTACATATCGACCTAGTGGCAAGGACGATGAAATTTTAAATCTTGAATCAAATGCCATTTAGGACAAAGTACTTAGAATAGAAAGACATACTCCATGACTTTGTAGAAAGGATAACCTCAGATTGCAAATTCTAAATTATGAAAGAAATTTGACATATACGATAATAGAATTTGAAAATAATAATCAAATTTGACGGAAATGTATACATACATAAATAATTGTATTCTTAACGGAATTCATGAGATATTACTTAATAAACACTGTTTAGATATTTAATTTCATAGAGAAGTATTTCTATATATGCTAAATAGTACACTAAATGTTCATGGTTATACAAATGCGTAATTCAATTTACACTATAAACTATACCGATACTACATGAATTGTAAATAGTTTATACAACTATAATTACATTATTAACTAATTATTAACTAATTATTAACTAATCATTTAAATCATGTTACTAAAACATGATGTCAATATTTTCGTTAACTTTATTAAACTATCATATATTTACTTTACCTTAAAACTTTATAATGCGTTATAAATGTATGCATTATATTGTTTAATTATAATTATAATTATAAAGTCATTATATACGATTACACTCAAAACTACATATTATATTACATTCAAATTTATACAACTATATTCTAAATTAATTTGATATCTCGTTATAAATATATTAGATAAAATCATAATAAATAATATTTATATTAATTTTTACAGATTCATATTAACTTTAATGTATAAACTTATTATTATACCATGAATAAAGTTGACAATACATATACAGGAACTATTAAATAGTACATCAATACAAAATAGTACAAATACTAGATTTTCACTTTATAGCCAATAAAAAAATGTTAATGAATAAAAAGAAAATTTTACATTACATCAATATAATAATATACTAAATAATATAAATAAATCATTAATAAGATGTATTAATTTTATAATACTACTAGAATATATCAAATAGATTGTGGGTATATTTATTTATAAATAATCAATTAAATAGTTATGAAGTTTCACGTGTTTATAACAATATTATAATCACTAAAATAACATTATATTTAAATGAATTACTTAATAATGTATTTTATAATAGTGACTTGAACATAATACATTGTGGAAGTTTAAATTATGATCTCATATCAATATTTGTTATCGTCAAAAATCCTTTTTACAGATATTATCTAAAATAAATCAAATAATAATGAATAATTATGAATTTTGTTATTAGTTAAAAATTACTTAAATTATAATTTCGTATTTGTATACAAATTTGCATGTAAATAAATTAAAAGTTTCGTTAAAAACATTTTACCCAGTAATATTTATAATAAATAAAATAGACATTATAATAATTGTATACAATTATAATGTATATTTCTGTATACGTAGAATCATAAAGATGATCCATGTAAAAACTTTTTAATTGTGTTTATAACAAGTTTCTATGTTAGAATGAATTGATTTCACAAGTTTAAATCTGAATAAAGATATCAAATACATTTTGTATATACATCAATGTATATAAATAAAATATATATAAAATATATTATATAAAATCTATTTATAAATCTACCAAATTAGATCTCTTATAAGTGACCTTTACCTGATATGATGTATTACATAACTATATGTAAGTGCTACTTATAGGGTGTACGCAAATCTAATATAGTGTATATTGAACACATTAATGAAAGAACACTAAAAATGATTTATATAAATACTCCATATTACGATTCAAATAGATTAATATTAAAGAGAGATAAGTCATTATATTAAATATTTATATTCATAAATACAAATTAGCATAATGTATATTCTATGCATTGAACTGATATTTGGAATTGAATTATCTTGATATATATCAGTTCGTAATATACCTATTAATAAACTTACTATACCTAATGTATCACATATATGTGTACAAGATTAAAGTTAGGTATATAATATATATAATATATATTGTCGCGATTTAGTTTTGTTTTTAAAGTATTTTTAAAAATTTTATTTTATAAGTTTGTAAATATAATTGACCAACTTATATGACTATAGTGTTATTTTATTATATATTTAATATAATTAAAACACATATTGATACTTATAAGAATAGGATAATTATACAAAATCGTATTAACATGTTATGAAGCCATATAAGCATTTTTGTTTATATTTCTTTAATTCAATATTATTATTAAAAGCGCATCATTTATACTATTGTTGAGTTGTAGCGAACATCACTTTAAGAGAATAGATTGACGACCTACTTCTCCGGGCTTCGGAGATAGTCCGCCATTTCCATATCGTGCTCATAACCAATTTATAATATTATAGTAAAACGCTCGCATAAACAAACATTACCCTAATAGCTCAATCATACATGCATACACCATCCTTTAGAATCTCACTTTTTTATGTTAGATAACGTATGTTCATTTAATTATGGTGGTATTCAGTTCAAGAAATAATTATAACTACAACAATATTAGGAATTTTAAAAATTAATTTAAAATTGACGAACTGATTCAAATCTACAATGTTATATAATCATTCTCCAACTTAAAACTTTAATCTAATAGTTCTTATAACTTTATAGAGCTACATGAGTAATTGTGTGATATCATCTCGATACGATATCAACAACCCCAACACTCCACATTGAAAGCCTCCTCTATACGGAGATACTGCTCTATCACGCTCCCCACCGCCACCCAAATGGTATGTCGCACCTCCCTTCAGACAAATGGACCATCACTTCACTGACGATATTGGCATGCGTGTATTATATAATGGCAATGCTAACCTACGGCGTCGTCGCTTCCGGTGGTCTCTTTATACCCGCCCTGTTCATCGGCAGTCTTTGGGGTCGTGTCTTTGGAATAGTGGTCATTGGTGTGCTACCCGGAGTGGTTAGTAAATTTGAAATACCTATTCGTACGCGGAAGTATATTAGGATTGGTCGTCATGCTTGTGCTTTCTGGAGTAGTTGGTATCGTGGTACCGAAGGCATGGCATCGGTATGTCTTCGTGTGATTACTTGCGATTGTTATAGTAACTCACCTTCAGCTGGTAATTCGCAGGCAGTTAACAACTTTAATGATGTTGATCAATAATATTGGATGAATAATTCATTAGTCATTCATCTACAATAATTTCCACTAAAAATTCCTTTATCTACACGAGTTATTCTGTATTTGTTAATTCTCTGAAGTTTGAATATTGTTAATATATTTTAAATCAGTTTTTATTCTGATTTCATGTCCAAATTAATGTATTTGCATGTAATTAGTTTTCTACATGAGATCAAGATTGTATTCTATTTCAATTTCAATATTATATGAAATTAAGAAATCTCAATATTAAATTATATATTATTTATTCAAAGAAAAATAATCATATGAGACTTTTAAAATAAGTTTCTCATGTGTATTTCTCCAATAATAATCTACTAGTTTGATATTTTAACATCTTCGATATATTTCCTCCACCATGAAAATATTTTCTTAATCGCTCACATTGTTCTTCACTGTAATCTCTACAATTATTTAAAAAGTAATATAAAAGCTACCTATGAAATATATATTAACAGACATATAAACTACAAAATCGTTTACAAATTATTCAAACATATTTTCGTATTTTTCACGATTATTTCCGAGAATTTCCTTTTAATTTAACTGCAAATAAGTTCATAATTCAATATCAAACTTACTTTAATGAAATGAATACGATCCAATTAATCTTCTTTTTGTTTAGGCATGCCTTTCTTTTTGCTTTTCTTATAAATGAACATTTCTGTTCTATGTACAAAAGATTAACACTCCTTATTTAGTAAATTTATGAATTATATATAAGCCAAGAAAACGTGGATACAGAAACTTGTCATATAGCCACGTTAAATACATAATAACATAGCTATAATTTTATGAAAAATATATAAATATAATAAATTATGTAACTATAATTTTATTTATAACATTCTCTCTAACGCGTCTGTGTATATTTGACTATATGCTTATTTTTTTGTTTATTCCTGAAAATATATATTTTATTAGCTTTTTTTAAAGCGAATAAATCTTGATTATTTTGTATGTAAATATAACAATAGTTAACATTTTATTTTCTTTCTCCTCATATCACTGATATACCAAAACTTCAAAATTGAAATATATTAGTGCTAAAGTCGTATATTTCGTCACACATTTTTATAACATAAGCGGTGCAAAATATTTGCCTTGATCGCAAGTTTTTTTCCGAAGTAAACATTATAACTTTTCACCACAAATTTAGTTGTATTTTATTTCCGTTAAAATCTGCGACTAGCCGCAGATATAGCAAATCTTATTTAGATAGTTCTTTAAATTTCTTATATTTATTATGAAATAAAAATTGGTATACATGATAGGTTTTTCTATTAGGGTTTTCATGTTTATATAACATTACAATCAACATAATAATATTATATACAATACTATAGTACATATACGATAATAATATATTACACTAATGGATATTAGTAGTAACTCATTTATAAAATATTAATTAAATTCAATAATTTAAATAAAGATAAAATGTATTATATAATGTATTAAACAAAATTAACAAATTTTTGATTATATTTTAATATATAATATTATACTATTATTTGACTGAATACAATATACTAATGTAATATATAAATAGTATATATTATAAGTATATACCATTATTTGTGATTATTCATAAAAGTAATAATAATTCAATAATGAAAATGGGAAATCATAATTGTGAGTATACATATTGTGTCTATAGACATCATATATATACCTATATACAGATTTGATAATTTTTTGACCTAGAAAAAAGCATACCCGATACAAAAAATAACATAGATTCCTATAAAATAGCATAGACCATAATAATCGATACTATTAGATAGTTTTTTTAGGATACAGTTATAAAATGTACATCGTATTCCTATGAACCCAAATCCTAAAATTTTGCACGATTTTTCTAGCCGATTTAACCCCAAACTCTACCTTAGACCCCACCATGAATTAATTCCCACCCAACATTTCCCTGACCACCCCTAATTAACTACAAACTCCGAACCATCATACGTAATCGCCATCCCACACCACGTAAGCTTCACCCCCGACAGGGCACTAAGATAGCCAAGTACGCGTTGGTCGGAGCGGCTTGTCAGCTAGGAGGCACGGTGCGGATGACAATCAGTCTGGCAGTCATCATTCTCGAGTGCACAGGCGATATCACCTTCGGAGTTCCCATCATATTCAGCCTCTTCATCAGCAAGTGGATCGCAGATTTCTTTAATCCGGTAATCCAACTATCTTCGTAAACGAACGTGTACTACACCATCTTTGTAAAGTAAAACTATTATATATATAGTTTATATATATGGCTAATATATATTATATTATATATATATTATATATATTATATATATTATATATATTATATATATTATATATAATATATATATAATAATATATAATAATAAATATATTATATACAATATATATTATATATATATATGGCTAATGTTTATATATAATGATCTCTTAATTCATAAATTTCTTAGTTAAATACAAACAGCTAGTTAAGATGGTTAATGTTTGAAGCACCACCATCATTCTGATTCCAAAATAACGCCACTTAATCCCACGTTTGACCGATTCTTTAGGGTATCTACGACCTTCACATCGAGATCATGGGCATTCCTTTGTTGTCATGGAAACCACCGGACATGTGTTACAACGTAAACGCCAGGTATGTAGAGGTAGATCTGATAGAGTTGAGTTCAAAGGGGGCAGTGAGGTCAATGATATTTATAGAGGTAGATTTACGTTATTTAAATACCTTGCACACTTCATACATGTTAACGTATTGTTTATTTAATTATATTACGAATACTAGAAACTACCTGTTTAAAAAACTAACATATCATGTTACTAAAATTTAATTTCGTTCTTATATAAAAAATATACTAATCTTGATCATAGTTTGTATTTATAGTAGATGAGTTGTTTCATTATTATTCTTGAAATAGTGAAAATGGGAAGGTGATTTATTTAGTGAACTTCATTGAATTCCAATTTCCCCAGCTCCTTCAACGTGTGACCTATCACCCAATCTAAATACTTCCCAGGGAAGTAATGAATTCACCTGTTACTTGTCTTCGCACAATGGAGTCCATCAGCAGAATTTTGCATATCATGGAGTGTGAAACGCTATCTCACAACGGATTTCCTGTTGTAGATTGCGACCACCATGATCAGGTTTCAAAAGGCACCAAAATAGAATTAAAACCATTATTAAATATATTTTTATGAATTCCACATTAGACATTTCAAAGAATATCGAGACAAAATACAGAATCTTTTTACAATAGTAATTTAAAGAGCTATTTGTTATTATGTTAATAAATATTAACTAAATAAATTGCAAATTATAAAAATATGAAATTTGTCCAACTCAGGACACTAAATCTTACGGGAGACTGAAAGGATTTATTCTAAGAGCTCAATTGGAGAGAATTGTGGATGTCAATGTAAGTTATAACAAATATATAAATGCCATAGATATCTATAGATATCAGCACAGATATCTATATGTCTATATGTCTATTAATGTCTATGTCTATGTCTATATATCTATGTGTATCTTGTCTATCAGTCTATATGTATCTTCATTGCAGTAATATAATTATTATTATTATTACATTATTAAGCAAACAATCATTTTATCAGAATATAGAAGAGGGTGATTTCAGTCAAACTTCTATAATCGATTTGAGAATGCATATGGACAAATCTCCCTATGCAATACAAGAGGTTATTTAGTTCATTCTGAATATATATAATCTAAATTTAAATTGATAATTTTAAATAAATGATTTCCATTTTTTGCAGGATGTATCACTACCAAAGATCTTTAAATTATTCCGAGGTCTTGGACTCAGGCATCTGGTGGTTATTAACGATACTAATATGGTTTGTGCACTTAATTAATTGACTTAAACTTTCATAAAATAGATTTTTTTTATATATTATTTTAAAATATTTGTTATCACAAATTAATTTCTTTTCAAAGATATTTATATTACTTAAATTATTAATTTTCAATTATAGGTCGTTGGAATAATTACTCGCATCAACTTGGCCAAATACAGAGGTGAAAACAAGATAGGACAGCTGAAAGTTGCCCAACTCAATATCGAAGAATAGAAAATCAATAATAGGAAATCGCAAATTTTATAAATTCATTACTCTTTTTTATGTCAAATCTGACCAAAACCCCACCAGTGAATATTGAGCTTAAAATAAATAATCAAAAATTTCCAGTTTATTAATTTGCGATCGAGTATCTCTACAGAGATGCAGTACTACGTAATCACCAGGTGGCTGAGTAGTTCGTGAATAGCGGGATATAGTGAACACTGAGTAGAAGTCACATTCATTTCGGCGTAGCGTTTTAACACAATGTTGACGGCTCCCTGCCACTGGGGTGGAGCCACCGAGCCAGAGGACGAGCTACGCTGAGCATCGGTGAACACCTGTAGTAAGTCATAAAGAATAGAACGAGAAATTGGTGATAATAGATGTCATGGGTATTGTTTGGATAGTTTGCGGGGATATTGCGAACAACCTGAGTAATATTATTCTGGGAATCGTAGATCAAGGGCAGCGATATCTGCTGAGGAGAAGACACTCCAGGTGCTGCATCCATTCGAGTCATCTTAATCTGTTCAAATTAGCAAGTATTTGCATGTTGAGGTATGGTTGTTAGAGAGGTAGAGAGGTTGTGTGTGTAGGTTGGTTATGTGTGTAGAGGTTGATTGTGTGTAGGAGGTATTTTGTTGCGAATATAGTATTTTATAAAAAAAACTTATTCTTTTACAAAATATAAATATTTGAAATATAAAAATTGGTAACGAATAAAAAAGAAGGTAGTTATTTAATAAAATAAAAAATAAAAGTAAAATAGCCTGTCAAGGTAAATGTAATTGTTATAAAATAAAATATAGGAGAGGTGATTATTCTCATCTAAGCAGGAAGCTTCTTAGCCTGCGCTTAAAAATATTAGTGGTGACAGTGGGGGATAATAGTTTTTGTGGGAATTTGGTTTGGGTTTGTTTGGAGCCAGGTGGCGAAAACTTCTACATATTTAGTACTTGTCTTAAGTTGTGTGGTTGGTGTCATAAGTCAGGGTTTTTTTTAATATGGTTAGTATTTTATAGTGTGTGTATGTCTGCGCATGTGTGTGTGTATGTGTGTGTGTGTATGTGTGTGAATGTGTATGTATGTGTGTAACTCACCATAATAAAGGTATGTCGATTGTTTACTTTGAAGCCTTGGTAGCCCAGAGTGTTTAGAGGATACATGTGAGATCCGGCGGGAATCAACAGGCAAAATGACACACACCACTTGAGACCGGTGTCTGGCATCTGGAGGAATTAGTGGCGGGTTTGAAGAGAAAGAGTGTAATTAGGATCATTTCAGTTTAGTAAAATTTCTGTGATTCCTAGAAATACGAATAAGAATATTTACATCCAGAAATTCACTCAGATCGAAAAATATGAATTTCAAATATTTTGCTAATATTTAGAACATTTGCTATCATGAGGCAAAATACATTTGTATATCAATACAAAATACATTAAACACTCCTGACCATTTCCATTTTCATGAGTTGGAGTACACTCTTCAGAATCTTGCGAGGTAGAACCATGATGCTTCTAAGGAAGATCTTAGAAAGCTGCAAACGGAAAGGTGGAGCCACAACCTGCAAAAGACAACACAGTGACATTTGAATCAACTATTAGAAGAATATTAATTGTAATACATGTTTTTTAAATCTTAATACAATAACTAATTAATGTATATTCTATAGCATTCACCAAACAGATACATTTAATGCATTTCATAACATCGCAATAAAAAATTATTATTTTAATGTTTAATATTAGATTATATAGTAAATAATTAAAGAGGATGCATTTTTAAATAGTCAAAAGCAATCTATAATAGATATTTTCTGGATATATATTTCTTGATGGGTGATCTACATACATCTAACTAAATATATTGTTTGTTATAAAAAAAATGAATATATAATTTATATAGTAATGTTATTATAATCAAATAAATATAAAAGTGGCTCGTTGGTCTAGGGGTATGATTTTCGCTTTGGGTGCGAGAGGTCCCGGGTTCAAATCCCGGACGAGCCCATTTTTTAAAATTATTAGATACATATTTTAAATTATCACCTAATAACTCATATCATAGATAATATATATATATATATTATCTATTTCCTATACTTAATTATTTAATTAAGCCTTAAATGTATTAACTGGTTTATCAGTTAGGGAGTTTTAAATGATACATATAATATATTTCCTGTCTTATTTTATTCAACTACTGATGATTTATGGTTTATATGATTAAATTAAATAGTTTATAATATTAGAAAACATAGAGAGACTGATAATTAAAATGATAGTTTATAATCAATGTCAGATATCACGGCCGAAAACTCCACATTGAAGTTGATGGAAGTGAATAAACCCAATTGGTTACAAGATATTATCATGAACAATATTTTAACATTATTATAAGAAGTATTATGATTTAAAATAAACACAGTAGAAATATAAAACCAATGAATATAAAATATTTATTTTAATCATGAAAAAGCAAAATGAATATATTGAATACCAAAATTAATCTAGTATTAATAAAGAAAGAAAGAAAATATATAGTACTACACATCAATGCTACACATTAATACTACACCATAAGTGTGTGTTTTTAAATAGGCAAAATAAGCAACGATATATCAACGAAGATGAGAATCTCCATTGAATCTATAAACACGCTTTAAATAGATTTCAGAAATGCAACGAAAAACACTTGATAAAATAAATTTTTTTGCAGTTTAAACGCAAATCTATAATTTTTCTACGTTGATAAGTACATTTAGTTCAAAGAATATTTAAATGAATTTACATTTATCCTGATATTAATATCTTATATTTATAAAACTGGAATTAAAAATATTACCAATATTAATGTAATTTCCCTAATATCATGCTGGTGTCGTATGCAATATGGAATAAATCATGTTAAATTATTTAATATCTTAGAATATCAATAGAATTATTTAAAAATATATAATACAAACTATAAAAATACTAATTACATTCGCAGTATTATTTACTATGATACATTTTTTCTATATTTATTTAACATTAATTAACATTGTAAAGTTTTACGTATAATTTTATTTATTTTTAATGTTATATTTGATTATTATAAAATAATAAATATCACAGTCAATAATAAAATAATAAAATAGGATTTATTATTTTTAAAATAACAATTTTTCTATTTACTGACATCTAGAACATTACAAAATAGTATTTATTTTATTTATAGTAAGAGAAAATTTATAAAATATAACATCTTTAACTAAACTTTTAAAAAATGTTTAAATAATTTGTATGCACATATAAAGTATATTAAATGGATTCCTATAATTTGAAGAATATAATATCCATAATATATATATATAAGAATATATGAATCCATAATGTATACAACAATAGTATGAATATCATGTAGTCTCTTTTTGACAATAATTCAAGCATTACTTAAATAACCTAGCTATTATTATGTATTATTATGTATATTATACTCGTAAACATAATTTGAGTATTTAGTCATATAGATTCCAAAAGTACATCGCCAAAAGTATGTACATTTTTTTGCTAGTTGTAAACTCAAATCTATGTCATCTTTATCTTCACCAAAATCTCAGTTAATTTACAATTCTGTGTCGACATAGATTTGCTAGTGTAGACTATAATCATTAAAATGAATTAATAAAAATAATAAATACATTTATAAGATAGAATTATTAAATTGAATAAATAAATTATAATTAAAAATCATAAAAATGAATCAAGAAATACTATTAAGTTAACTTTCAAAATATATAAATTATATTTGTAGAATATAAATATATTAAATGAACTTTTAAAAAAAAGTGTATGAATATAATATGCCGTATGTATATATTATTGTATTGCCGTATGTATGCATTATTTTTGATTTGTTATATCTTAAATTCAGTACTAAAAAAGAACTAAATGTGGAAATCTACATAAATCAGGAACCATTAGGATCATTAGGATCAAGAACATTTTTCGGTAAGTTCAAATAATGCAACTTATTTTCAAAACCACTTCAAATCTAAATCAGTGAAATAAAAATATTTTTATGAATCAAGTAAATACTTTAACACCCATTTGTATCTAGCTATATTCGCAATTTAAATACCGTATAGAACACTATATTTATGCATGTTTTATATTATATAACATATGCATATAGTTAAAACACTTTGATATATTGATATGCATATATATTTATTTATATATGTTATAAATATATACCTATATAATATATATATTTTTTATAAAGGCGGCTCGTTGGTCTAGGGGTATGATTTTCGCTTTGGGTGCGAGAGGTCCCGGGTTCAAATCCCGGACGAGCCCATTTTTTATATTTATCAATATTAATATTTAATAATATTTCAAAATAAAAATGATAAAATTAATGTATATATTATTGTAAACCATTATTTATATACATATTGAAATAACCTTATATTCAAAGTATCTATCCAGATATAAGAGCTCCTCTGGTTCCCATTGGTTTTGTACCTCTAAATATGTTAATAATAGTTTATAATTAATAAAATAGATTTGTAAAATTTATTTTAATTCACCAAATTGCTATTATATAAAACATATAATTCTAATATTTAAAAAATTACTTTATATATTCAAAACAGGGACTTATGAATAGTTTTGCATATTTAGTTATCTAATAAAATAAAGCACATTTCATTTATAAAACAATATAATATCTTCTTATACATTCTCATACAAATATATTAAATTTAATTTCAATATGGCAGCATATAATTAATATATTAATCATATTATCTATCATATAAGACAATACCATATAAAATTAAGAGTACTATAAAATAAATATATGAATAACATAAGATCAGCATAAAAGCTGCATATTACCAGCATAAGTAAGACTAACCAGGCAGTGCTATTGTATTTAAACGTAAGGTTTGCATTGTCTGAGAGTTCACAGTGACCTTGAATTTCAACTCCTTCGACTTAAATAAGAGAATGCCAGGATCATTTGATGGCAAATTAGACAGCTGAAGGGAGAATCAATCTTAGATATAGATACAAATATTGACAAATATATCAATATTAATATAGACGTATATAATGATATTATTTAGATATAGACATTGATATTGATATTCATAAATATGAATATAGGCATATAGATATAAATAGATATATATAGATATAAATATAAACATATAAAGATAAAAAACATACAGACATTGATAGACATACACTGAATTATGATTTATGTAAGTCATAATTATGAGACAATAAATAAAATAATTATGATGCAATAAATAAAATTATTATTATACAATAATAATGATGCAACATATTGATGATAACCAAATCCTCGTCCATAATATAGCGGTGGATATGGTGTCTTAGGTACATGGTGCTTAGGAATCTTTCCAGGGGGCAGTAGCGTATAGATGCTACGGCAGGTGATCCTATGTATTGTTATGTATTGTATTGTAGTTTTTTTATAGTGAGTTGTATATATTCATTGTTTTCTTATCATCCATTATTAAAATTATAACTATCAACAGATACTAAAATATTTTTTGAAGACTTATTTGTCCTATATAGAGAATTGAACTAGTGAACTACTGCAGGAAACATGCTATAGGGGCGTGGCTAAGCTAAATACATGGGTGGGGATGGTGTATGGGCGTGGCTAAACTAACTACATGAGTGGGGCTGGTGTATGGGCGTGGCTAAACTAACTACATGGGTGGGGCGGTGTAGAGGCTGGGTAACCTAAATACATGGGTGGGGCTAGTGTATGGGTGTGGCTAACCTAAATACATGGGTGGGACTGCTGTATTGATGGGGCTGGTGTATGGGCGTGGCTAACCTAAATACATGGGTGGGGCTGGTGTATGGGATTGGCTAAACCACATAGATGGGCGGGGCCGGTGTAGGGGTGTGGATAACCTACAGAAATGAATGGGGCTAATGTGGTGGCGAGGCTAACCTACAGACAAGGGCGGGGCAGGTGTGGGGGTCATTAAAAGGTTCAACACTTCGTATGAAAGCCTACAGTTGGCTGGTGTACTGTTACAAAATGCCTCCAAAGTGAGTTCAGGAAGGGTCAGCTTGCTGTGTGTGTCTGAAAGGTGGGGTGGAGGTCATGGGGTGAATAGTGCAAGTATTAAGTGCTACTACCGACCATTGTAGAATAAGTAGAAAGAAGTTACCCTAATGTGAAACTTCCTAAAACCATTCGCAAAAAAAGAAAATATGAGAACTCAGTAATTATGATTAATAATTATCTTTTAGCCTTAGACAGCCCTAGAAGACAGCCAATTTTAATATTCCAATTAGAAATAAACCTCACTATCAATGAAAACAATAAACTACATCTAATGTTGCTATATATACTATATAGTATATAAACTATATAGTATATATACTTCAAAATAATTTCCATGATTTACGTTTAGGCTAGTGGAGATAGTGATTCCTATCTCCATAGGTCGGAGGTGAACTAGGGTACAAACACTTATTGTCCAGGGTGCTCGAAGTGCTGGAAGATGGAGGTACTGAAGCAGGACCTCCGTGTGGCATGGTGGGTGTTGGCACAGAGCCCGGCGGTACCGGAGATGGACCTACGGAAGACGATGGGGGGGGGGGGGGGGGAGGGGATTAATTTATACTCTTATATAAATGTGTTATATTAATGAACAATAATAGTTAATTATATAAATACTGACTAAATTTGCAATTCTATAAATAGATTGCAGGAAATTCTATAAATAGACACAGTTACAATAAACAAGAAAATTAATGATTTGTATACGTTAATTACCAATTTGTTGATTGACAGATGGAGACCATACGGAAGGTGACATCATCGAGAGGATGTTGGATTGGTCTTGTTGAGGGGATGGCATGCTAGGAGAGGGCATTACACCTACAAGGTGTGTTT
This sequence comes from Osedax frankpressi, assembly GCA_964035775.1. Lineage (NCBI taxonomy): Eukaryota > Metazoa > Annelida > Polychaeta > Sabellida > Siboglinidae > Osedax > Osedax frankpressi. Next base: position 27,647,283 of record OZ038312.1, read on the forward strand.
GGGGGCGTAGTGTAGTGAGTGGGTGTGGTTAGATGTAGTGAGTGGACGTGGTGTAGTGTAGTGACGTGGCATGGTATAGAGGGGGTAATGTAGTGATGACGTCATCGCGTAGAACAGGAAGTAATGGTCAATAAGAGAGAGTCGAGGAGAATGGTCAGCCATAGAAAATCTCCAGCAGACTCTAACCGGGAGATGGAGAAGGGGGTACCACTGCTCCACTAGAAGCCGGTGAAGAGGGTAACGGGAAGGTAGCGGGGCTAGAGTGTACCTAGATAGGGCAAGATATTTTCTTTTATCTGATCAAAAACATTCAATATATTAAATATACTAATAAGTATTAGGATTTAATATAGAAGTAATCTGAATTATTTAGTAGTTATAGACGTAGCATTAGCATTAGGAGCATCAGCAGCAGCAGCAGCAGCAGCAGCAGCAGCAGCAGAAGCTGCAACAGAAGCAGAAGCAGAGGGCAGCCGCAGAAGCAGCCGCAGAAGCAGCAGCAGCAGCAGCAGCAAAAGCAGCAGCAACAGCAGTAGCAACAGCAGCAGTAGTAGCAACAGCAGTAGCAACAGCAGCAGTAGTAGCAGTAGCAACAGCAGCAGTAGTAGCAACAGCAGCAGTAGCAGTAGCAGCAACAGCAGCAGTAGTAGCAACAGCAGCAGTAGCAGTAGCAGCAGCAGCAGCAGTAGTAGCAGCAGCAGCAAAAGCAGCAGCAGCAGCAAAAGCAGCAGCAGCAACAGCATTAGCAACAGCAGCAGTAGTAGCAACAGCAGCAGTAGCAACAACAGCAGTAGTAGCAGCAGTAGCAACAGCAGTAGCAGCAGCAGCAGCAGCAGCAGAATCAGAAGCAGCAGCAGAAGCAGCAGAAGCAGCCGCAACAGCAGTAGCAACAGCAGCAACAGCAACAGCAGCAGTAGCAGTAGCAGCAACAGCAGCAGTAGTAGCAACAGCAGCAGTAGCAGTAGCAGCAGCAGCAGCAGTAGTAGCAGCAGCAGCAAAAGCAGCAGCAGCAGCAAAAGCAGCAGCAGCAACAGCATTAGCAACAGCAGCAGTAGTAGCAACAGCAGCAGTAGCAACAACAGCAGTAGTAGCAGCAGTAGCAACAGCAGTAGCAGCAGCAGCAGCAGCAGCAGAATCAGAAGCAGCAGCAGAAGCAGCAGAAGCAGCCGCAACAGCAGTAGCAACAGCAGCAACAGCAACAGCAGCAGCAGCAGTAGCAACAGCAGCAACATCAACAGCAGCAGCAGCAGCAGTAGCAGCAGCAGAAGCAGCAACAGCAGCAGCAGCAGCAGCAGCAGTAGCAACAGCAGCATCAGTAGTAGCAGCAGCAGCAATATCAACAGCAGCAGTAGCAGCAGTAGCAGCAGCATCAGCAGTAGTAGCAACAGCAGCAGTAGCAGTAGCAGCAACAGTAGCAGTAGCAGCAGTAGCAGTAGCAGTAGCAGTAGCAGTAGCAGTAGTAGCAGCAGCAGCAGCAGCAGCAGTAGTATTTTCTTTATTAACTCGAACACTAAAGAGTTGAATAGATAAAGATTTGTATGAACAGTTTGGTGTAACCATGCGAGAGGCAGGTGAGGCTGGAGTGTTTGGCTGCGATGGTGAAGGCGTCATAGTAGAGTTGAACCGAATACCTAGTGAATAAAGTTGTGGTGTTAGGGAGATAAGTCCCGCGAATCTAATGGAGTCGTATTTATCTAATGGAGTGGTATTTATTTGGTTTCAAGAGGTAGAATACATGAGAACATGAGCGAAGTGGAGCTACATAGGGTTTAGGCAATTGGGAGACTATAGTCGAGTACGTGTAATTGAGTATCTAGGTAATCGGATCTAAAGTAATTGCGCTTGTAAACGAACCTGGAGTAGTTGAAGATAGAGTTGCATTCGTAAGGAAGCTGAAATCATTCGGCGAAATGTTTATTTGTGAAGTCAGAATTGAATTATTGAAAGTTACAATAACAAAACTGCTTTTAGAATTTGTAATTAATGGAATTGATATTACGAAGGTAACTTCTGAGGACGAGAGAATAATGGACAAATTTATATTACTACATTTACAAATCTTAGGAAAATTGAAAATATAGCCATGGAACTTAATAGGTTAATACTTAAACTAATGGGTGTAAGGGGACCGAATACCTTGAGCCGGTGTTGAAGCCAGATGTCAGCAAAGAGTTCAATGTATCAGTTGAAGATGAAGAGGTAACTATCGATGATCAGGGTAAAATTTGACAATTAAACTATTGTTATGAAATGTCAATTATATTTTCGTATTCATACATATACATACTTATATAAACATACATACATGAATACACATACATGCACGCACACAAACACACACACACATACATATACATAACCACACATTACATACACATACAAAAAATACATATACTCATGTGTATGTATGTATGTTTGATTGAACACCCTGGAAAACAGAGTGATGTAAAAGTTTTATATCCTTTCATGTGTCACAAAAATTATTGGAGAACATAAAAGAAATTATGCAATACAAAAAGGGAAACCTGAATTGATTTTTGGAAATTTGATCACATTTTTTAAAGAGTATTTTGCACTGAAAAATAATTTACATGGAGATTTTAAAATATCCCATGAATTATTTAACATTTTTAGTAATCAAAAATTATTATGCAACTAGCATAAATATTATCAATAATACATTTGAACAATTTGTCATATTAAATTATTAATACAAATATAAATTTGCAAGAAATTCTAGATAATTTTAAAATTTTTTTAAGTATTTTGATTTTTAAAAAATATTTATAAAAAATGTAAAATGAAAAACACAAGTTGGTTTTTTCTTAAATTCATAGATAAATATTAAATTAAACAGAATATATTTTTAATGGCAATAAAATATACTTTCCCTTTTATTATATAACAAAAAAACTAAAAATACCTGGATGGTTTCCTGGGTGTATAAGAAAATATTATAAAATAAAACATATAACGTAGAGCCCTTTATTATAATAACGTAGAACCCTTTGATAAATATATTTTAAAATCATTTAAAAATATAAAAAACATAAAATTTCTGCATATAAAATTCAACAAAATTTCAATTTTGGATATTTGAACATTTGTTTGATAAATCAATATTGAACACATTTTTAAAATTATTTTTCTTATTATTATTATATATAATAAATATGTCTATATCAAATACAATTATTAAATAAATAATTTTTATAATAGAATAATTATGAGAAGAAATAGATTAGAAGAGATATTAGAAAATATAATAGAATAATTATGAGAAGAAATAGATTAGAAGAGATATTAGAAAATATATTAGAATAGATATTTGAGGATATATTTAAAATTGATTACATACCATTAATAGAATCTGATTCGTTTGCTTTTGAAACAACACAACTTGGCTTTATTTGATAGACATTCAAAAATTGCTATAATTATTCGTCGTAACATTAATTGCGAAACAATATTGTAATTATTATTAAATTGTCTAAATTATTGAAATTATTATTTGAATTAATATGTAAATAGTTAGAAATTCATCACTTCAATTTGAATAATCAATTCCTATCTATTTATAGAATACGATATTTACGTTAACCTTAAGCCATTGGATGTTGTGGAAGCCCTCCATTACCGTATTATCCACAATACTCACTGCACCATCACTGACTTCCACATACTCATCCTGATTTACAATCGTGGACATATAGGAAAGGCTAGAAAAAAAGATACGCATTGCACGCCATACCATGCAAAAAACATACACTTTGTCGAATATGTTTTATCTATATAAATATATATTATCTATATAAATATATATTATCTATATAAATATATATTATCTATATAAATATATATTATCTATATAAATATATATTATCTATATAAATATATATTATCTATATAATGATTTCTAATTTAGAATTTAGAATAACTACATTTCTACGAATAAATTGAATCGGAAGGCTTTGAAATTTATACATATAATATAATGAATAATGTTGATAGCTATCTATGCAGTTGCGATGGTTCATATTATAATCACCAGGGGGGCTAACCGTAGAGCAATGGATGGAAATCACATAAAAAGATCGATATATGATCTGGAAGTATCGTTCGGTGATAGGGATGAAAGTAAAACACAGAATATTTTGATTCGGAATCTATGGGTATGTAGAAACTGCGTCAGAGTTAAAGTGAAAATATAAATGCTAAGTAACAATATATTACAGTTTAATTACAAAGTATTTATACATACTAAGATTATAATTAAACTAAATATTAAATTATATTTGTTAAGTATTTCGTACTACTGGATTAAACCATAAAGTGAATGAATATGAGATGTATATATATATAGTTAGTTAGTTAGTTTGATTCTCAAGGAGTACGAAAATGTAGATTATTTTTTAAAAATTCATTTTAGATATTTTATATTTCCTTTAAATTTTTTTAAATTTTGCAGCCAAACCTTCGTGGGTTTACAAATTGGGATAAAGGTTTCTACTAGATAGACGATATCTTATTTAAGACTGATTACAAATATAGTTTTACTATTTATATTATATTCATATTTATATTTATCATATTTATATGATTATGATATAGATATTAAAATATTTAAAAATAATAAAATGTATTTATTTTACATGACATTTTATTTTTCATATTTTATAATATGAACGCATCTTTACTAAATATTTAACTTGCAAAATATTCCTAGATATGATTTACTGTAAAGTATTCTATTCTATTGTATAGTAAATATTCTGAACATTTCATAAAGAAATATATCACTCTCTATATAAAATTTAAAATAAATTTGGTGCAGTTGCGAAACCAATTTCATAAATATCAATTTATTTATTATAAATATAATCAATTGGAAAACAATTATATTTGTAAATTAATTATAATATAAAAACATATTATATAAATTAATTTACAATCTTTATTAGCAAATTTGAAGCATTTATTACTTTTATTTAATGTTTTATAAAGAATTTTAACATAATTCAATTTTAATATATAAACAAAATAAATCTAATAATTTATCTAACACCGCTATCTAATAATTTTAATGAAGCATGTTGCATTAATATGTTGCATAACATGAACATAATGAACTTAGGCTTTATGAAGTAATAATTCAGATATAATATAGTGATTGTTATTGTTTATTGTTTTATTGTCATTGATTAGTGTATTAATGGGAATTATGGGTTCCCAAATTATATTTTTTAAATTCAATATTTCTTTTTTTATGTGTTCCTCAAATTCGTATGTTATCGAATATTAAGACATTACATAACCGGCAATATTACATAACCAGCTATATTACATAACTACTAATGTATTAACCAAAGTGGTGGCGGAAAGTGGGTTAGTGTTTAGTTTGTAGATAGACTTCAGCGGAGACCACGTATCATATAAAGTCTGCAATAGTAGGTTATATAGAATTATTGGGGAGTAGATAGAAGGGTCATGGCCAAGATTTCAGGGTAAGGGGTCGTATTCTACATAATATGTAGTAGGAGAGGAGTCATGGCTTAATTTGCACACAGAGTCAAGTGGTAAACTACGTCGAGGGAGACGTTACCTACCTCATACAGAATGGAGTGGGGGAGGGTATGGCGAACTTTACATGCGATGGAGTTAGAGGGGTACTGCCTACGGAGTTAAGAAACGGAGGGCTAGGCTAACCTTGCATAGCGTTGCCAGTGACATGGTGCCATTTAATAGCTCAGACAGGTGAAAAGATACGGTGGCATGGCATTGTCCATTTATCAACGAAGACGAGGCATTCGCCGAAGGATTCGAAGAGTTGAAAGGAGCCGAACTGTGGGCAATCACAAACCGACCCTTGGATGAGTTGTACTGGATACATACCTGTATAGGGTGGAGCAAGAGAGTGGAGCTAGAGAGTGGAGCTAGAGGGTGGAGCTTAGAAGAGTGGAGCTTAGAACAGGGGAACTTAGATAGGTGGAGCTAGATAATGGAGCTTGGAAGTAGTTTAAGTTGGGAGGTAAGATAGTAGTAGTTTAAGTTGGGAGTCATGATAGTAGTAGTTTAAGTTGGGAAGTAAGATAGTAGTAGTTTAAGTTGGGAGGTAAGATAGTAGTAGTTTAAGTTGGGAGTTAAGATAGTAGTAGTTTAAGTTGGGAGTTAAGATAATAGTAGTTTAAGTTGGGAGTTAAGATAGTAGTAGTTTAAGTTGGGAGTTAAGATAGTAGTAGTTTAAGTTGGGAGTTAAGATAGTAGTAGTTTAAGTTGGGAGTTAAGATAGTAGTAGTTTAAGTTGGGAGTTATGATAGTAGTAGTTTAAGTTGGGAGTTAAGATAGTAGTAGTTTAAGTTGGGAGTTAAGATAGTAGTAGTTTAAGTTAGTAGTTAAGATAGTAATAGTTTAAGTTGGGAGTTAAGATAGTAGTAGTTTAAGTTAGTAGTTAAGATAGTAATAGTTTAAGATGGGAGTTAAGATAGTAGTAGTTTAAGTTGGGAGTTATGATAGTAGTAGTTTAAGATGGGAGTTAAGATGGTAGTAGTTTAAGTTGGGAGTTAAGATAGTAGTAGTTTAAGTTGGGAGTTAAGATAGTAGTAGTATAAGTTGGGAGTTAAGATAATAGTAGTTTAAGTTGGGAGTTAAGATAGTAGTAGTTTAAGTTGGGAGTTAAGATAGTAGTAGTTTAAGTTGGGAGTTAAGATAGTAGTAGTTTAAGTTGGGAGTCATGATAGTAGTAGTTTAAGTTGGGAGTTAAGATAGTAGTAGTTTAAGTTGGGAGGTAAGATAGTAGTAGTTTAAGTTGGGAGGTAAGATAGTAGTAGTTTAAGTTGGGAGCTAAGATTCGTAGATTCAAACCGTGTAACACTTATTGGGTCCGTAGCTCAAAGAAAGCCTTTTGTAAGTGAAGCTCTTGATCAGAAAGTTGTTCTTTAGGAAATCACATTCTGCCATCGAGTAACGGGTAAGAGATAAAGGAAATTGCAACAAAATTGGCAGAATGAGGAGGTTTTTAGAGCCGCAGAGGCATGAAATTACACGCGAATTGTTTAACAATTATTTAGATGTGTGTATGGGAGAAGAGAGGGGGGATAGGGAGAGGGAGTGAGGGGGATAGGGAGAGGCAGTGAGGGGGATAGGGAGTGAGGGGGATAGGGAGAGGGAGTGAGGGGGATAGGGAGTGAGGGGGATAGGGAGAGGGAGAGGGAGTGATGGGGATAGGGAGAGGGAGTGAGGGGGATAGGGAGAGGGTGAGGGAGTGAGGGGGATAGGGAGAGGGAGTGAGGGGGATAGGGAGAGAGAGTGAGGGGATAGGGAGAGGGAGTGAGGGGGATAGGGAGAGGTAGTGAGGGGGATAGAGAGAGGGAGTGAGGGGGATAGGGAGAGGTAGTGAGGGGGATAGGGAGAGGGAGTGAGGGGATAGGGAGAGAGAGTGAGGGGATAGGGAGAGGGAGTGAGGGGGATAGGGAGAGGGTGAGGGAGTGAGGGGGATAGGGAGAGGGAGTGAGGGGGATAGGGAGAGAGAGTGAGGGGATAGGGAGAGGTAGTGAGGGGGATAGGGAGAGGTAGTGAGGGGGATAGGGAGAGGGAGTGAGGGGGATAGGGAGAGAGAGTGAGGGGATAGGGAGAGGGAGTGAGGGGGATAGGGAGAGGTAGTGAGGGGGATAGAGAGAGGGAGTGAGGGGGATAGGGAGAGGTAGTGAGGGGGATAGGGAGAGGGAGTGAGGGGGATAGGGAGAGAGAGTGAGGGGATAGGGAGAGGGAGTGAGGGGGATAGGGAGAGGGTGAGGGAGTGAGGGGGATAGGGAGAGGGATAGGGAGAGAGAGTGAGGGGATAGGGAGAGGGAGTGAGGGGGATAGGGAGAGGTAGTGAGGGGGATAGGGAGAGGGAGTGAGGGGGATAGGGAGAGAGAGTGAGGGGATAGGGAGAGGGAGTGAGGGGGATAGGGAGAGGGAGTGAGGGAGTGAGGGGGATAGGGAGAGGGAGTGAGGAGGATAGGGAGAGGGAGTGAGGGGGATAGGGAGAGGGAGAGGGAGTGAGGGGGATAGGGAGAGGGAGTGAGGGGGATAGGGAGACGGAGTGAGGGGGATAGGGAGACGGAGTGAGGGGGATAGGGAGAGAGAGTGAGGGGGATAGGGAGAGAGAGTGAGGGGATAGGGAGAGGGAGTGAGGGGGATAGGGAGAGGGAGAGGGAGTGAGGGGGATAGGGAGAGGGAGTGAGGGGGATAGGGAGAGGGAGTGAGGGGGATAGGGAGAGGGAGTGAGGGGGATAGGGAGACGGAGTGAGGGGGATAGGGAGTGAGGGGGATAGGGAGACGGAGTGAGGGGGATAGGGAGAGGGAGTGAGGGGGATAGGGAGAGAGAGTGAGGGGATAGGGAGAGGGAGTGAGGGGGATAGGGAGAGGTAGTGAGGGGGATAGGGAGAGGGAGTGAGGGGGATAGGGAGAGAGAGTGAGGGGATAGGGAGAGGGAGTGAGGGGGATAGGGAGAGGGAGTGAGGGAGTGAGGGGGATAGGGAGAGGGAGTGAGGAGGATAGGGAGAGGGAGTGAGGGGGATAGGGAGAGGGAGAGGGAGTGAGGGGGATAGGGAGAGGGAGTGAGGGGGATAGGGAGAGGGAGTGAGGGGGATAGGGAGAGGGAGTGAGGGGGATAGGGAGAGGGAGTGAGGAGGATAGGGAGAGGGAGTGATGTGGATAGGGAGAGGTAGTGAGGGGGATAGAGAGAGGGAGTGAGGGGGATAGGGAGAGGTAGTGAGGGGGATAGAGAGAGGGAGTGAGGGGGATAGGGAGAGGTAGTGAGGGGGATAGGGAGAGGGAGTGAGGGGGATATGGAGAGAGAGTGAGGGGATAGGGAGAGGGAGTGAGGGGGATAGGGAGAGGGAGTGAGGGAGTGAGGGGGATAGGGAGAGGGAGTGAGGAGGATAGGGAGAGGGAGTGAGGGGGATAGGGAGAGGGAGTGAGGGGGATAGGGAGAGGGAGTGAGGGGGATAGGGAGAGGGAGAGGGAGTGAGGGGGATAGGGAGAGGGAGTGAGTGGGATAGGGAGAGGGAGTGAGGGGGATAGGGAGAAGGAGTGAGGGAGTGAGGGGATAGGGAGAGGGAGTGAGGAGGATAGGGAGAGGGAGTGAGGGGGATAGGGAGAGGGAGTGAGGGGGATAGGGAGAAGGAGTGAGGGAGTGAGGGGGATAGGGAGAGGGAGTGAGGAGGATAGGGAGAGGGAGTGAGGGGGATAGGGAGAGGGAGAGGGAGTGAGGGGGATAGGGAGAGGGAGTGAGGGGGATAGGGAGAGAGAGTGAGGGGGATAGGGAGAGGGAGTGAGGGGGATAGGGAGAGAGAGTGAGGGGGATAGGGAGAGGGAGTGAGGGGGATAGGGAGAGGGAGAGGGAGTGAGGGGGATAGGGAGAGGGAGTGAGGGGGATAGGGAGAGGGAGTGAGGGGGATAGGGAGAGGTAGTGAGGGGGATAGAGAGAGGGAGTGAGGGGGATAGGGAGAGGTAGTGAGGGGGATAGGGAGAGGGAGTGAGGGGGATAGGGAGAGAGAGTGAGGGGATAGGGAGAGGGAGTGAGGGGGATAGGGAGAGGGTGAGGGAGTGAGGGGGATAGGGAGAGGGATAGGGAGAGAGAGTGAGGGGATAGGGAGAGGGAGTGAGGGGGATAGGGAGAGGTAGTGAGGGGGATAGGGAGAGGGAGTGAGGGGGATAGGGAGAGAGAGTGAGGGGATAGGGAGAGGGAGTGAGGGGGATAGGGAGAGGGAGTGAGGGAGTGAGGGGGATAGGGAGAGGGAGTGAGGAGGATAGGGAGAGGGAGTGAGGGGGATAGGGAGAGGGAGAGGGAGTGAGGGGGATAGGGAGAGGGAGTGAGGGGGATAGGGAGACGGAGTGAGGGGGATAGGGAGACGGAGTGAGGGGGATAGGGAGAGAGAGTGGGGGGGATAGGGAGAGAGAGTGAGGGGATAGGGAGAGGGAGTGAGGGGGATAGGGAGAGGGAGAGGGAGTGAGGGGGATAGGGAGAGGGAGTGAGTGGGATAGGGAGAGGGAGAGGGAGTGAGGGGGATAGGGAGAGGGAGTGAGGGGGATAGGGAGACAGAGTGAGGGGGATAGGGAGTGAGGGGGATAGGGAGACGGAGTGAGGGGGATAGGGAGAGGGAGTGAGGGGGATAGGGAGAGAGAGTGAGGGGATAGGGAGAGGGAGTGAGGGGGATAGGGAGAGGTAGTGAGGGGGATAGGGAGAGGGAGTGAGGGGGATAGGGAGAGAGAGTGAGGGGATAGGGAGAGGGAGTGAGGGGGATAGGGAGAGGGAGTGAGGGAGTGAGGGGGATAGGGAGAGGGAGTGAGGAGGATAGGGAGAGGGAGTGAGGGGGATAGGGAGAGGGAGAGGGAGTGAGGGGGATAGGGAGAGGGAGTGAGGGGGATAGGGAGAGGGAGTGAGGAGGATAGGGAGAGGGAGTGATGTGGATAGGGAGAGGTAGTGAGGGGGATAGAGAGGGAGTGAGGGGGATAGGGAGAGGTAGTGAGGGGGATAGAGAGAGGGAGTGAGGGGGATAGGGAGAGGTAGTGAGGGGGATAGGGAGAGGGAGTGAGGGGGATATGGAGAGAGAGTGAGGGGATAGGGAGAGGGAGTGAGGGGGATAGGGAGAGGGAGTGAGGGAGTGAGGGGGATAGGGAGAGGGAGTGAGGAGGATAGGGAGAGGGAGTGAGGGGGATAGGGAGAGGGAGTGAGGGGGATAGGGAGAGGGAGTGAGGGGGATAGGGAGAGGGAGAGGGAGTGAGGGGGATAGGGAGAGGGAGTGAGTGGGATAGGGAGAGGGAGTGAGGGGGATAGGGAGAAGGAGTGAGGGAGTGAGGGGATAGGGAGAGGGAGTGAGGAGGATAGGGAGAGGGAGTGAGGGGGATAGGGAGAGGGAGTGAGGGGGATAGGGAGAGGGAGTGAGGGGGATAGGGAGAGGGAGTGAGGGGGATAGGGAGAGGTAGTGAGGGGGATAGGGAGAGGGAGTGAGGGGGATAGGGAGAGGGAGTGAGGGGGATAGGGAGAGGGAGAGGGAGTGAGGGGGATAGGAAGAGGGAGTGAGGGGGATAGGGAGAGGGAGTGAGGGGGATAGGGAGAGGGAGAGGGAGTGAGGGGGATAGGGAGACGGAGTGAGGGAGTGAGGGGGATAGGGAGAGGGAGTGAGGAGGATAGGGAGAGGGAGTGAGGGGGATAGGGAGAGGGAGAGGGAGTGAGGGGGATAGGGAGAGGGAGTGAGGGGGATAGGGAGAGAGAGTGAGGGGGATAGGGAGAGGGAGTGAGGGGGATAGGGAGAGGGAGTGAGGGGGATAGGGAGAGGGAGAGGGAGTGAGGGGGATAGGGAGAAGGAGTGAGGGAGTGAGGGGGATAGGGAGAGGGAGTGAGGAGGATAGGGAGAGGGAGTGAGGGGGATAGGGAGAGGGAGAGGGAGTGAGGGGGATAGGGAGAGGGAGTGAGGGGGATAGGGAGAGAGAGTGAGGGGGATAGGGAGAGGGAGTGAGGGGGATAGGGAGAGAGAGTGAGGGGGATAGGGAGAGGGAGTGAGGGGGATAGGGAGAGGGAGAGGGAGTGAGGGGGATAGGGAGAGGGAGTGAGGGGGATAGGGAGAGAGAGTGAGGGGGATAGGGAGAGGGAGTGAGGGGGATAGGGAGAGAGAGTGAGGGGGATAGGGAGAGGGAGTGAGGGGGATAGGGAGAGGGAGTGAGGGGGATAGGGAGAGAGAGTGAGGGGGATAGGGAGAGGGGGTGAGGGGGATAGGGAGAGGGAGAGGGAGTGAGGGGGATAGGGAGAGGGAGTGAGGGAGTGAGGGGGATAGGGAGAGGGAGTGAGGAGGATAGGGAGAGGGAGTGAGGGGGATAGGGAGAGAGAGTGAGGGGGATAGGGAGAGGGGGTGAGGGGGATAGGGAGAGGGAGTGAGGGGGATAGGGAGAGGGAGTGAGTGGGATAGGGAGAGGGAGGGGAAGCCGACTGCAGCCGAATTGTCGCCACCACTGTACTTCGTCCTAGATAAGAAGACTGCCCGACCCCACGACCCCCCCATCCCCCGCTAACCAGTGTACTTGCGGTAGAACTTCATAGCGAGGTGGTAAAGCATTCCAACTGACAACCAATCAGATTGCACGCTTTCCACAAGTTGGTCGTAGTCGCCGTCACTCGGGTACTCAAAAAAGATCTTCTCGTGGGTGTTACCTTCTGAGGTGGGGATACGGGGGGAGTATGGGGACTGGCTAGGGTGGGTGCGGGTAGGGAGGCGGTAATGGGCCTGGCAGTGTGTTCGGAGGTAGGTACATGTGAGGTGTATGTGAGGGGTATGTAATTTATATGTAAGGTGTATGTTAGGGGTATGTAAGTTGTATGTGAGATGTATGTGAGATGTATGTAAGGTGTATGTGAGATCTATATTAGATGTATGTGAAGTGTATGTGAGGTGTGTGTGATGTGTATATGAGATGTATGTAAGGTGTATGTGAGATCTATATTAGATGTATGTGAAGTGTATGTGAGGTGTGTGTGATGTGTATATGAGATGTATGTAAGGTGTATGTGAGATCTATATTAGATGTATGTGAAGTGTATGTGAGGTGTGTGTGATGTGTATATGAGATGTATGTAAGGTGTATGTGAGATCTATATTAGATGTATGTGAAGTGTATGTGAGGTGTGTGTGATGTGTATATGAGATGTATGTAAGGTGTATGTGAGATCTATATTAGATGTATGTGAGGTGTGTGTGATGTGTATATGAGGTACATGAAAGGTGTATTTGAGGTGTATGTGAGATGTATGTAATGTGTATGTAATATATATGTAAGGTGTATGTGAAGTGTATGCGAGATGTATGTGAAGTGTATGTAAGGCAATATGAATGGGAAATCACATTGTATTTATCCCAACCATTAAACTTTCATCAATAATGTTCTTTTTTATGCAAAGTTTTTAAATTTTAATTATTTTATAAATAAACAATAGTTTTGTTTGCCAATAACATTCGTTACATTGTTACATGAAAGAAGATTATCTACTGAACATCACTTGGCTCCTTTGCTATATCTGCAAGGATTATCAATTGAAGAGATCAACTGTCACAATCTAAATAGAATTCTGAGCAAATCCACCAAATAATAAAACTAACCGTTACGATTTTCAGAAGTTTTTATTTGACACTTCACAATGGTCGTCTGAAGGAATAAACAGATTGTGGGTGGGGACAATAAAGGAGGCGTGGCTTAGGGTGCAATATTGTAGAGTGCATATTTGTGGGATTGATAAGGAGGCAGGAGTAGGTGTATAGACACTATTGTAAAGTAAGAAGAATAAACATTGTCATGTAGGTAAAGCTTCTGATAAAATTAATGAAAACCAAATAAAAGATATGGTGATATTATATAACTAGATGAAGTGACATAACTAGATGAAGTGACATAACTAGAATAAGTGACATAACTAGAATAAGTGACATAACTAGAATAAGTGACATAACTAGATGAAGTGACATAACTAGATGAAGTGACATAACTAGATGAAGTGACATAACTAGATGAAGTGTCATAACTAGATGAAGTGACATAACTAGATGAAGTGTCATAACTAGAATAAGTGACATAACTAGATGAAGTGACATAACTAGATGAAGTGACATAACTAGATGAAGTGACATAACTAGATGAAGTGACATAACTAGATGAAGTGTCATAACTAGATGAAGTGACATAACTAGATGAAGTGACATAACTAGAATAAGTGACATAACTAGAATAAGTGACATAACTAGAATAAGTGACATAACTAGAATAAGTGACATAACTAGAATAAGTGACATAACTAGATGAAGTGACATAACTAGATGAAGTGTCATAACTAGAATAAGTGACATAACTAGATGAAGTGACATAACTAGATGAAGTGACATAACTAGATGAAGTGACATAACTAGATGAAGTGACATAACTAGATGAAGTGACATAACTAGATGAAGTGACATAACTAGATGAAGTGACATAACTAGATGAAGTGACATAACTAGATGAAGTGACATAACTAGATGAAGTGTCATAACTAGATGAAGTGACATAACTAGATGAAGTGACATAACTAGATGAAGTGACATAACTAGATGAAGTGTCATAACTAGATGAAGTGACATAACGTAACACAACCTCGAGGGTCCAGATGGGCATGGACTTATTTGAAATCGACCGAGCGAAACGACAGATTTTCAAATTATCTCGTAGTTCAGCAAGACACGCCTCCTTTGCTAATTTGCCACTATCTAGCACGCTAAATGGGAGAGGGAAGAGAAGGTGATGCATAGGGAGTAGCAGGGAAGATCAAGAGATAGGAATTGATGAGGAACGTGTTTCGACAATTCCCTTTAAAGATTACACCACTAAGATTACGCCACTAAGATTACGCCACTAAGATTACGCCACTAAGATTACGCCACTAAGATAACAACACTAAGATAACAATACTAAGATAACAATACTAAGATAACAACACTAAGATAACAATACTAAGATAACAATACTAAGATAACAACACTAAGATAACAACACTAAGATAACAATACTAAGATAACAACACTAAGATAACAACACTAAGATAACAATACTAAGATAACAACACTAAGATAACAACACTAAGATAACAACACTAAGATAACAATACTAAGATAACAATACTAAGATAACAACACTAAGATAACAACACTAAGATAACAACACTAAGATAACAATACTAAGATAACAATACTAAGATAACAATACTAAGATAACTACACTAAGATAACAATACTAAGATAACAATACTAAGATAACAACACTAAGATAACAACACTAAGATAACAACACTAAGATAACAACACTAAGATAACAATACTAAGATAACAATACTAAGATAACAACACTAAGATAACAACACTAAGATAACAACACTAAGATAACAATACTAAGATAACTACATTAAGATAACACCACTAAGATAAGAGATAATGATAAGGAAGTGAATACAAACTTGATGAGGTCGATAAGGAAAGAAGTACCATTAGAGTCAATGGCAATGCCTTGATGGTATAGCTTACGTTTCTTCAGCTGTAGTAGTTGTGTGTAGTGATATGTAATGATGTGTATTATTGTGTAGGGAGGGAAGGAGAAGGATGTGGGAGAGGACAAGGAGAGGGAGAGGGAAAGGGAGATGTAGAGGGAAAGGGAGGGGAGGGAGTTAGTGGAGGGGTGAGTGGAGATGGGGAGGGAGGGGGGAGATGGGGGAGAGGGAGTGTGGGGAAATAACTAACCTCTCTAGCAAGATTAACAAAGGGTAATCTTTCTACCATAAGAGACAGGATATGTATGAGTAGAGGTACAGAGGCAGGACTGTTCAAGTAGTTCTTATCTAATGTTCCCTGTAGTGAATTACTGTAGTAAATATCTAATCACACACCTACTCACACACCAGCTTACATACGCACACACGTAAACACATATACGCACACACACACACAAACATATACTCAAATAAAAAAATATACTCCCTACCCCACCACAATATGTAATTATATAAAAATTGTGGAAAATAACCATATTTCCTAAATATAAAACAAACCTGTAACTCTTGCTACCCCAATTTCAACTATTTAAGGTTTTATCTTAAATTATTGATATATTCAACTCGTAGATTATGTGAAATGTTCCTCGACTAATTATCGTCTTTTATTATCACTAGCAATTTGCAAATACATTCAGACCACTCATCAAACAGATGAATTGTTGTGTATAGATCATATCACAGTAAACACTACATTTTCACTACTTTCATAAATAAATCATCGCTTGTAGCCGAAAAAAAAAATTATCTTCTAATATCCAAACTCACTCTAATATGAAAACTACTAGAGAAAACATTACATAAACAATTATTATATCACTTAACAGACAAATGAATTAATTGACCACAGACAATGACTTAGATGACCACAGACAATGACTTAATTGATCACAGACAATAACTTAGATGACCACAGACAAAATTGCCATAGAAAAATATACAATGCTGAAACAACTCTACTTTCTCTATTAAACAGAATAGATTGAAAGTTACCTACAAAATTGAACTGAACTCAATCATATAAAATCCATAAAATAGAAATTATAGAATACTCCTAGAATATATCCTTTTTTTGATGTGATTTTCTATTTAAAGTCTTCTTTTGGTCTCATTAAATATACGATAATTATTCAAATTAATCCAATTCCTTAAAATTATACAACTAGCTAACAAACAACAACTTAATCATTAACTTAAAAACAGAACTTATTACTATCAACTTAACTAACTTTACCACCGACTTCCTGAATATCTACACCAATGATAATAAGATACTATGAACTTAACTAACTTTACCACTGACTTCCTGAATATCTACACCAATGATAATAAGATACTATCAACTTAACTAACTTTACCACTGACTTCCTGAATATCTACACCAATGATAATAAGATACTATCAACTTAACTAACTTTACCACTGACTTCCTAATATCTACACCAATAATAATAAGATACTATGAACTTAACTAACTTTACCACTGACTTCCTGAATATCTACACCAATGATAATAAGATATCAACTTAACTAACTTTACCACTTTGTTAAAGACTACCTTACTAACTTATGCACTAATATGTTCTCGGTTCTAATATTTCAACTAACTACAAGCCACAACAATTAAAAGAAACATATCTCAAAACAAAATAATCAACAGAGCAAACGGACTGATTATATGTGAAAAAGAACTCAATAAGGATTGCGGAACTAAAATGCCAACTAAACTCGATGACTACATAATGTTTTACTTTTCATTAATCCTTTAGTATTTATATATTTACTTTTAATTTTACAATTAAATTTTACATTAACACTACACAATTCTAGAATAATGTTACATTAGTAATAGAAGTGTTTTAAATAATAGATGTGTTATCAATTAATATTTAACCACGCAAACACAAATACACACACATAAACACATACACATACACATACACACACACATACATAAACACAGACACACATACCTTACGATTTGCGAAGATGTAGCAAGTCTGTTCAGCAATTGGTAGATTTTCTGTAATGAATCAAAAATGAGATTTAATCATGGAATATTAATAATAACATTAATAACATTAATAATTTTATTGAACACAGATATAGACTTATAGTAGATTCTTATTTACCACTTCCTATATGCTACACAAACCTTTCACACACGCACACACACAAACCTTTCACACACGCGCACGCACAAACCTTTCACACACGCACACGCACAAACCTTTCATACACGCACACACACAAACCTTTCATACACGCACACACACAAACACATACCGTCCAATCGGGTAAAGCTAGCCCGCCGGATCAATTCATCGTCCAATGGGTTCAGGAGGCCGGCTCGAAGGTAACTTCGGCTGCCCTCGACGCTAAAGTCTTGCTGGGCCGTCGCCGTGAAATAAACGTGTTCCACGTCCAACGTGAAGTAGGCGGTCTTCACGCCGCCGTAGTCCACAGCGTCAGTGAACTCTACAACCTAGTGGCGGGGTGGCGGGTAGCGTTGGATGGAGTTTGCGAGCGGGGTCGCTAAATTGAATAGTCGGCGGGTTTGGTGGTCGGGGGAAATCAGCCGGTAAAAGATCGGATTGTTGTTAACGACAATTAAACAATCGAGACTGGTAACGAAACATTCGTGAAACTAGTCGATGAGTTAAAACTAGAGTTTAAAATCTAAACAATATAATGTAAAAATACACAATTATTTGGAATATTGTATTAGTATTATATCATCATTTACAATATTGGGAATATTGTAAATAATGATAATCAATTGATTCTATCGGAATATGTAAAATTCATTAAGAAAGAAATATAAATAATTACATCGTATGAAATCAACTAACGAGGAAGGTGTCCTGTTCCGGATGAATCTGAATGAACATGTGGGAACTGTCTAGTTTGCAGAGGTTATGTTGTTTTCTATAGGCGTCCCTCTTCGCGGCTTCATTATTGCCTGGCATGTCTGCGTGGGAATGGAATTAGGCGTTGGGTTGTTTTTTTGGGTATACTTCTTTGTCGTTGTATCTTTATGACTATTTGGGGTCGGAGGTCGAGAGATAAGATGACTTCTATTATTATACTATTTGTTAAAGTAATGATTTACTTTGAAGTAAATATATCTATGTATCAATGCGATGTATCATTATTGTAAAAGGATACATTCATTTATTTACTTAATGATCTCAAATTATTTAATTACATTCAATTTTTATTATCTATTGTCATTTTAATAATTGTATAACCGTTTAATCAAAGTTATTGGTGTCACGCAAATTGCTGAGATAAAATTAAGTATCGCTGTCGGGTATTAGTTATTTATTTAATAATTAGAAAAAACCCATAAAATCAATTAATAATAATCTAATTTATATAAACTAATTACATAATAAACTAATATACAAATTACATAATAATCTAATTATATAATAAACTAATATACAAATTACATAATAAACTAATTATATAATAAACTAATATACAAATTACATAATAAACTAATTATATAATAAACTAATATACAAATTACATAATAAACTAATTATATAATAAACTAATATACAAATTACATAATAAACTAATTATATAATAAACTAATATACAAATTACATAATAAACTAATTATATAAAATACTTATATAAATCTTTGTTTATCAAATATCACTTTTAAAGCAACTCAATTTTAGTCTTTTTATTTATAAATATAAATAATTGACTAGAAAAAAGAATAAGGGAATATAAACTTTTTTAAATTGTTCAATAAGTAAATAGATCTATTATAATAAATTAACAATAGGTTAATTAATAACATTCTAAATTTAATGTAAAGAATATATGATAAATTCACTGCAATGGAAAGTGAAACACTAGCAGTGTCTAGATGTAACAAATACTTGATAGACAATATCTTATTTAATATGTATTAAAATATTAATTTTTATTAATAATTTATATTATATTCATATCTATATTTATACTTTGTGAAAAATATACCTAGATATTATTATCTGTAAAGTGTGTATCTAGTCTGAACAAAATATACCTAGATATTATTATCTGTAAAGTGTGTATCTAGTCTGAACAAAATATACCTAGATATTATTATCTGTAAAGTGTGTATCTAGTCTGAACAAAATATACCTAGATATTATTATCTGTAAAGTGTGTATCTAGTCTGAACAAAATATACCTAGATATTATTATCTGTAAAGTGTGTATCTAGTCTGAACAAAATATACCTAGATATTATTATCTGTAAAGTGTGTATCTAGTCTGAACAAAATATACCTAGATATTATTATCTGTAAAGTGTGTATCTAGTCTGAACAAAATATACCTAGATATTATTATCTGTAAAGTGTGTATCTATTCTGAACATTTCATAAAGATTCTTCAAAGATTTATTAAGAACGAAAAGAAAACATTTGTAATCAAATAAAATGTTTTAGTTTAGTTGTACACATCGACGAGACTTGCACAGGGTGCAGAGCAGGGGTTAAATGGGTGCGGAGTGGGAGTGGAGATGGAGTGGGCATTGCGCGGTGCATGGGTCAACCTTTCTCCGCGTGAATATTCGTGAATCCCAAGTGGTCAAAGCTTGGCAGGTCGAGGTCAAGAGCGGCTGCGTGGCAACGGGAAAGCATGACGTTTGATCGGCACTGGGAGAGGGCATGGCGTAGCAGAAGGCTTTTAGACTCCTGGTTAAGGCTAGCCTCCACCTCATTTGAGACTTTAGTAACTATGGGGGGGGGGGGCGTGGTTAGTGTGTGGGGGAGGCGTGGTTACTATACGGGGAGGTTTTAGCAGCGTGGTGCTCGGGTATCGAATGGCTTTAATTATGGAATCACCTTCAATGACCTTTACCGACCTTTATTGTTCATCGAAGCAAGGAATTGTCCATTTCTGCTGTCAACGGAGATACAGAGTACTTCATTGTCGATACATTGCGGCATAATGCTTACATACAAACACAGTGGAAACTTGGAGACTTTAGCTAAGGAGTTTAAGGGGTGTTATGGAATGAGAGGTGATAGGGGGTGATAGGGGGTGGGGTGTGGTAGGAGGTGGGGTGTGGTAGGGGGTGGGGTGTGGTAGAGAGTGGAGTGTGGTAGAGGGTGGGGTGTGGTAGGGGGTGGGGTGTGGCAGAGGGTGGGGTGTGGTAGAGGGTGGGGTGTGGTAGAGGGTGGGGTGTGGTAGAGGATGAGGGGAGGTAGTGATGAGGTGTGGTATGGGGTGAGGTGTGGTAGAGGATGAGGGGTGATAGGGGGTGGGGTGTGGTAGGGGGTGGGGTGTGGTAGAGGATGAGGGTTGGTAGTGGTGAGGGGTGGTAGAGGGTGGGGTGTGGTAATGGTGAGAGGTGGTAGGGGGTGGGGTGTGTTAGAGAATGAAAGAAACAAGTGGATATCAACTGTAGGATACGAGGTTGAGTAGGTGGGAGAGTGGTATGGGTGGTAAAGCATATGGGGCAAGGGTGTGGGTCTAGGATTTGTATTAGAGTAGTATTGTGGAAAGCGATATGAATTAGAATGAAATAAAGACAAAGGATGAATTCTTAAAGCGCAATCTACTCCGCTCGAGATGTAAATCCAGCCCCATTTTCACTAAGCCCCGCCCCATTTTCATTAAACCACTCCCCATTTTCACTAAGTCCCTCCCCCTCACACTAACTCGGTAACGACATTATTGTGAGAATTTCTCTTTCGATCTCATGCAGTTTGGCAAAACAACGGATGTGAATAGTTTGCACCATGAGACGTTCTATAGACAGATACTCACTCTAGAGACGATTTGAATGTAGTGATGTATAGGTGTCGGTGTAGTGGTGTATAGGTGTCGATGTAGTGGTGTATAGGTGTCAATGTAGTGGTACAAAGGTGTTGATGTAGTGGTGTATAGGTGTCAATGTAGTGGTACAAAGGTGTTGATGTAGTGGTGTATAGGTGTCAATGTAGTGTTGTAAAGGTGTTGATGTAGTGGTATATAGGTGTCAATGTAGTGGTGTATGGGTGTCGATGTAGTGATGTAAAGGTGTCAATGTAGTGGTTTATAGGTGTTGATGTAGTGGTGTAAAGGTGTCAATGTAGTGGTGTATAGGTGTCGATGTAGTGGTGTAAAGGTGTCAATGTAGTGGTTTATAGGTGTTGATGTAGTGGTGTATGGGTGTCGATGTAGTGATGTATGGGTGTCGATGTAGTGATGTAAAGGTGTCGGTGTAGTGGTGTATAGGTGTTGATGTAGTGGTGTATAGGTGTCGATATAGTGGTGTAAAGGTGTCAATGTAGTAGTGTAAAGGTGTCGATGTAGTAGTGTAAAGGTGTTGATGTAGTGGTGTAAAGGTGTTGATGTAGTGGTGTATAGGTGTTGATGTAGTGGTGTAAAGTCGTTGATGTAGTGGTGTATAGGTGTTGATGTAGTGGTGTAAAGGTGTCAATGTAGTGTTGTAAAGGTGTTGATGTAGATCCAAATCAGACATTTTAAAGTTATGATGTAAAGGTATAAATACAGGGTCATGAGTTATTGGCTATGAAATATTATAGTAATTATTTAAAATACTTTAGATATAACATTACTATGATAGTATTACGGATAGAATTAAATATAGATAGAATAAAATACTAATAATATTTTTATTTGTCAATTTATGAATATTAAAATTCAAAATACTCGATAGTTTCAAAATATTATAATTTAATATTCACATTTAATATGAATATGCATATACTCTATAACCACTTACATATTTATGTTGTTAAAGTTATATTTAACAAGTTATATGAATTTATAAAGAAACATGACCGTTGGCGATGTTTTATTATAAGGCAATGTTTTATTATACGACACCGGCTTTACATTGGTTTTTTGGGAAAAAATATATATAAATTTAATTATAATAAATATATATAATAATTTTGTATACTGCAATAAGATATTATAAATGTATTTAGCCTAAGTTAATACAAATATTATGATTAAATTTCGTAAATATGAATTATTTTATTTATTATTTGTATATTATCTAGAATGATAACTTTTGTTATACCTGACGGATCTGAAGAAATCTTGTTAATTATATGCAATATATTTAGATCTATCATTTTATATAATAATTATCATAATATTATTTATTCAAATTATAACACAAATAATTAAATTATCTGATTTTTCAGAAATTTTAGATTTTCTGGACATTTATACGACATATGAAATATACAAATCTATTATAGCAATTTTAGATATATGTATTATTCTGATACACGAAAAAAGCAGAAGATTTATAATACATTTTAAAAGTTATCATTAATATATAGTAGTGTTCGAATGTTTACCTATTAGCATGTAAATAGCTCAAAGGGTTAGTATGTTATTAAATGTATAAGTTTTTTATTTTCTATTTTAATTTCATATCTAAATTATCATCAAAAAAATTTTTTTAATCTGAATCCGCGATTCTTAAGATTCTAAATTTATAGGGTTTCCAATTTTATATTTTAACATACCAGAATTTCCAATTAATTTCACAATCTTTGAATAAATACCAACGACTATATCATAAATAATAACAAAATAACCACATAAATGAAAGGATAAATGTCTGAATTGAGGCTAACCTTGACGGCTTGAGCAACATCCAGAGATGCGTTTCCTTGCACCTCAGGGATGTGACTTACCTGGCGGACAAACATGGGTAAATGTTACAAATTGAGTAGCGTGGGGTAGGGTTTAAAGAACTAGTAACTAGAGTATACACACGAGGTTTAGCCATGCCCATTTCTTACTCGTACTCCACAAACTCCACCAATAACGGCCGACGAGCCAACCTCCGTCCCAAGGCCCAC
>OZ038312.1:27675229-27702729 GCA_964035775.1 Osedax frankpressi
ATTAAGAGATATTATTAAGAGATATTATTAAGAGATATTATTAAGAGATATTATTAAGAGATATTTCAATCACTATTCAATCATGATATTGCATCATAGCAACGGTATTACATCACATTAATAGTATTGCATAATAACCTCCGGTAATTGGATCATCTACAAGAATCTCGATGCCGAGCAGACGCCAGGCAGTCTCCATCTTGTCGGACATCAGTGTCAAGGTCACCTTAAGGGGTTTGGGTTTGGGTTTGTAAATGGTTTACAGTTCTGGGTTTATGTGAAATTCTGATTAGATTGGAAAGCTACAGGAGGTTACAATTACAATTGATATTATCTCATCGGATCTCAATGGGAAAGCATCGGGGTAACGATGATGTAATCGGATGCTGGTCGTAAGAGTCGCGATTGAAATCACGAGGGTTCGGAGGTCACGCGACTGGCTAACCGTGAACTCGTGCTCTACTGTGAATTTCACTCTGCCGTTACCTGCGAAAGGTGAGTATTGATATAGAGGATAAGGAGACGTAACAGCAGTTGGTATGATGTAATGGGGGCAAAAAGGCAAATAGCCGGATGCGAAAAACATACGAGGAAATGGGGTTTAAATAATAGGAGGTGTGAAGATATAGAGATGGGGAATAAGGATATGGTATAAGAGGGTATAAGAGGGTATAAAGATAAAGATTAAGATTAGGGGGAGTGATGGTATAGAGATGGGGTTTTATGGATACGGGGTGTGAGAGTATAGAGATAGAGTTAAGGATAGGGGTCGACGATGTTTTGAAGAAAGAATTAAGACAGATATAAAAGAGATTAAATAACGACGGGAGCAAAGAACAGGTCCTAATGATGGTGTTTATGGATATGCTGGGATTCTAATAGGTCTGGAAGGGGGGGGAGGACCATATGAGGAAACCCATATTCTAACCTATTACGGGTTTCCTCATATGCTGAGGCAACTCCCCATCCAGGGTGACCAGTCGATATTCTATTATATTGCTAAGGCTCTTCAACGTATTTTTTCTTTCCAGCGGCGTAATCTTCTGGGCGGGCAAGATACGGTCCTGTGGCGAGGGGAACGCGATTAATGGGTTTTATGGGGTTCGGAATGACGACGGTGGCATTCACGAGGAGGTTAGAATCGCCGTTGGACGAGGTTAATATTGAGACCTATGTCGAACCCTACTAGGGAGCTAATATTGAGAACTATATCGAAACCTACCGTGGAAAAAATCTCACGAATAAGTTTGAGCCCTATTTGTATGTAGGTTTGAAGTATAAGCTAACCCTGATGGTAGTTGGCAGACGAGGGTAGGTTCCAGTGTTCAATACATCTATAGCACAGACTAGCGAAAAGTTTGGCAGTCTGTAAATATGATCAGATTATAGGGAGAGTAGTGAGAGGTATTGTGAGAGGAGTTGTGAGAGGAGGTGTGAGAGGAGTTGTGAGAGGAGGTGTGAGAGGAGGTGTGAGAGGAAGTGTGAGAAGAGGTGTGAGAGAAGGTGTGAGAGGAGGTGTGAGAGGAGGTGTGAGAGGGGATGTGAGAGGAGTTGTGAGAGGAAGTGTGAGAGTGGTTGTGAGAGGTGTGAGAGGAGGTGTGAGAAGGGTTGTGAGAGGATGTTTGAGAGGGGTTGTGAGAGGAGGTGTGAGAGGAGGTGTGAGAGGAGTTGTGAGAGGAGGTGTGAGAGGGGATGTGAGAGGAGTTGTGAGAGGAAGTGTGAGAGTGGTTGTGAGAGGTGTGAGAAGGGTTGTGAGAGGATGTTTGAGAGGGGTTGTGAGAGGAAGTGTGAGAGGAGTTGTGAGAGGAGTTGTGAGAGGAGGTGTGAGAGGAAGTGTGAGAGGAGGTGTAAGAGGAGTTGTGATAGGAGTTGTGAAAAGTAAAAAAAAGATAAATACTTAAAAGATGGCTTATTAATATTCGATTTCAAGACGAACAATAATTTTAAATTATTATATAATCTGTTCTTTCGACATCCTCAGAGCAGATGAGAGGAGTGGAGGTACAGGAGAACCTGATTGTATTCAAGTATTTGCATAATTATGTATTGAGAAAACCCGTAGGCAGGCTCAAACAATAATAATCACCTGGATATGTGGTGGAATTAATAGAGCGAGGTCATCACTGAAGATCAAACCTTGCTCGGGTCAGCGTGTCACGGGCCAAGGTCACCAGCCCGTTGGCGGTCTGCTCAAACAGCTGCGATTGTTTCTCGAGGAATTGAGAAATCACCTGAGGGAGCCGGAGATTAGAACGATAGCAGAATAGGAGAAGATGGGGTGGGGTGTAAGGGATTGGTGGAGGGGTTAGGCGGTAAGATGGTTAGTAGTAGTAGAGAGGTTAGCGATGGTGAGTAGAATCAAATGTGTTGGCAGTGAATTACAATCCAGCAATTGCTCTGTAGGGTTGATGCCATAAAAGGGAGATTTTAAGAGGTGTGGAGTAGTGTTCAAAAGAATTGCTACCAACTGCACATTTGTCGACTTTAGTGGCTCCAGCAGCCCATTTCACAATGGCCAACAGGCGTATAGACAAGAGTAATGTTTTATTCGCGTACGCCGTAATCTCTATTTTCCTGTTGGCAGCGGAGAGTACGGTGTTAACGCCATTTACGACGGTGAAAACACTAATAACAACTGGTTTTCCTTCCAAATTAATAAGCCGCGGAAAATTACGTTGAGTTAATATTTCCAATGGAAGTAAACATGTTCAATTTTCAAGCTCAACAGTTGGTGTAATCTTCTCCGACTTTTCCATGCGATACATAATACAATTATGAACTAATAATTATAATAAATTCAAATTATATTACAATTATTAATTACTATTAATTACTTAAAAGTATCATATAATAAAATATATTTATGGGTATTGGAAATGAATACAATTAATAAGAACACATTTACCTGTGTGGATTAAAGGCTATATAGCAATACAGGGCCTAAATATATTTCTTTTATAAATAACTAATTATTTATTAAATACTTTACTTTAATTAATATAAATAAAAATTAATCTTTTAATGATTTAGATATAATATAATTAATTTACACATTTTTTCACTATTTATTTTATGATTATTTTTAATTTAAAATAATTATTTTAATTCGACTTTCGTTGTAAAAACAATTAAAAGTCAATACCCTGCAAGTCCAAAAGCAATTCAGTTTTCAGTATTCACACAGGAAATTCATGATTTCAATATTGTTATCAGCATATTTGTTCAGCGTTTACACCATTTATAATGCAATCGATATATTATGATTTAATGTAAAATTGTGTAAATATTATATTTGAATAATAATTTTAAATTGCTATATTAAGGAAACTAAATCAATTCAAACAAATATTACCTTTCCATATCAGTTTTTCTTGGCAACCTGCAAGGAATGATTCAAAACCACAATTAGAATGTTTTTATCAATAAGCAATTTGGAATATAATGTAATAGTAATAATATTAGTGTCAAATAGAACATTTAAATTGTGAAACAAAATTATTTTAATAAAATACATTTACTTTAATTAGATTACAAAAAAACTTGTTGTTAAATATATAAATAAATAAACTACGCTACACTAACAACTACGCTAAACTAACAACTACGCTAAACTAACAACTAAGCTAAACTAACAACTACGCTACACTAACAACTAAGCTAAACTAACAACTACGCTACACTAACAACTACGCTAAACTAACAACTACGCTAAACTAACAACTACTCTAAACTAACAACTACTCTAAACTAACAACTACGCTACACCAACAACTACGCTAAACTAACAACTACGCTACACTAACAACTAAGCTAAACTAACAACTACGCTACACTAACAACTACGCTAAACTAACAACTACGCTAAACTAACAACTACGCTAAACTAACAACTACGCTAAACTAACAACTACTCTAAACTAACAACTACTCTAAACTAACAACTACGCTACACCAACAACTACGCTACCCTAACAACGTCGCTAAACTAACAACTACGCTACACTAACAACTCGGAGAGTACTGTGAGGTCATGGTACGTCTTTTGCAAGACATAATCAATCAACAGAGCCAATGAAATTGTTTTATCAGATGCACTAGGCTGTACCTGTAAAAACAATTATATATGAAACTATCTATATAACACTAACAATAGGCATATGTAAATGTGTAATATTTAATTGTCATATTAAAATTTTTTGAGATATATTAAAAATGAAAAGAAATACCTTTATTTGTATTTATTATTTATATACGCATATTTAAGTTTAGTTTGGATACACGTACGTATGAAACCCATTCATACTCATACAAACATGCACAAAGTTGCATGTCAAAGTGTATAGGTTCTATTTTAAATTTAAATTAGTCTTATTTTAAATGTAATAACAACGATAATAAATTATTTACCGGTACAATTTGGTTCGAAACTGGAACCGAATGTTGATTAGCCTCAATGTTTGACATTTCTATAAATATATTTTAAAAGTGTTTAAATTTTAAAAATATCATCATGGTTATTTAGTTTGTATATTATACATAATTAATTATATACATTTTATACAATTGTATATAATTATATATATTACATACATTAATATATATTATTATATATATAACATTAATCAGAGTAGATTATTTTCATATCTTATATGTTTATAATTTAAATTTGAAAGTAATATTATTATTGATATGGATAAATTAAAAAACAGTTCATAATTGAAGTTTGTTTATCATCGGATTGTCCAATAAATAAAATTCAGCAATTGTTAAATACATTGTTAACTTTTAAATGAAGCTATATTTCTATTACCACATACTATGGTGTCTGTTTGCAATATATATATATATATATAATTATATATTTTAAAAGTATTAAATGTCATATATATTTAACATATAGATAAATATTATGTGAGATTTAACGCTATTTAAAGAGTATAAACTGTAAATGGACCGATTGAATCATACAACGTAATTCGAAGTAATATGATATATGATGTTTTGAATACATACTATTCAAAACGCCTGAAATGCTCGTTTGAATACTAAACAAGTTGGTGAATAAACTTTACACTGTTAAAGAAAACGACGAAGATAGAATATCGAACTGATAAACACTAATTAAACTTCGTTGAGCCAGCTTCAGAATATCTAAGGAATGAAAAGTATTCACACGGACTACCTGATTTGGTGTTGATCACTTGTATCATAAGGACTAGCCATTATCATTTTTGTTAAGACAATATTTGACAGTTGACAACTATTTAAATATCACTACAAATCACATATTTATATATGTAAACCACATATATTCGTACATATATAATAATCAATAGTCTTCAAAACATATATATATATCATTTATTTACCAGATATCACTACATTGTAGTAATAGAGATGTGACCTGTTTTAAAAAGGATATAAGGTATCTTATTCTCATTGGAATATGTTCTACTGGTGGTGGGGTCAAATGCAAATGTGAATTCTGAATATTAATAGGATCGACACCCCTAAGGCGCAGCATGTTTTATGCACGGATTATTTTAATCTTGTCTGCTGGTTGACTTAATCCGATAATATAGATATTATTCATATGTTATAATAATTATTAACTAATTTAATAAATTAGTTAAAATTAATTATTTAAATGATAATATATATATTATATATTTACATAAATAATATATATATATTTGATGTAAAAGTATACATTGTTAATAGACTAAATTGTATATAGTGAATTTTATTTTTAAAAAATCAAATAAAATGCTGGGAATTTAAAAATATATTTTTTAAATAATATAAATATACATTTTATTGTGTATATGGCATACAGATTTCAACTATTTATTATTATATCGTATACAAATAATTTTTTGTTTATAGTATTTTACAAATTTACCTTTATGCTTCTAATTAACTAATACAAATTCATATTATTAATTTATAAAACAGAAAAACTAGATGAGTGTAGAAAATTTTGATACTAATTAGGAAATTCGGCGTATGATCGTTTTTAATCTAATATTCTAATTCAAATAACCTATATTGAATTCTAGATTTAGATTCTATATACAAGATTATTTAATCTTCACTATATACAATATTACCTAAGCTTGACCGAACCTTAGGTAATCTTGAGCTTGACTATATAATATTAAATGCAAATCATAAAAGTTACCACAGATAATATCCATAGATAAAACAATAGTTAAAACTCTAGAATACCTTGAAATATAGAGTTAATGGCAATAGAAGTTCATTATTTGAACAAAATACCAGTTATTAAAAATACAATATTTATTTTGTTATTTATCTTTTTAAATAAACAATATTCAAATTTATCTAAATGTATTGTACTGAGTTATGAATTTTAATTTACATTTTTAAACAGAAATATTAATTATTTTGTGATATTATTTAACATTGATATAATATAATCTATATTAATCTATACAAAATTATAATATTATAAATTTATCATTTACTTTAAGGATGTGATAAGGATGATAAGTACAAATAGTAGTTTATCATGTTACTCGTGGTAATATGGACTAAATAGGAATAATTTACTAACATTCAAAGAATGTATTGCAGAAATCACATAATAAATATAAGCAGAAGATACATTAATTTATTAATAAGTTTATGCAGTTTTTATTACATAATGGATATTAAAATTAAATACACTATTTATGTTTGTATATTTTATTTTCACCTAAATATGTGTAATTATTTACTATTAGCTGATCATTTCAGAAAGAAGGTGGTTATCGATATAAGATCGATAAGGAGATATAAATTCACCCTTATAAAGGGGATTCTCATTATTTATTAACCTGATTAGTCATAATATAAC
This sequence comes from Osedax frankpressi, assembly GCA_964035775.1. Taxonomy (NCBI): domain Eukaryota; kingdom Metazoa; phylum Annelida; class Polychaeta; order Sabellida; family Siboglinidae; genus Osedax; species Osedax frankpressi. The sequence continues at coordinate 27,682,089 of OZ038312.1, forward strand.
AATGAAATATTTCCTCTAATGCCTATCATTCTATATTCAAAAGAAGTGGTATTACAGTGAATACTTAACTAATTAATATAATAAATAATATGATTGTGAAATCGTATAAATTAGTTAAATTAAGATCAATCTCTTTTTAAATGTAATTAACAGATTAATAAATGATATCATATTATAAATATTATAAATATTACAGACGTATTACAGTGGAACTGTCTACAATAGAGTATTCCGTTAACGACATCGTCTTGATGAAAAAAACCCGACATGAAAGTCAAGTTTTGGCCACAAAGAATTTGTAAATATATTATTTTATTTTCTGAATATGGTCACTGTTAGCTTGCCGATGAAAACAATACAATATGATGTGTTTGGGGTCGATTGTAATAACATTTGGATATGAACAGGTGTAATGGGACAAATAAAATAACAGAAATAATTATAAATTAGGCTGTAAATGGCATAAGTAAATAAAATTGAAATAAGTTGAGTAATTTTGTTAAATTATTGTTATGTAAACATAAATAATTTATATGATTTGAATAACTTGACTAATAAATAAATAATTAAAATTTGATATGGAATCAATAAAATAAATGCCAGAATAATAAAATAATGATCTCTTCAGAGGTTGCTGTTAAAACTTACAATAATAGTGTGGCCTTCAAATTGGTGCATCTAATAGTGCCACCATAGTATGTCTAGATTATAGTCCTTCTAAGTAAGTAAGGAAGGATAAAATATGTTAGACATTCCATTAGCAAAGATATATACGATGATGGTTAGTTTTTATCGGTTCCCGAATACAGGTGCAATGAGGTTTGTCAAGGAAATGGAAGAATAATATCACACTAATCATAATCACTGAAAACATCAACTAATCACTGAATGTATCGACAAATCACTGAATGTATCGACTAATCACTGAATATATCTACTAATCACTGAAAACATCAACTAATCACTGAATGTATAGACAAATCACTGAATATATAGACAAATCACTTAATGTATCGACAAATCACTGAATGTATCGACTAATCACTGAATGTATCGACAAATCACTAAAAGAGACAACTGCCAACTCAATGCTTAAAGTCGTTGAGGTCGATAAGTTGTGAGCAGAACTCCGAGCACCCGACAAAATCGCTGCACACAATATTAACGCCAACGCCCAGGTGGCGGCGCTGGTGTTCGCATAGCCGACTCATCCAGGCACACAACGCTGGCAGAGTATCGGCGATGGCAGTCTGTCGTGCAGACCGTAGTTCCACGTCCTGTTTGTTTTGGAAATAAGTGTTAATTATTTCATTCTGAGATCGACGTAAAATAATAGTTAAAATAATAGTTAAAATAATAGTTAAAATAATAGTTAAAATAATAATTAATGTGATGTTTATTTATTGTTTTTTTTATAAATTCAATTTAAACGAAATCTATTTCCGTTTACAAGTAAACGTTGTGACTCATGGCATAATCATCTTCTTCAACGCGGGGGTTTACGTCGAACTCCAATTCGACCTCTCTACCAACCTCATCCGTAGTTTCAGTGCACACGGCGCCTTCGATGTCGACCCAAGAGAAAGCGTTCACAGCACGCAGACTACCGCCACTAGGTGTCGCTTTAGGAGTTCGACTGGGGGCTACTTTGGGGCCTCGACCGAAGGCTCCTTTAGGGGCTCTGAAGGGAACTCCGGTGGCAGTTTGCAATACTTCGCGATCGAGCTTCTCGATGAGGCGGTCGGTCGTAGTGGGTACTGTGGGGTTATGTGGGGTTATGTGGGGTTATGTGTGAGGAGATAGAGTCTAGGCAAGGAAAAGAAGTTTGTGAGGACTATATAGGGTTAGTGAGAATACGGAGAAGCTTAGTGCAGAGACAACGGGTTTGGATAGGAGCTATATGTTGATGATAGTAGGGCTTAGTAGGAGGAGATGGGGTTCGGAGAGAAATAGTAGGTCTTAGTAGGAGGAGATGGGGTTAGGAGAGAAATAGTAAGGCTTTGTAGGAGGAGATGGGGTTCAGAGAAAATAGTAGGGTTTAGTGGGTGGGGATAGAGTTCGGATGGTGATATGGTCTATGCATACTGATCAGGTTTTAAAGAGATGTGGTAGGGGTTAGGTTGTAGGAGGGGTTGGGGTTCGGAGAGAAAGGTATAATTTGGTAGAAGGATTCAGTGTTTGGATTGAGGTTATAGAGTTTTGTAGGAAGGAATGGGGTTTAGTGGAAGGAATGGGGTTTAGTGGAAGGAATGGGGTATAGTGGAAGGAATGGGGTATAGTGGAAGGAATGGGGTATAGTGGAAGGAATGGGGTATAGTGGAAGAAATGGAGAATAGTGGAAGGAATGGGGTATAGTGGAAGGAATGGAGTATAGTGGAAGGAATGGGGGTATAGTGAAAGAAATGGGGTATAGTGGAAGGAATGGGGTATAGTGGAAGGAATGGGGTATAGTGGAAGGAATGGGGTATAGTGGAAATAAGGATATTGCGTGTATGGGATGTATCAGGTGTAAGAATAGTCCTTTTCGTGTGGGTGTTATGTAATGAAAGGGTTAAGAAAGTAGTGCTGGTTCTCCGTAATCTACCCCGTTGCTCATTTCATTCAGACCATGTGTCCGCTGCCAACTGACCATTCCTCAACTGACCACTGCCAACTGACCACTCCTCAACTGACCACTCCTCAACTGACCACTCCTCAACTGACCACTCCTCAACTGACCACTCCTCAACTGACCACTCTTCAACTGACTATTATCACTTGAATACTGGTCACTTACCGTTGGCCGCGGTGTCTTCCTGTTGGATAACAATGCTCTGCGGCCAGACGAGGCTGCTGAAGATGTGATTACGTAACTCGGAGAGGTCGAGCGCGTCGAAGATCAACACGACTTGTTTACGTTTGCTATAGAGGTCGTTTAAGGTCAGAGAGGCTGCATTATCGCCGGCTTTACCGATACGAGCCCCGAAAATCTGTGTAGGCAAGACAGGCGGAACTGGGGTTGGCTAAAATCGCTTATAGTTTAAAGTAAGCTGTACAAGGAATATATATATATTTAAATAAGCATATAATATATATGAATATAGCATATAGTATATATCATATAGTATATAGCAGATAGAATATATTATAAAGCGTATACTATATAGCGTGTGGTATATAGTATATAGATTATATATTACCAGTATGGGATGAAATAATTCCACCAAGTGTAGGGTACAATGCTGTTAAGTTACAATAGGAGATAATAGTATTTATTTATATATAAAATTAGCATAAAAAAGCACCTAGTCCCTTGTTTACTTAATGTTTTTTTAAGTTGGAGTAACGCAATTATATTATCTCTCTTGCCTACCAGCGAAACCACAAACCATTAGAGATTAAATTAGGTGCCAAAGCTAAGTACTTCGAGAGAGGTAGTAAATATAAGTAAGGTTGTTTAAAATATGGTCATGTTCATGTCAATTTAATTATAATAATATTATGCGTGGATAATTAGGTACAATATCTACATATTACTTACTGGTCTATAAACCCTACTTACTGGTCTATAAACCCTACTTACTGGTTTATAAAACCTACTTACTGGTTTATAAACCCTACTTACTGGTCTATAAACCCTACTTACTGGTTTATAAAACCTACTTACTGGTTTATAAACCCTACTTACTGGTCTATAAACCCTACTTACTGGTCTATAAACCCTACTTACTGGTCTATAAACCCTACTTACTGGTTTATAAACCCTACTTACTGGTTTATAAAACCTACTTACTGGTTTATAAACCCTACTTACTGGTCTATAAACCCTACTTACTGGTTTATAAACCTTACTTACTGGTTTATAAACCCTACTTACTGGTTTATAAACCCTACTTACTGGTCTATAAATCCTACTTACTGGTTTATAAACCTTACTTACTGGTTTATAAACCCTACTTACTGGTTTATAAACCCTACTTACTGGTTTATAAAACCTACTTACTGGTTTATAAACCCTACTTACTGGTCTATAAACCCTACTTACTGGTTTATAAAACCTACTTACTGGTCTATAAACCCTACTTACTGGTTTATAAACCCTACTTACTTGTCTATAAACCTTACTTACTGGTCTATAAACTCTACTTACTGGTTTATAAATATGATAACTTTTACATTATTGATATCCTAATCTCAACTAATAACTACAAATACAGAAGAATAACTACAAATACAGAAGAATAACTACAAATACAGAAGAATAACTACAAATACAGAAGAATAACTACAAATACAGAAGAATAACTACAAATACAGAAGAATAACTACAAATACAGAAGAATAACTACAAATACAGAAGAATAACTACAAATACAGAAGAATAACTACAAATACAGAAGAATAACTACAAATACAGAAGAATAACTACAAATACAGAAGAATAACTACAAATACAAAAAACTAATGACTAAATAATAATATTGACATACTAACTTAAGCAAAGCCAATAACAGAATACAAAAAGAAGTATTTTTAGTACTTGCTGTATTGGAACTATAACTGTATTGGAACTATAACTGTATTGGAACTATAGTTGTATTGGAACTATAGTTGTATTGGAACTATAACTGTATCCCTTCATATCTTGCATTTAAAGGCCTAAGTTCATAAGTAGATATCAAGTGCAAAAATTACACATTAACTGCAGCAGTGTTCCAATGTAATTTGCACTTTATATTGACTCCTACCACTGTTGACCTTTAACCCAGTTACCGTTATATAACTTGATTAAGTTCATTTTGTTTGTAACAAATAATGGTAAAATTGATACTGGCCATCGCACCAACCAATGTCCGAAGTACTTATATATATAAATACTATAAAATGAATGCGGAGTAAGTACTACATTGTACCTTCAATCAGTCCTTCAATCTATTCCTAAAACCTAAACAAACCACTCGTCACTCAATGATTTGCGAAGGTCATTTAAAGTAGCAGAATACTATTATCAAAGGTTGTCTGAAGGAAATAAATACCATTCTTAGCTAATGTGATTAATATCAAATATTTGCTTTATTGTGGCGGTATCATTAATTACAGAAATCAATTCAGAAATTCTATTTAGCCAATGATGTAACTAATAACACTTTATAGGTAGTATTTTTTGTATCTAACATTTCAATTAATTTGAACTAGTTCAATACTTGTTTACATGATTTATATTATACGTGTACACTATACAATGTACACTGTACACTGTATACTGTACACTGTATACTGTACATTGTAAAGTGTACACTGTACAGTGTACACTTTACAATGTACACTGTACATTTATATATATGTAATTGTATATGTGAAATGTACTTTTTAAACTACGACCTAGATAGGAAATCGCATGTACAAATTATTATTTTTGAAACTCCCTGCCATGCATTACTTCAACAGTACCAACACCCGTGTATTTATATGAAGTACACGTGAGTACTATTGCATGGGATACTACTTGTAATCGATTACAAGTACTTGTCGATTGTAAATAGCGGATACGCGAAGGGAATAATTATACGCAATGGACAATGGTAACAATTTTGTTAAGCAGCATCCAGTCGGAAGGCGGGGGGTGTGAATTGTAGCGGGGTTTATCTCGCCCCTACCTGGAAGACAAGGGTGAGTAGTTTCCTCTTCGCCGTTAGGGTCAAGTCCTGCAGTTGGCGGAAAGACAAGACGATCACCTCGCTTTGATGTTGTTCCAGGAACGTCTTCATCTCGCGCAGACTGGATCTCAACGCCCTACAGTAGAGTCCGTGTTCCCCGTAGTACTTCTGGCGGTGTTCGCATACTTTCAGGTCGAAGTATCTGAGGAGCGAAGCAGGGAAGTGGGGTTGAAATGGAGCAGACATATGCTGGATGTGGAGTAGGTATTCGGGTGGGGTTAAGGTAGGGATGATTTAGGTTAAACGCGGGGGAGTTGAGGATTTGGGTATTTAGATGGAGTAGGTATTTGAGTTTGAGGTGGGAAAGTGAGTGTTTAGGTGGATTTAAATTGAGATGGGATAGAGTTGAAATGGGAGAGAAGTGGCTGTTGATAGGGCTGAGGTAATACAATGGATGTTGAGCTGGGGTTTGGGTGAGGCTGATGTAGGGTTGATATAGATTTGAAGTGTGATTGATGAAGTTTGAGATGGGTTTAAAGTGGGGTTGATGTGAGGTTAATATAGATTTTAGGTATGGTTAATATATAAATAATCATTTTCACACATCCTGTTTTAAAGTAACTATAAAAGGATACGGAGGTGGAGAGGGATGCCAGGTTGAAGAAAAGTAGTCTTCTAGTAGACACGTGGGGGTTCGAAAGAGGATTGGGGGCGTAACAATGTCGCCGAGGGGCGTGGCCTACCTGACTCCCGCCTCCAGCTGTTGGCCTGCGCTCAAACATTGCGTTGGCATCTGACGTCTCCAGACGACCTTCATGGAGGCGCGGATGTCCTTGAAAACACCGCTCGCTGGCATACGTTCCAACAGATCAGCGAGTTCGTAACGACAATGAGCAAAGTCCATATCAACTCGCATATGACTATCCACAGCAAGGCTTAAGTGACTTCCTGTTAGCATATATATATATATATATATATATATGTATATATGTATATATATATGAATTCTTTTACACATTATTTTTAATTAAACATAAAATTCTCCAAAAAATAAATATAATATATATCTAATTTAATAATCTATATATATTAGATACGTCGTTAATTAAATTAAATTGAATTCAAATCTTATAGACTACAATTAATAAGATCTATAAATCAAAGTAGACATATAATATAAAGAACCTTGCAATTATTATTAAAGAATAAAAACATGAATAGAATGATTTACACAGAAACAAGATATTCTATATGGATATTAACACTCGGGGACCAAGTAAATTACAGAACATCAAAGAATCAGATTTGTCAAGAAGATTGGTTACGGTTATGGAGTAATGATATCTTGTAATGAAATCTTCCTCCTACACATTTTATAAACTTAAATCTATTTTAATTATCGTACTTTCGCATATAAAACCATATTAAAATCTACTCTCCCGCGAAGCATATTAATCCGTACTGAGGCAGATTAGGTACGCAATCCACAAAGTAATGCCAAAGTACCCCCACCCAGCGCATCTACTCACCGGGTATCTTCAGTTCGCTCATGGGGGCGTCTCGAACGCGTTCAGTCAACCGCGACATCCAATCTGACCGCCGCTGAAATTCTCCGTCGAAATGTTGTTCGGCGACTCCGGCCAACGATTCGCTGGATGAGCCGATCGTCCGACACGACGCCGTCGAAAGGACGTCTCCGTCGCCGCAGCCGACGGAACGCGAGGATCCGACGCGAGAACGCGAGTGCCGCGGCAGGGTGGCGTTTCGACGGTCGACGGAAGGAGAGTCGGACAGCACGTCGAGAGCCGTCATGCTGGCGGCGGCCGCCAGGGGTTGTATTGGAGAGGGAGGCGACGAAAACGTCGGACGATCGCTCCTCACCACAATAGTGTGTTCGCTATCTTCGCGACTGGCTAGGCGAGGGGTGCTTCGATACGGCTGGTCAGTCCTTGCGGAGGTGTTGGGTTTATAAAACACCAGGTAAGGGTTGAAGCAGGGTTATGGTTAAGGTGAGTGGAGGCGTTGGAGTTATAAGGAAGGACGTGGGGTTAGCATTTATATGGGATGGGCCGGAGTTAGGTAAAGACCGATCGTGATTTAAGGATGGATAAGGAGGGGTTTGCGATGGGTGTTAAAGTGGTAGAATTTGGAATGTGAGATCAAGTTTTAAATCTAGCCAATGTTTTTTACATAAATTAATTTATTAAATATTATTTTAAAAGAATATCACCATTACAATTAGATAACACAAAAGACCCACTACGTCTAGACAACACCCACTATATCTAGATAAGACCCACTATATCTAGACAACACCCACTATATCTAGATAAGACCCACTATATCTAGATAAAACCCACTACATCTAGACAACACCCACTACATCTAGACAACACCCACTACATATAGATAAGACCCACTATATGAAGATAAGACCCACTATATCTTGACTACACCCACTATATCTAGATAAGACCCACTACATCTAGATAAGACCCACTATATCTAGACAACACCCACTACATCTAGACAACACCCACTACATATAGATAAGACCCACTATATGAAGATAAGAACCACTATATCTTGACTACACCCACTACATCTAGACAACACCCACTACATCTAGATAAGACCCACTATATCTAGACAACACCCACTATATCTAGACAACACCCACTATATCTAGATAAGACCCACTACATCTAGATAAGACCCACTATATCTAGACAACACCCACTATATCTAGATAAGACCCACTACATCTAGATAAGACCCACTACATCTAGATAAGACCCACTATATCTAGATAAGACCCACTATATCTAGACAACACCCACTATATCTAGACAACACCCACTATATCTAGACAACACCCACTATATCTAGATAAGACCCACTACATCTAGACAACACCCACTACATCTAGACAACACCCACTATATCTAGATAAGACCCACTACATCTAGATAAGACCCACTATATCTAGATAAGACCCACTACATCTAGATAAGACCCACTATATCTAGATAAGACCCACTATATCTATATAAGACCCACTATATCTATATAAGACCCACTATATCTAGATAAGACCCACTATATCTATATAAGACCCACTATATCTATATAAGACCCACTATATCTAGATAAGACCCACTATATCTAGATAAGACCCACTATATCTATATAAGACCCACTACATCTAGATAAGACCCACTATATCTAGATAAGACCCACTATATCTATATAAGACCCACTATATCTATATAAGACCCACTATATCTAGATAAGACCCACTATATCTAGATAAGACCCACTATATCTATATAAGACCCACTATATCTAGATAAGATCCACTATATCTAGATAAGACCCACTATATCTAGATAAGACCCACTATATCTATATAAGACCCACTATATCTATATAAGACCCACTATATCTATATAAGACCCACTATATCTAGATAAGACCCACTATATCTAGATAAGACCCACTATATCTAGATAAGACCCACTATATCTAGATAAGACCCACTATATCTATATAAGACCCACTATATCTATATAAGACCCACTATATCTAGATAAGACCCACTATATCTAGATAAGACCCACTACACACCTCGGTGAATGAGCACTAGAATTTCGTCCGCTCACAGATTCCCATACGCCGGAGTCTATGTCGCACTGCAGCGGTGAGTTATCGGATCTGTAGACCACGCCCTCTTCGGATCTGTAGACCACGCCCTCTTCGGCTCCGTAGGCCACGCCCTCTTCGGCTACGCCTGTCGTGGAATGTCGACGGATCAGGTCGTCGAGGTAGGCAAGCGTAACGATAGGACCTTCGCCTTCCGCATTGTTCGCAGAGTTCAAAAGGTCGTCTGGAAGGTCGTCGACGAGTTGTAGGTCGTCAGCGCCCCCGCACAGCCGCCCTAGATACTCGACGGTGATGATCTCTGGTCCGGTTCCGTCTTCGCCGTCCACTACGTAGTCGGTGCGAATCTCGTCAAGTTCGTAGTCTCCGTCGATATCGCGGCCTACTTGCGAGTTTGTATCGCGGCCTACTTGCGAGTTTGTATCGCGGCCTATATCCGAGTCTAAGATAGCGCTGAACTCGGGGATCACCTGTCTACTGTGGTGCGCTTCCTGCGAAGTAGACTCCAGTTCATTGATGGAGATCGCGGAAAGGTCGATGAGCGATGTAATAGTACTTCCCTGGGAATGTTCCGGAGCGGAGAATGACGGAGCATCAGCGCTAAGGGAAGTAGAGGAGCAGATGACGTCGGAGAGACAATGGGAGGATGCAGGGGAGGCTGACCGAGGAGCATCTGGAGCAGTGTCTAGGTGGTCAGAGGAAATGGTGTCGTCGGAGACCGGTGCTGGGCTGGGAACGGATTCAAGCGGGTTGTCAATGGAGTGGTCAAGGGCGTGGTCAAGGGAATGGTCAAGTGAGTTGTCAAGGGCGTGCTCAAGGGAGTGGTCAAGGGAGTGGTCGAGGGCATGGTCGAGGGAGTGGACAAGGGAGTGGTCAAGGGAGTGGTCAAGGGAGTGGTCGAGGGAGTGGTCGAGGGAGTGGTCGAGGGAGTCATCGAGAGTAGAGTCGAATCCCGAGTTAATTTCATGTTTGAGGTCGGGTTCGAGTGATGTATCAAGGTTGACTAAGGTAGTGGTGGAGACTAGAGTCACGATACCCAACTGGTCTTGAAGTCTGGGCTCCAGCGGTTCGGAGGTGCAACGAAACGGAGTTACGGCGGGAGTACTCGACCGGCCTCGCATGGAAACTCCGGTATTCGCCCGACTGCGACATTCGGTTGGCAAGACTTCATCGGCAACGGAGGACTTAGTTTCAGATTTCGCGTCCGCTGCGAAGGCGTTGCGGAAACGTTTCGGAGATAGGTAGGCGATGACGTCCCCTGCAGGTCAGCGAGGTTATATTTAGATCTAAATACATAAATCTATTGTGCGTCCATTACCAACTTCATCAACGACGAAGACGTAAGACAGAGAGACGTTTCATTTGATTAGAGATTCGTCATAACTTAAATTACGAGCAAAAGTTTCAAATATTGATATTCCAGATAAAAAATATCAATATCTATTATGAAAATGGCTCTCTCTCTAAGTGCATCTGGTATTGGGTTACATAGATATCAGCGATTTGCAGTTAATTAGCCTGCTATTAATATCCAGCTGATATACGACAATGATTTAAATATAGAAATGGTGAACGTGTAGAGAACCACGTAGTAGACGGAGTATAGCATGGGAGGAGGTAGTCATATAGAGGCGTGTCTAATATGATTTGTGGGCGTATGTAGAGTTGCTTTTAGAGTTAAGTTGACAACGTGCACGGAGTTATAGAGAAGAAGGAGGGTAAGCGTTGCCTAGCGGATATTGTGATTGGTTTAGAAGTTTCTAAATGTATTTTCCCCATAAGTATTTTTCGATATACTGTAAAGATGATATATGGCATTAACTCACTCACTCACTCACTCACTCACTCACTCACTCACTCCCTCACTTACTTATCCACTCACTCACTCATTCACTCAATCACTCACTCACTAACACATTCACTCACTCACTCACTCATTCACTCACTCACTCACTCACTCATTCACCCACTCACTCACTCACCCACTCACTCACTCACTCACTCACTCACTCACTCACTCACTCACTCACTCACTCACTCACTCACTCACTCACTCACTCACTCACTCACTCACTCACTCACTCACTCACTCACTCACTCACTCACTCACTCACTCACTCACTCACTCACTCACTCACTCACTCACTCACTCACTCACTCACTCACTCACTCACTCACTCACTCACTCACTCACTCACTCACTCACTCACTCCCTCACTTACTTATCCACTCACTCACTCATTCACTCAATCACTCACTCACTAACACATTCACTCACTCACTCATTTACTCACTCACTCACTTACTCACTCCCTCACTCACTCATTCACTCAATCACTCACTCACTAACACATTCACTCACTCACTCATTTACTCACTCACTCACTTACTCACTCATTCACTCATTCACTCACTCACTCACTCACTCACTCACTCACTCACTCACTCACTCACCCACTCACCCACTCACCCACTCACCCACTCACCCACTCACCCACCCACCCACTCACTCACTCACTCACTCACTCACTCACTCACTCACTCACTCACTCACTCACTCACTCACTCACTCACTCACTCACTCACTCACTCTCTCACTCACTCACTCACTCACTCACTCACTCACTCACTCACTCACTCACTCACTCACTCATTCACTCACTCACTCGCACACTCATTCACTCACTCACCACTCACTTACTCACTCACTCACTCACTCACTCACTCACACACGCGCACACTCACTCACTCACAGATTCCTTACACATATTACCACAATTATTACCTCGATTTTATTTATTTTGAAAAACGTATTATTTACTATATTAATTGTGTTATATTTCGTTAATAATACTTACACTCACCTTCGAACAATGTAAAAATTGGATTTTCGTGAATAAACATATACACACACACACTCACTCACACACTCGCACACTCACTCACTCACTCACTCACTCACTCACTCACACACTCGCACACTCACTCACTCACTCATCACTCACTCACTCACTCACTCACTCACTCACTCACACACTCGCACACTCGCTCGCTCACTCACTCACGTTCAACTTTATCCGAAAATCTTTTTTTGTTTTCCATGATCTCTATCGACTATTGATTTTTTAATCTACACTCAACGATATCCAAATATTGTCACCCCCACCATATTTAAAACACATGTTGAACTATGTGTTATATTTGTGTATACATAAATACCTAACACACACACACGCGCAGACTAACCCACTCACCTACTAACTCATAACCCCCGACAAAGACTAATTTGACGAGTTGACCATGCCCTGCACATTTACATTTGCATTCAAACAAAGGACAAAATACGGCAGGCTATAAAGCAGGAGAATCCAGACAATGCCTACCGCCTTTATTGTATGGCGACACTTGATTTACGTTCATGTTTACCGTCGCATAGCCTGTCAATCAAATGATGACCGCGGGGATCATCGGGGAACAGATAGAGGGGGTCGAGATAGAGGGGGTCGAGATAGAGGGGGTCGAGATAGAGGAGGTCGAGATAGAGGGGGTCGAGATAGAGGGGGTCGAGATAGAGGGGGTCGACATAGAAGAAACTACAGCTCCGCTACCATCCCCGTATCCGCGACCACCTTCCGCAATTTTGAAGAGCCTACGAGTTTCGAGATCTAAGAAGCTATTAACCAGTTGAGATATTGCGGCCGAAGAGTCTCCGCTGGATGAAGGCCACCATGAATTCCTCGACGGTAATCATCGTTGGCAGTCGGGTTCAAAAATTCGCTCAAATCTCCTCCGGAAAGTGCTATAATATTAAAGTTTAAGTGTTGCAGAATTTATTATCAAATATTAATATTAATATACGATATGCTCAGAAAGAGGGAGAAAATAAAGAATAATATTCAGGATTATTATATTAAGTCGATAGCACAATAATTATAGAATTAATATCTTCCCATTGGGTAGCATTTTCGAAACACTTCATGTATAGGCTTATAATATATGTTGCTTATCTATACTAGCATAGAACTGCAATATAACCTTGCAGGAATTCATATCAACATATATAAAAATCACTACTGCCAATCAAACTCTATATATAGTGAACTGTCTTGTATTTAGAGGAAATGCTTTATGAAAAGTTTTATGATAGCCTAAATAAAGAAACACAGTTATGTAAGATTTAATACAATTCGACAAATTCTAGAAAATATTGTTCTTACTGAATTTGATTATTGATCAACAAAGATTGATTTTCATACAGTGATATTAATAATTAGATTGCAACTTTTTATATTGATATTATGTAGTATATTTATATGTTATAATTACATGTTGAAATTTAAATTATAATATCATAAAAAAGGCAAAGAATCTATATTTATTTTATAAATTATACAGAAGTTTTTAGATAAATATTTGAGTTAATAGTTTATATATTTATTTGATATCTATTTATATACTTATTGATATTTATATACATATTTATTACATAATATAGTTTATTAATTTTCAACTTCAATTGAATATTTGAAAATATATCAGTTATATATTATTTATTAACTAAATCATTAATTATTTGTTAAAAATAAATAATAAAAGTTTGTTTAAACCATTTAAAAATGATGGTGTTGTATTGTATTAGTATAGTTACAATGTCGATTGAGTTTTATTTTACATGCAAAGATACATGATTAATCACTCTTAATTATTGAAATACAAACCTACGCTCACATCTATTTCTCTATAGTCATAATTGAAATAAGTGAAGATAGAACAAGTAACATTCATATGAGATCAAACCTAAAGGACTACCCACTACTGCGTTGGTATAGAATGATTATAAACAATACCGGTATGTATACGAAATAATTAATGATACAATGACGAAGTAGATACTGTAGACTATATGTAGTCAGTAATAGCAAAACCCCTTGTACGCTGTACGCTGTACAGTGTACAGTGTACAATGTACACTGTACACTGTACACCTCTTAAAATACCATTATTGACCACATTTATATTGACCTCACATTAGTTTAATGAACAGAAGAAATTATTGATAATTCGAAAATAAAAATAATAATGACAAAAATAATGAATGAATTAAATTGAAATTCAAATGATATTTACAATTAATTAATATCAATATTTAAATTGAATATAAAGGAACTTACAATTACTTGTTTATCTATACAGTATGGTACATAAACAGAGTAATCATATTATATTGTATTGTAGAGTACTTACATAAAATAACAGTCTAAATATATTGTATTTTAATTATTTTAATTGGATGTCATTACTGACAGCAATTCATAACAAATAAGTTTGGAGGTTAAAATTAAATAAATATTAAAAATATATTAAAAAATTATTAAAAATTTGATTGTACCATAATTTTGCAGCATAATGCAGTTCATATATTCTATATGCTGGGTTTTAATGTATTTTATTCCCAATTATCGATATTGAATATATTATGTATATAAGATGTATATAGAGATGTATATAGAGATGTATATAGATATATTACAAATCAGTGGATGAGAACATACTATACTATACTCATACACAGATAGAAACCCCTGCCTCGTATACTATATAGTATATATAACATATTACCCATTTTCTATTTAATAAATTAGTGTAGTTGGGTAGCCATACTTTGATCTTTAGTGTTAATGTATAGCATTTTGTCAAAACCAAACCCGAATCTATAACCAAATCCAAACCTAAACCAAACCTAAACCCAAATCTAAATACAAACATTATAATTATAGAAACATGGCATTAGATTTATAAAATTTTTTTTCAAATCCAAACACAAACCCAAAACTAATCCAAACCTGAATCTAAACTCAAAACATAAACCCAAACTGTAAACTTATAGTGTATACATATAACATGTCATCTAATTTATTTTAATATATTTTTAAAAAACCACACGACCAAACCCAATAATTTTATAAATATTAACAGTAACAAATCAATTTAAACAATATAAATACAAATATTTATGATACACCATTACATTATATTATATTACATCACTACAAATGGGGTTAAGTTTATCTAGATTAAAGGTCAAGGTTATTTGTGTGGTCACTATGGGATCTCAAGGTGAATATTGATTATAGCATAGTAATTTGTTTGTTGGTTATATAATGTGGTTATATAATCTTGGTTACGAAATAATATTACATAATATGATAGTATAATATGGAAGAGAGTATTATTAAATGTCATGAAAATTAAACTAACCAGTCACCTTCACTAAAATAATGATAATATATAATTTACTATAGATGCATAATTTCTTAAATATTATTTCTATAAATAAAAAATAGTATTTGAGATTAAAATATTTTACAAGATATGACATCACTCATGGGAAGCCACATGTATTAAACAGGATGTTACATAATATCTATGTATCTATGTAGTTACATTAAAATATTTTCAACACTATTTTCTATATCATTTAATTTCTCATGAAACATGATGTAACCAGAGATTATATCACTGCATAGCCTATATCATTTTATAGTGAAATATTGACCTTAAAAAATAATGGATCTATGTACTTGAAATATGATGGGTACTATCCTTTCGTTTCACAGTATCTTTGATTAAACTACTAGAAATTATAATCTTTTAACAGGAAATTAAATATAATATATTAACTGAAATTGTTTCAATTTGGCCAGATTCCTTTTATAGATAGAAATATTGTTATTGGAAGAAATATACAATATTGTATTTGTATATAATATACATTGTATATTATACAATAATGAAATGACATTTTGTTTATAACATATGCTATATATAGCCTGTATTATATAATGATTAGTTTGAGATTGAATTATTATACATTTACACTATTGCATTTACTAATATTGTACCTATGTATATAATATATGTATAGTATAGTATACTATATTTCTTAGTAGATTCTTCCAATGTACAGTGTACATTGTACACTGTACATTGTACAGTGTACAACATTGTACAGTGTACATTATAGTACACTGAAATATAGTATCCATTCTACAGTATATAGTATTATATATTGTTATATAATAATTACTGCATACATTATTGCCTACATTACTGCATACTTTATTGCCTACATTACTGCCTACACTACTACTTACACTATTGCCTACACTATATTTTACATATTTTACATACTAATCTATACTATTGCCTACACTATTGACAACAGTATTGCCTACGCTATTGCCTACAGTATTGCCTACGCTATTGCCTACACTATTGCCTACACTATTTCCTACACTGTTACCTACACTATTACCTACGCTATTGTCTACGCTATTGCCTACACTATTGCCTACACTATTACCTACGCTATTGTCTACGCTATTGCCTACACTATTGCCTACACTATTACCTACGCTATTGTCTACACTATTGCCTACACTATTGCCTACACTATTACCTACGCTATTGTCTATGCTATTACCTACACCATTTCCTACACTATTGCCTACACCATTTCCTATACTATTACCTACACAATTGCCTACACTATTACCTACGCTATTGTCTACACTATTGTCTATGCTATTACCTACACTATTGTCTACACTATTGCCTACACTATTGCCTATACTATTACCTACGCTATTGTCTATGCTATTACCTACGCTATTGCCTACACTATTGCCTACACTATTGCCTACACTATTGCCTATACTATTACCTACACTATTGTCTATGCTATTACCTACGCTATTGTCTACACTATTGCCTACACTATTGCCTATACTATTACCTACGCTATTGTCTATGCTATTACCTACGCTATTGCCTACACTATTGCCTACACTATTGCCTACACTATTACCTACGCTATTGTCTATGCTATTACCTACGCTATTGTCTACGCTATTGTCTACGCTATTACCTACGCTATTGCCTACACTATTGCCTACACTATTGCCTACACTATTACCTACTCTATTGCCTACACTATTGCCTACACTATTGCCTACACTATTTCCTACACTTATTGCCTACACTATTGCCTACACTATTGCCTACACTATTGCCTACACTATTTCGCACTCTATTACCTACACTATTTCCTATACTATCAGCTACACTATTGCCTACACTATTACCTACACTATTACCTACACTATTGCCTACACTATTGCCTACACTATTGCCTACACTATTACCTACGCTATTCTCTACGCTATTATCTACACTATTTCCTATAGTATTTCCTACACTATTGCCTACACTATTTCCTATTCTATTTTCTATACTATTACCTATACTATTACCTACACTATTACCTATACTATTACCTACACTATTGCTTACACTATTACCTACGCTATTCTCTACGCTATTATCTACACTATTTCCTATAGTATTTCCTACACTATTGCCTACACTATTTCCTATTCTATTTTCTATACTATTACCTACACTATTGCCTACACTATTATCTACATTATTACCTACACTATTGCCTACGCTATTGCCTACACTATTGCCTATACTATTACCTACACTATTGCCTACACTATTGCCTACACTATTGCCTACATTATTACCTACGCTATTCTCTACGCTATTTCCTATAGTATTTCCTACACTATTGCCTACACTATTTCCTATTCTATTTTCTATACTATTACCTACACTATTGCCTACACTATTGCCTACACTATTGCCTACATTATTACCTACGCTATTCTCTACGCTATTTCCTATAGTATTTCCTACACTATTGCCTACACTATTTCCTATTCTATTTTCTATACTATTACCTACACTATTCTCTATAGTATTTCCTACACTATTACCTACACTATTACCTACGCTATTCTCTACGCTATTTCCTATAGTATTTCCTACACTATTGCCTACACTATTTCCTATTCTATTTTCTATACTATTACCTACACTATTGCCTATACTATTACCTACGCTATTCTCTACGCTATTTCCTATAGTATTTCCTACACTATTACCTACACTATTGCCTACGCTATTGCCTACACTATTACCTATTCTATTGCCTACGCTATTGCCTACACTATTACCTACGCTATTCTCTACGCTATTTCCTATTCTATTTTCTATACTATTACCTACACTATTACCTACGCTATTGCCTACACTATTACCTACGCTATTGATTACGCTATTGTCTACACTATTGCCTACACTATTACCTACACTATTACCTACACTATTACCTAAACCATTGTCTTGTAATACCCGCCGATTAAGATCTAGTAACAGTCTGCTACTATCAAATCAAAAATTTAATCTTGATACCTATGGTAAAAGAAGATTTAGTGTTTCAGCGCCAGTTTTATGGAACAACCTTCCTCTACATTTGCGAAGATGTAATTCCTTCAAAACATTTAAGAAGGCCGTTAAAAATCATCTACTATGCTCAACATGAGATCTTGGATTGACCTTATCCTATGTATCTGTGCTGATTTTATGTGACTACTCCGATCACACCTGCCCAAATGTCAGAGTCCTCTAACTGATTTGATTTTATCATTTAATTCAATTATGATATTATTTGTACTCTCTTTAAAACACAAATGAGAACATATCTATTTGTTATTTTGTGTATAAATAAACTTTTCAATTCAATTCAATTCAATTGTCTACGCTATTATCTACACTATTTCCTACACTATTGCCTACACTATTGCCTACACCATTACCTACGCTATTGTCTATGCTATTACCTACACTATTACCTACACTATTTCCTACACCATTACCTACGCTATTGTCTATGCTATTACCTACACTATTACCTACACTATTACCTACGCTATTACCTACACTATTACCTACACTATTACCTACGCTATTGTCTACACTATTGTCTATGCTATTATCTACGCTATTGTCTACGCTATTATCTACACTATTGCCTACACTATTGCCTACGCTATTATCTACACTATTTCCTACACTATTGCCTACACTATTGCCTACACCATTACCTACGCTATTGTCTATGCTATTACCTACACTATTACCTACACTATTACCTACGCTATTGTCTACACTATTGTCTATGCTATTACCTACGCTATTGTCTACGCTATTATCTACACTATTTCCTACACTATTTCCTACACTATTGCCTACACTATTGCCTACACTATTTCCTATACTATTTCCTATACTATTGCCTATACTATTACCTACGCTATTGCCTACACTATTACCTACACTATTACCTACACTATTTCCTATACTATTGTCTACGCTATTGCCTACACTATTGCCTACACTATTGCTTACGCTATTGTCAGCATGATTGTCAATTATATTACTATTTGAATTAGCAACAAATTGAATTTAAGAAATATGTACTGCACAAATAGACAACACTATCTAGTATACACAAATAAGGGCATGTATGATATCTGTTGAGTACAAAGTAAGACTTCACAAATAACTATATATTATAGAAGTAATTACATAATCCTATGGTACAAATGGATTGCTAAATTGAATTGTTTACTATATTAGAAAGTTATTCTATTTCCAGATAAATATATAATGAAAAATAAAAATAACAATTCCATGAAAATGTACTATACTTGATATTTAATATATGCTAATCTATTATTTTAATATAACCATTGTTATATTATAATCATATTATAGTTGTATATAATTTTGTATGATCTTACATTGACAAAGTTTAATTGTTTATTTAAATAAATCCAATAAAAATACTATTTATAATTTTTCATCTATTTATAGTTTAAATGAGTACATCATCTATTCTGACACTATTATTTATTTGTCTATTTTCTATTTAAATGAGTAAAACACTAAACACCTATATCATCGCTGCCTGCCTCTTACAAACTGCTGAGTCTATATTTATATCTGGTTTAATATTCAATGTTCTTGTTTTTATAGATTTCTTATAAAATACAATTTTTAATAATATATGAAATAAATAAGTGGAAAAAAATGTATTACAAATTTACTTTAAATGAGGTTACAGCTATATTAATATTATTTTAAACTAACAACTTTTTATTAAAATATGAACATATATTGTTATAAAACTATATCATTTACTTATCTAATCAACATCTTGGTTTAAACATCTACCACAAGTGCAAAATTTAAAGAACTTGAATCTAAATATTGACGAATTAAAGATCTTTATCAATAATATTACTACATATCTCATTACAAATTTGTATTCATATTACCCAATGTATTGTGATGTAGTTTGTGAAATTATAATGATCTAGTAGTAGATTAATCCTACAATGTATAGTTATGAACATAATAACACAGATTTAAAAGAG
>OZ038312.1:27705229-27712729 GCA_964035775.1 Osedax frankpressi
ATTCATTATATATATATATTGATAATTCTATAAATTTACTGACAAATAATTACAAAAAATATTTTTAAAATATTAATTCACTATTTAAGTCAAATCATATTTAAAATGTAATATCATATTTAATACCGGATTCTTATAACAATATATAATATATATATAATAAAAATGTATCATCTAAAGTAACTAAACTATCTGAGTTATGATCAATGGGCAGAAATGTATCAAATATGTTATTTAAAAACTTACCATAATAATAAAAACGATTGTAAATTGAGTATACAAAGACCAAAACTTTGGAATATATTAAATATCTATAAAATAACAATTAAAAAAAATATTAAACTAAATTTATTTTTAATTATTTAAAAAAACTATTTAATTATGGAATTGCAAATTGTTTCATTCTCTTGTCTATATAAATAGTATTCAACTATTTGTTTATCCTTAGTGTTTATCTATATAGGTGCATTCTTTTATTGGTTATCTAATATTTATATATATATATATCTTAATTAGTATACAAGTTGTGTATGAAGTCCACTGGGACACATTGTGCAGCTGAAAATTAAACTAATCTCGAGACCTACTTTAATATGGGATTGATATAAGAATGTATGTTTTATATTAAAAAATATATTTAGTTACATATTTGCTTATTTTTTAAAATTTTATTTCTTATATTATTTTATTAATGGCCCTGGCCACTACTTGGTTTTTATCATTTTTATCAACCGAATATTTTAATTAATAATAATAATCAAATAAGTAAATATCATTTGTTTATTTTTTCTTAAATTATTAAGTTATTAATTCGATAAGCACATATTTAGCAACACGCTAAATAGATGTAGTGTATACTTTTTAATTGTACTTTCACTTTAAGTTATGATATGCGTTTCGAGAGGGCTATCGTGTAGATATTACATTGGGTCGTAATTGAAAGAAGTAATTGAGACGGTATCTGTGACGGTTTATTTTACATGCAGCACGCTGTTATACAGTTAGTGTAGCACTGGCCGACGGACACTGTCATACTTTATATACGTAAAGGTGTTATTGACACTGGCCGTCGGACAGTGTCAATAACACCTTTACGAATATAAAGTAAACAATGCATAGAGATACGTAATGGAATGGTCGAAGTTAAAAAGATGGCGGTGACGATATCGACACAGATAAACTTGCTCTATCTACGTATATGTGTGCATATGAGCATACGGTGTACGGTGTACGGTCTTCTGTTATTTGCCAGTATTCCATTGCCGAGATGATAAAGGAGAGTATACTTCCGGTGGTCATCTATTTCTTCTCTGTCGTTAATAAAGTATTTATGGATGGTGGTATTATTGCAGGTGAGTAGGTGGGTATTTGTTAAGGTGAGGTATTTCATTAGGTATCATATAATACATGGTCGTGTAGGGGGTTTTATATTGTTGTGCATCGCTGTATTGAATGCATAGGAATTAGAGGTTTTGGCGAAGTAATAAGATCATTCTAAAGGTCTTCAGTGGATTTATTTGGGCTTTGGGTCCGAATGATGGTTCTAAATATTATACTTTTGAATAGTGCTAACGATGTGAATATGTAGGAGTATCGTTGAGGCACAGTTGTGGAAATGCGTATGGATTTGGTTAGTGAAATATACGGCCATTATTCACTTTAATGCTGTAATTGTTCAGGTTATCCAAAGATGCATTCCTATGATATATTAATGTATTGTAATTCTTTCTCAGATTCGGATTAAATTAAAGTATAATATGAATAATGGTCACTGATAATATAATTATTTTCTTCATTAGCTAAGTGAGGTGAAGTGTCGAAGTTTCTTGTAATATGAATTCTTGTTTATAATTTATACCCAATAACCTAAACATAAATAATAAATACTATCTACAAATATTGCATTGTTTCTCTCAGGTGAATAATATATAGTTAATAAAATATATTTAAAAGTATCGATAGTAATTTCAATTTGTTAAAACAATGTCAAACATATTAATTATGACTACTTTGCTATTTATATTTTGATATAGCAACATCCTACGTTTTTTCTTAAACTATGATATATTTAATTTTAATATATTATAGTTTTGGAAATATTGTTGAGGGTCATTATTTACTGTTAACCATGTTTCTGATAATGTAATTAATACAATGAAAATGTAAAATAAAATACTTATTTGAAGAATTTAGATAGTTCATAAGAGTGTTAAACTGTAAAAGCGACATGAACTGTAGCATATACAGTTTATGTCGCTTATTAACAGGTTAAACACGTTATTAACGACTATACATAAATCTTCGAATGCGATTTTAACCAACTCTATATCCACCTAACCTTACTCGACAAATTATATCCTAACTTAGAATTACACTGTTGACCTATTTATACGACACAACAACGAGAGCCTATTTATGTTAACACGCTATTGATATATAAGTGTGTAATAATTCGTTATGTTAAAAATAGTTCTAAATAATGTTAACATACAATGCACGTCGTATATACAATACATTATATAATAAATAGACCGCTATAATTCTGTAATATTTAATGTCATACTTCTTATTATATAATAATATAGTATGAATTGTAATAAAATAATATTATTAGAATTTAGCTAGTTAATCATGTATCAGATATTCCTTATTTTTAGTAGTTGGTGTTTAGAATGTATTGAACGTGTTTCTCCTGCTGCGAAAGTATATGAACAACTTTAAAACAAAACAAAAGACTTTTGTAACCAAGTGGTTAAAGCTTCTTATGTAATAGAAAACAGATTTGATTAAATATCACACCTAATGAATTACGACATAGTTATCCATAAAATATAAACGTAATGCAATGGAAAATATAGAAATAGTCATTAATTTATTAAAGTGAAAAGAGTAATTGTGAAACTAGAGAAAACCCAGAAAATATTTTAAAAGTATGATTCTGAACAAAACAAATGAGAATTTCTATATTATAACGTATATTATAACGTAAATTATAACGTAAATTATAACGTAAATTATAACGTAAATTATAACGTAAATTATAACGTATATTATAACGTATATTATAACGTAAATTATAACGTATATTATAACGTATATTATAACGTATATTATAACGTATATTATAACGTATATTATAACGTATATTATAACGTATATTATAACGTAAATTATAACGTAAATTATAACGTAAATTATAACGTATATTATAACGTATATTATAACGTATATTATAACGTATATTATAACGTATATTATAACGTATATTATAACGTATATTATAACGTATATTATAACGTATATTATAACGTATATTATAACGTATATTATAACGTATATTATAACGTATATTATAACGTATATTATAACGTATATTATAACGTATATTATAACGTATATTATAACGTATATTATAACGTATATTATAACGTATATTATAACGTATATTATAACGTATATTATAACGTATATTATAACGTATATTATAACGTATATTATAACGTATATTATAACGTATATTATAACGTATATTATAACGTAAATTATAACGTATATTTTAACGTATATTATAACGTAAATTATAACGTATATTTTAACGTATATTATAACGTATATTATAACGTATATTATAACGTATATTATAACGTATATTATAACGTATATTATAACGTATATTATAACGTATATTATAACGTATATTATAACGTAAATTATAACGTATATTTTAACGTATATTATAACGTAAATTATAACGTATATTTTAACGTATATTATAACGTATATCATAACGTATATTTTAACGTATATTTTAACGTATATTATAACGTAAATTATAACGTATATTATAACGTATATTATAACGTATATTATAACGTATATTATAACGTATATTATAACGTATATTATAACGTATATCATAACGTATATTATTACGTAAATTATTACGTATATTATAACGTATATTGTAACGTATATTATTACGTAAATGATTACATAAATTATTACGTATAGTATAACGTATATTATAACGTATATTATAACGTATATTATAACGTATATTATAACGTATATTATAACGTATATTATAACGTATATTATAACGTATATTATAACGTAAATTATAACGTAAATTATAACGTATATTATAACGTATATTATAACGTATATTTTAACGTATATTATAACGTATATCATAACGTATATTTTAACGTATATTTTAACGTATATTATAACGTAAATTATAACGTATATTATAACGTATATTATAACGTATATTATAACGTATATTATAACGTATATTATAACGTATATTATAACGTATATTATAACGTATATCATAACGTATATCATAACGTATATTATTACGTAAATTATTACGTATATTATAACGTATATTGTAACGTATATTATTACGTAAATGATTACATAAATTATTACGTATAGTATAACGTATATTATAACGTATATTATAACGTATATTATAACGTATATTATAACGTATATTATAACGTATATTATAACGTATATTATAACGTATATTATAACGTATATTATAACGTATATTATAACGTATATTATAACGTATATTATAACGTATATTATAACGTATATTATAACGTATATTATAACGTATATTATAACGTATATTATAACGTATATTATAACGTATATTATAACGTATATTATAACGTATATTATAACGTATATTATAACGTATATTATAACGTATATTATAACATATATTATAACGTATATTATAACTTATAACTTAATATTATGTTGTATGTTATAACATATATGACTTATATTAACGTATAAGTAGAATGAATATTATATCAAATTACTAATATTAAATATCATACGCTGAAGATGTTCAATTATATTTAGACTTTGATGACAATGGCTCGCAGGAAATTGAACAACTACTGATACAATTGAAAATACAAACATTATTACAAATAAACTATGACTGGCTAACCTTTGAAAAACTGATACATTACCTAATACGTATATGTATTAGACATGTTAATAAATCCCAATGGCTTCTCACAACAACACACTCTTGATATTTCTTTAAAGAGTAAATACTTTCATCTAAAGTAATATAATGGAAATTCTACTACCTCACCGCAACTTTGGGACAACCTACCGAAATATCCAGGGTATGCGATACAGAGCAAAACTAAATTATCATTACATGTGTTTAATATCAAATTATAATGTTATTTTTAACGATATAAGAAATTTGTTTTACATCAAATATGCTTTTTAAAAGCTTATTTTAATAGTATATTAAAAAAGTATGACTAATCATACTATATAGGCTTATAACTAATTACACTAGATAGGCTTATAACTAATCACACTAGATAGGCTTATAACTAATCACACTAGATAGGCTTATGACTAACCACACTAGATAGGCTTATAACTAACCACACTAGATAGGTTTATAACTAACCACACTAGATAGGCTTATAACTAACCACACTAGATAGGCTTATAACTAACCACACTAGATAGGTTTATAACTAACCACACTAGATAGGCTTATAACTAACCACACTAGATAGGCTTATGACTAACCACACTAGATAGGCTTATAACTAACCACACTAGATAGGCTTATGACTAACCACACTAGATAGGTTTATAACTAACCACACTAGATAGGTTTATGACTAACCACACTAGATAGGCTTATGACTAACCACACTAGATAGGCTTATGACTAGCCACACTAGATAGGTTTATAACTAACCACACTAGATAGGCTTATAACTAACCACACTAGATAGGCTTATAACTAACCACACTAGATAGGTTTATAACTAACCACACTAGATAGGTTTATGACTAACCACACTAGATAGGCTTATAACTAACCACACTAGATAGGTTTATAACTAACCACACTAGATAGGTTTATGACTAACCACACTAGATAGGCTTATAACTAATCACACTAGATAGGCTTATAACTAACCACACTAGATAGGCTTATAACTAACCACACTAGATAGGTTTATGACTAACCACACTAGATAGGCTTATAACTAACCACACTAGATAGGCTTATAACTAACCACACTAGATAGGTTTATGACTAACCACACTAGATAGGCTTATAACTAACCACACTAGATAGGTTTATGACTAACCACACTAGATAGGCTTATAACTAACCACACTAGATAGGCTTATAACTAACCACACTAGATAGGCTTATAACTAACCACACTAGATAGGCTTATAACTAACCACACTAGATAGGCTTATAACTAACCACACTAGATAGGCTTATAACTAACCACACTAGATAGGTTTATAACTAACCACACTAGATAGGTTTATAACTAACCACACTAGATAGGTTTATAACTAACCACACTAGATAGGTTTATAACTAACCACACTAGATAGGCTTATAACTAACCACACTAGATAGGTTTATAACTAACCACACTAGATAGGCTTATAACTAACCACACTAGATAGGCTTATAACTAACCACACTAGATAGGCTTATAACTAACCACACTAGATAGGTTTATGACTAACCACACTAGATAGGCTTATGACTAACCACACTAGATAGGCTTATAACTAACCACACTAGATAGGCTTATGACTAACCACACTAGATAGGCTTATAACTAACCACACTAGATAGGTTTATGACTAACCACACTAGATAGGCTTATGACTAACCACACTAGATAGGCTTATAACTAACCACACTAGATAGGTTTATAACTAACCACACTAGATAGGTTTATGACTAACCACACTAGATAGGCTTATAACTAACCACACTAGATAGGCTTATGACTAACCACACTAGATAGGTTTATAACTAACCACACTAGATAGGCTTATAACTAACCACACTAGATAGGTTTATGACTAACCACACTAGATAGGCTTATGACTAACCACACTAGATAGGCTTATAACTAACCACACTAGATAGGCTTATGACTAACCACACTAGATAGGCTTATAACTAACCACACTAGATAGGCTTATGACTAACCACACTAGATAGGCTTATAACTAACCACACTAGATAGGCTTATGACTAACCACACTAGATAGGCTTATAACTAACCACACTAGATAGGCTTATGACTAACCACACTAGATAGGCTTATAACTAATCACACTAGATAGGCTTATAACTAACCACACTAGATAGGCTTATAACTAACCACACTAGATAGGCGTATGACTAGCATCAGTTGTTTTTTTACTTATTTTTTTTGACGCAATTTTATATTTAATTATTTACTTCTTATTTTCATATCATTTCAAACATATTCATATTCATAAACATTACAATTTAATTAATTACTACTTCATATGTTCTTCATGGGCCAAGAGCGTGTTTTATAAATATATATTATATTTTCAGAATTATTATATAGTTTTCTAATCTGTTATTTATAATTATATATGTATATCTTTATTTCCGGTAACTTGTTGACATTATTGAAACAA
>OZ038312.1:27717729-27781542 GCA_964035775.1 Osedax frankpressi
ATTCTTGTTTGTTATATTATCGATAGCCTCTAGCTATCGATATGTTTTACTTTCTATTTTTGGTATATAAATGATCATTATATTATGGACGGTAATTATTGGCCCTGTATAAGTGTGTAAATGTATTTATTATTACGACTAGATCTAATGTGTTGCATTTTTCATCAAGGAATTAATAAAGATCGTTTAATATATTTTAGTGAACACCACCGAGTTTGGATTGATATTGAAATCATCTAGAATTATGAAGCAGAATTCGTCGTTTAGTTGATTTGGTATATCGTGTGTGGTTTATAAAGTGTTGGGACTCAGTAAAGTAGTATTGATCTGAGCTCGGATGGCATGCTGGGTATACTCTTAGATATATCTCAACGTTTGGCCGGAGTTCAATCGAGTAAAGTGCATTATCATATTAATTATTAATATATATACTGGAGTAGTCAAATAATGATAAAGGAGATTTCTTATTAATTTACTTCTCAATAGGTAATATATTAAGTATATTTATGAAACAATATTAATAAGAATATTAGAGCATGAATGGTCTTTATCAGTCGTAAGTATCAAATTTTACCATTTGAATATGATTAGTAATAATTATATTTATAATAATAGTTATATGTTTAATCATTTATAGGTTTAATAAGTTAGAATAATTTCTACAAACATTTAGTGAATTTCTGTAGTTATTTATTATTTTAATTTTTCCTTAAATATTTAGTAGATTTCTGTAGTTATTTATTAATTAATTTAAATGTTTGCATATATTAATATATTATTTTAGACATTTAACAACGGTTTTTTATTTTTTGTTTTATTACATATAAGCGATATATAATTAATAGGCATTTAGTTTTATTTATCAGTTAAACAAGTATTTAGTTTTTATCGTCATTGAAATCATTAATTGTACATCGACTTGTAATTGATACATCATTTCTGGAAATTATGATAATAGGAAATAGGCCTACATTATGGTAAGTTATTTTTTGAATGAGTTATGCTTAGACAGCGATTTGAAAATACGACTGATATAGTGATTTTAAGTATATAATATAATTTTGATTATAATTTTAACGATTAAATTTAATTAAAAAATCACAATTTGTGGTAAATATATATAAAATATACAGTGTTAGTAAATTTACAAATTTGTTAAACGATTCTATTGAGATTTATTATATATATACTCATCGTACATGTTAATATACGCATACTCAGTATTCAATATACTCAATATTGGGCCTGAATATTGGGCCTGAATATTGGGCCTGAATGTAAGACATCGCTGAGGCTTCACATAAAGATCGTTGTCAATGTTACAAGATCAGAAGTCTAGATCTTTCAATTTCTCTTCAAATTTAATTGTGCATTATTTTTATTATGATATTAATTTTAATGTAATACTAATAATAGTTACGTATTATGCAAGTTATGTAAAAAAAAATCCTATGATTATAAATTATACTTTATATATATATATATATATATATATATATATATATATGTATATAGACGTGTATATATATATATATATATAAATATATATAATAATAATATACATAGCTATATTACTTATAACATAGCAATATTTTTAATTATAATTAATAATAATATGTTATTTATAAGTGTACATTTAAATAATATTCTATAATATAATATTATATTATATATAACTACAATGGCTCGATGTATATATTTTATTGTATATATATATTATAAACAGTCTGTATACATGGTCTTATAATATGTAATATACAATGTATAAGTAAGTATATCATACTTCCGGTGTAATATGTGGTACAGATACGAGTGCGCTGCGATAAATTGTTATAAATCCGTCAAATTCTCATCACCGTATGCTGTATATATATATATATATATATATATATATATATATATATATATATATATACTGTATATATGTATACATATACTGTATATATATATAAATATATTTTCAAAATTAAAATAATTGTTTAATATGAATATTAATGATCTTGAATACATTTAGGATTAAACCACAAAGATAATGAATAATAACGAGTTTCGGACAAATGCGACATAATAATACGATTTTTATTATATGCGTCGGTAGTTATATAATTAGGAGAGTATATCAAATACATACATATATATATAGTAAATTAGAACTGCATACAAATATGCCGTTAAATAATTAATATAAGTCGTATCATGTAAACTAAATTAGAACTGCATATAAATATGCCGTTAAATAATTAATTTATATTAATTTATACCCGCGTTATTATGTAATGCAATGCTGGTTATGACCTAACCCGGATGAACAAAATGTTATCATATTACATAACACTGTACACGTTATGTCATACACTGAATACAACTAATAACACCTATAATTAAAAGCGAAATTACCCAACATGCACGAATGACTTCCGCTTATTAAATTAGTTTAGGCTATTTGTGCGGAATATTAATATATTTATTAATACTGATGATATATATATATATATATATATATATACTTGTGTAGCTCCACCTGAATGCTTTGGTTGCTACATCATTCGGGTGTTATTAGCTTATATAGGAAATATATATATATATATATATCGTATAGAATATGAGCGAATTTTAATTCAGATGTGTATCGACGTTCTAGTTTCCTGCTCTCTTGGTTAACGATTGCGACAATTAAACCGGAATCCGCTACGACTAACGTCCGCGAAATCATCGTAGCTATAAATAGACATGCGCCCGCATCCGAGTATATTTATTGATCGCGACGGCTGTCCAGCGACGCCCGCCACGCGTCGAATTTTTCATATCCATTTGCTCGCCGATAGATTTCTTTGGATCATCGCGTTTTCTCTGTCTAGTTCTAACAAGGTCAGTGACGCTTCCCTTGTACGTGTATAGTGGTTGACTCGGGAACATCCACACTTGTGCATCGAACAAACCCGATTGTTGTTTCTCTTTCACCGTATGCACAATATCGAGTTATGTAGACCACACTAAATCCTCGAACAATCATGAATTGCTGTACGACGTACGCCTGGAGAACTTGACCCACCTGACCAGAACATTAAGTGTAATTATTAACTATAATTTAGAAAAATAAATGAGTTATGTAGGATTATAATAGGTTATATAGGATACAAATTTTCAAAATTAAGAAAAAATTTTTGGCAAAATTATTCCCCAATTAATGAAATGGATTATTTTCTGGTATTAGAATTTTTACAGACAGTACTCCTTGAGATATACACTGTATATATATATGTGTATACGCTCCGTTAGCTCAATTGTAGCATATACAATGTGCTCCACCGGTAGTCCTCGCGACATGACATACACTGCACACTGTATAATGTACAGTATACAGTGTACACTGTACAGGTGTTCATGTAATATCTATTACTATGTTCGAGAACACTCGTATACCCTTCAGCTTTGACGTGTAATAGTATAATTTACAGCACACCTATTTAAGTTATTAATCATCGGTCAGTAATTTGTTTATATATTCACTATAGTGTAGAAATTAGAGGTTCAAATTTAAACGTTTATCGATTATAGAATTTCAAATAATTTCCCAATATTTATAAATATCATACAATTGCAATAAATCGTACTCTATATTTTTGAAAACATTTTCTTTTAAGAATTATTTAAATATCACAATTTAACAAACCATTGCATGTTAGGAGGTGTAATTATATATGTAATACATATAAGAGATGTATGAAATAGAATATAAATAAATGGTAACATTAATTTAATTCTCCTTTCAAAATAATTATCTATAAAGCATTATCATCAATTAACCAATATATAGATATATTACAATGTAGTAGCATAATTCAATAGCGTAATTACGTAACATATTAACCAATATGTAGATATATTACAATGTAGTAGCATAATTCAGTAGCGTAATTACGTAACATATTAACCAATATGTAGGTATATTACAATGTAGTAGCATGATTCAGTAGCGTAATTACGTAACATATTAACCAATATGTAGGTATATTACAATGTAGTAGCATAATTCAGTAGCGTAATTACGTAACATAAATCAGTAGCGCAATGAAATAGAGTAATTCAGTAGAGTAAATCAGTATACAAATATAGTAGCATACTTCGGTGGAGTAAATATGTAGTGTAATTCATTAGTGTAATTCATTAGTGTAATTCATTAGTGTAATTCAGTATCATGACGATATAGTATAATGCAGTGGGATAATACAGTTGCTATTCTTGTAGCTTAATGAAGTATCGTAATTCAGTAGCGCAAAATCACATACTGTATTATGATATAGAGTAATGCATTATCGTAACGAGCTAGTGTAATGAAATAGTGTAATTAATTAGTGCTTTAATATATATATTTATATTAATATATATATTTATTATATACTAAAATTTATCATATTCTATTCTTCTGTTCGAATTATGCCAGTCCCCGACGTATGACATCAATGCAGATCCGCCTGTCTTCTCTTTACTTAGTGACCCCTCGTGACCTCGGTTCAATTTCGAGCCGTATGCTACCTGCACGAATATAACCTCAACATTTCGTAACATCTACACCGCTATTGCCACAAAGCTATGCCGACGTTTACGTTGCTGATGTCGGCCGTACTGCTCTGCCTGAACCCCGTGTTGTGCCACGGACAGCACTCCAGTCAGCACTCCGGCCAGCACTCCGGCCACCACTCCGGCCACCAACACGTATCTAGATCACAGCAAGCTAACGAGGACGTCTTTCACGATAAGAAGGTATCCGGGGACGCCGAGTTAGTGTATGCTTGAGCTGGTGCCTGGTTTTCTCTCGTACATTCGCATATCATATGTAAATGAATGCGGTACAAATGACGTAATTATACATAAGAACGTTAATTAATGTGTATAGCGATGTAAGAAATAACTAAATAACCAGCACTACCATATGCCGCAGACATTATATAAGTACATCATATACAGCTATTGCATATCTCCTCTATTCTATACCGTTGCTATGGACTACGAATAATATTCACTTACAGGCACATAAAGGAGCATTACGAAGGTCAACTAAATTTTAATGAAACGGAAATGTCTCCTGAAGAATTGGAGTTCCACTACTTCAAGTAAGTTTTGTGGTGAATCTCATATTTCTTTTGAATTCATTAAAACTCAAAACACATGTTAATGTTTATCAAAAAAGTCTAAGTAAAATGGATATATTTAAAACTATTATTAACTATATATGCTATGTAGTCATAGCATATATAGTTAGCTAAGGTATATACTTCTATGTATGGCTTATTTTAGTTAAGAATACAATATATAAATATGCATACTAATATACTAATGTAATATATATTATTTAGCTATCATATGTATAATATAGAATAATATCACATTGTTATAATAGTCTACACACTAATACATTACTTTACATATTATTTGATCACGATTCCCCTAATATTAAGAGAAATAACTATTTACCAAACACAAGTTTAAAACAAACAATTTCATATGGTTCAGCAAAGTGTACATTTGTAGGATATATATATTTATTGGTAGTAGTTTATATATAAATGAATTATATATATATATATATATATATATATATATATGAATTATATATATATATATATTACAGAGCTTAGGTGTTATTTTTATTAGAAGATTTAACTATTATACAAGTTATATAATTATTTCAATATAAAATAAACATAATTTATATTTAATATAAATAAATAAATGTTCACTTTTATATATAATAAAAAACACTAAAATGATCTGGATGGTGTGAATCTAACATTATATAACTCAACCTCAATGGATACATACGTAACATAGTATGGTATACAATATAGAAGGCCATTGCCCGTCGGTCATCTTCTAGTTAGATTATTTCCGACTTTTTAAAATATCATTTGAATCGTATGTAGCTTGTAACAAGCGATTTTGAGTAATTTTCTGTTATCTATTATTTAATAATTTATGCCATGTTTATCTTGTGTATACATGCAATGCATATTATACATATATGCTGTCTAAGATAAATACATATGCTTATTAAATAATAATTGTTTATCCTTCAGATTATCATTTACAAGTAGGTTGTACAAATACTTTTCTTTTTATTATTGCTTTATGATAACGAAATTTATGATTATATACATTATAAAACTATTATTAACAATAAACGTATCATATAAATATACTTTTATAACAAATTAATGGTTAGATGAATATCCGGTTATGTAATTAATACCAATAAATGAATACAATCAATAATATAATATAGATTATATATTACTGATCTTTGAAAAAAAATTTTCCCCTGCAATATGTAAATAATTGCACCATTCATGTAATCCATTGTGTAGAGTATATTTATACTATACATGACATAATACGAAATGCAACAAATGTGTTCGTTTGAATGATTGTAATAATTATTTATAATATAAATGAAAATGTTTATAAATTCTTAATTTAATGATTTATTGTTGAATACATTGCAGTTTAATCAGCAAACAGAATGATGTAAGAGTTTTATAAAATCCTGTTGAGTATCTACAGAATAAAAATAATTTTAAAGTAATTATTTAATGTAAAAAATAAAATGATCTGTATTGTTTGCTGATAAGTTCTAATATAGAGTATTTTCATCATATAGGGAATATAACAGAAGATTTAGTTTTATGTAATTTTCTATGAAGTAATCCATTTAAAAAAAATAAAGTTATAAATTCACAATTTAAATCTATAGAAGTCATATTAGTTTTATTTAATTATTTTGGTTTTTTGAATATTAGATGATATTGATAATTCTAAATATACATGCGTATATATATGTTAAACTATTTTACAATACCACTTGTCATTCTTTTAGACAACATGATTTTGACAACAACACCAAACTGGACGGATTAGAGATCTACAAAGCTCTGACCGATATAATTCCGTATAATTCAGAGGAGTTAGAAAAAATAAGAGATCCTTCCGAAAGAAGAACACGTCAAGAGAAATATTACTCTGGTTTACAAATTCACGTTTTACAATAAAACTACGATGAAATAATTGATATGTATTGATAAATATCATAAAAGGTGGTAGTCAATTCAAACCACATACGTTAAGATATGATGTATATAATACGTTTGATCTGGATTTCACATAAACTTATACTATCTAGTACATAGGTGAATAACTACAAGTAATAATTTCAACTCCGCTTTAATCAACAGACATCGTCGACGCCGTTTTGAAGGAAGATGACCTGGATAACGACGGTTACTTGACCTATGTGGAGTACGTGGTGGCAAGACGAAGGGGCGAGGCACAGCAACAACAACAGAAATACAAAGACAATAAAGAACTATAGAATATTCATTAACACAATCATATTAGGAAGTCCGTCGTTATTACAAATATTCATATATAGAAGATTATATAATTGTAACTATAAGTATATAATAGTAAATGTCTAATTTTAACAATAGAATTGAATATATTGAAACATCCTCATTAGAAACTAGTTGTTGACTTAAGTTTCATTTCACTATATTTAAAATAAATTTAACTTCAAAATATAGAGTTCAATATCCTCTTTATTTTAAATATAGTGAAATGAAACTTTAGTCAACAACTAGTTATTATTATTTATGATATTCAAAGGTAAATATTACCATTATAGTAAGTAATAATTAATATCCTTTATTTTCAACATCTAATTCTAAATTTAAGTTGAGCACTTTTGGGACTGTAAATATTTATTTATCGTAATATTCGTTCAATTTTTATTTTCATAAGGATACAATCCTTGTATTAATATTGCAATATCATTATATAATGTTATATAATTATTTTTTATGCTAATCATTTTGTATATTTGTGTATTGTTCAAATGAGATTACTCTATCAATATTTACTAAATTTCTGAGCAGAAAATCTTTACAAGGGTATTAAATAATCAAATGCATTTATAATTTATATCACAGGCTAGGTCCTATCCTTAATGTTTAGTTAAATTTCCGTTTATTAAATATTGTCATGTGAAACAGAAACAACCCAAGGTTGCGTAAGAACAAATATATTTTCTTTCTATTCATTATTTTTTTAACAATCAAATGAATATTATACACACGATTATAATGTATTATATATTAAAGTGAAATAAATGAACAAATTATTTTAGTATGAATTAAATATTTATATTACAATCATATAAATGTGCATAAAAAAGCAATTGGCATATTAAATAAAATTGCAAAACAATCGATAACAAATAAATAAAGTGTAAAACAGATTTTTTTGGCCTCTCGGAAACAATGAATACAAAAATGGAAAATTATATTTGCTAATCTGAACAAGGGAAATAATTGGTATCATAGAGTGATAACAACAATAAGATGGGGTTCTAATTTACCAATGAAGATGTCAAACATAGAGATATAAAATATAGATATGATCGTACTTAATGTAATGTAGAGTAGATCAACTTAATATAAAGACCCAGTTAGTTATAAATGTAATAAGAAATGAAAGTTAAATTAATTTACGCTTTCTAAAATTGAATCCTTGGTTTCACATTAACTACGCATGATAATATAGGTATGATAATTTATAATCATTATAAACTTGGTTGTGGTTTAGGCATTTCAGGAATAGTAACGTATTTACCTGTTGAGAAGTTTTTAAATCAAATTAAATGCAATGTTAAATTATAAATTAACGTTGGTTTACAAATTTTATGATACCAATAATAGTTCATTATTTTTAATAATTATTTTGGTTTAATTTTTGAATTGCTAAATATTTTACAATAAATACAAACGCAGTTCTTTGGAAATCGCTGAAATTTTATCAAGTTTAGAAACTATCCATGGACCACCTTGTCTGAAGAAAAAAGAATATATTAAAAAAGAGGAGTTGAGGTTAGGATGTTGTATATATAAATATTACACTGATAATATATTAATTCCTTATTAAAATTATAATGTTTTTATAAACTTTCTTCTTTTATTAAGGGCACAGGAATTAATAAAAATAAAAATATATGTAAAAAAAATAATATTTAATATGTTATTTATTACTTGCGAAAATTTCAGAATTCAATTCAATTTAGAAATACAAAAAAATGCACTTTTTAATCATTGATTAATTAGATAGTAATCCATCATTGAAAAATTGTAAAAATTATTTTATAATTATTTACAATTTATTTACATCAGAAATATAAATATCATATTAGTAAACTAATAATATATGATGAAATTTAAAAACTGAATTATTTATTATTATCCATATTCTTTGGTTAGTGTACATATGTATGGATTATGTGATTCTAAAAGCTGATCAGATAGCTTGAAAAAATAGAAATCATTTTTTAAACATTCAATATTCTCATTCAAACTGTTAACTACTCACCATACAAACATCTTTTACATACTAATTTCATTTTACTTTTCAGCATTTAGTTATATTAATTTATATTAGTTTTATTATAATCATATTATATTATATATTTGTTACTTTTGATTTTGTTACTTTGAATTTATATAAATTATTTTTAAAATGCTAAGATCAAATAAACAAAATCAACACCTGAGAAAGATAAGACTGAATATTATATTATATTTTATTATTCTATATATATTCACATGTATATGGCAAGAGGAGATGAGTATGAACCCGGAGAAGGCTTATAAATATACATGATTTTAGTTATTTTTGTTATTCTCAATAATAGATTACAATACCTCAATAGTAGATTACAATACCTCATTAGTAGATTACAATACCTCAATAGTAGATTACAATACCTCATTAGTAGATTACAATACCTCAATAGTAGATTACAATACCTCATTAGTAGATTACAATACCTCATTAGTAGATTACAATACCTCAATAGTAGATTACAATACCTCATTAGTAGATTACAATACCTCAATAGTAGATTACAATACCTCATTAGTAGATTACAATACCTAAATAGTAGATTACAATACCTCAATAGTAGATTACAATACCTCAATAGTAGATTACAATACCTCAATAGTAGATTACAATACCTCATTAGTAGATTACAATACCTTAATAGTAGATTACAATACCTTAATAGTAGATTACAATACCTCAATAGTAGATTACAATACCTCATTAGTAGATTACAATACCTTCCCCCTAATACGTCTATTGCATGAACAGAACCCTCCACTAATCGCATGATCTGGTTGACAACACTTCTCGAATGCTACACCTACTCCTTAAGTACCGCACCTAAAGATAGCCACGCCCCTTTCCAACCTCTTTTCGCGACTGAGAACATCCATGGAAACTAAGGCATCGATGCAGTTATTTAGTTTCGCCAGAGATATAACTTCGAGATACTGCCAGTCATCTTGTTTTTGGGCGATGGTGGGGAGGGAGGTGGGGAGGGAGGTGGGGAGGGAGGTGGGGAGGGAGGTGGGGAGGGAGGTGGGGTGAGAGGTGGGGAGGGAGGAGGAAGAAGTGTGAATGGTGGAGGTAGAAGCAGGTATCGAGAGTGAAGAGGGAGTTCGAGAGAGGGAAGAGCTGGACGTAGAATCGTTGTCTGGTGGACTGACTTTCGATTTAGTTATAAGGGAAAGAGAAGTTCTTCCCTTTGGTGTCCTACGCCTTTCGGCTCTCTGGAGAATGTAATGCATTACGTAAGCTTGAATTTGACGCGCCAACGGCTTCGGGGGCGAAGGCAATGGACGACCTTGGATATGGTCTGGACGCTGTAGCAAGAACTGACAGGTCATCTGAAGAGGGGAGATACAGGGTGGGAATTAGAGGTGTAGGGGTGTAAGGGTAGAGATGATGAGGGTATAAAAAGGGGTCAATGGTCAAAGGTAAATAATTAAGGAGTTTTTGAGAGTAATTGAAACTGGCATCAATAAATGTTTGGAGAATTATTAGATTTCGTGATTACTTAAATTACAGATATTAGGCAATTGCAGAAGGAACTGGTCTGTCTGGCGGTAGAGAGGACAGGCAACGTTGTAGAGGCAACTGATCTAGTTACAGGTGAATTTTGACAGTGAATTTTTACCTACCCAAACACTAAACGACGTACGTAAAAGTTTAGGAACGAGTGTAGCCTGGAAAATACACGCGAGAGAAAATTTGGTAAGTAAAAATGTGGTATTCGGCGATGGGGCAAATCCGCCTGCAAGTAATTCTTGACCACCGTGGTCAAACTAACCGCGTACGACAAAAGAAACGGTTGAAACATGTCGGAGAGGAAGCGAGTTTGATCGCTGCGACAGAACTTGTAAGAAATGAAGTTGTCCTTATCGCTATGGTTACTAGGTTGGTTAAATGCCCCGGAGTGCATCAGAGTTAGCACAGCTCTACGAAAGTCCTGCAGGGGTAATGAGGTGACGGGGGCGATGGGGTGCAATTTAAGGGGAGAGAACGGGAGGCGGTCGGTGGCTTTCTAAGAATTTAGCTCCGTATCTAAAAAGAAGAACCTTCGTAGAGTCTTCCTTCTTGAAGATGAATTCCTTTTGGAAGAGAGTACGTAGAAAGCTGTAGCCCTTGTACAAAATCTCTGTATACGATATGCTATGTATACGATATGCTGTATGGGTGTGGGTGGGGTGTGGGTGGGGGTGTCGGTGGTGGGGGTGTCGGTGGGGGTGTGGGTGGGGGTGTCGGTGGGGGTGTCGGTGGGGGTGTGGGTGGGGGTGGTGGGCTGCATTAGAGCATGGTAGGCAGGCTTCGCTAACCAGAATCCAGTGTAGAAGTTGCATTCTGCACAATAGTGGAAACAAGACCCACGTGTTGGAACACGTGAAGGAGTTGGTTACGATAGGAAGC
This sequence comes from Osedax frankpressi, assembly GCA_964035775.1. Lineage (NCBI taxonomy): Eukaryota > Metazoa > Annelida > Polychaeta > Sabellida > Siboglinidae > Osedax > Osedax frankpressi. The sequence continues at coordinate 27,729,562 of OZ038312.1, forward strand.
TAAAGCAAGGCAAGCTGCAGATCTGGACACCAGTTGTTCTTTGACAGCTAGGGGGCATGGGGCATAGGTGAAGTTATGAGGGGCTAGACAACTAGTGGCAACTAGGTGGAGTTAGTGGACACACTACCCATTACCCACTACTCACTACCCACTACCCACTACCCACTACTCACTACCCACTACCCACTACTCACTACTCACTACTCACTACTCACTACCCACTACCCACTACTCACTACCCACTACCCAATGCCCACTATCCACTACCCACTACCCACTAACCACTACCCACTACTCAGTACTCATCAACTCACCAACTAACATTGTGGAGTAGTACTGCTGACAGGTTTCAGTTTAATCACACCTCCATCTGTGACATTTAATACATTCGAATGCAATGCCAGGTAGTGCTTCATAATACTGCTGTCAGTGGCGTCAGCTGTTGGAAGCAAACAATAAAGTGATAAAAACATCAAACTAATAGAAAATTCATAAAATGATAGACCTACAAAGATCATAAATATAATACTGAGGTTTTCTAATACATTGTTTAATTTCTTGTAATCCCATAACCCGATTAATCTTGCAAACACTAAATTATTGATTTCAAAGATAATCTAATATTTTAATTTTTAAAATATTAAATATTTTTTTTATCTTCTGAAAATTCTATTGAATGTAATATAAGATATTATCTTATTTATGATTGTTATTGAAATAATAGATTTTAATAAATTAAACAAATGCTATTATATAAACTATATATTCCATTATAGGGATTATTAATATATTGATACATGTGAATTGGTAGGAAGTTAAAAAAATGTAATACTACATTGAAAATAAGAATTAAGAATAATTAAGATTAAGATTTATGAATTATAACATACTTAATTGTATTGTTTAAGATTAAGATTTATGAATTATAACATACTTAATTGTATTGTTTATATGAACAGTTATTTCAAACAGACACGTTATTAAATATTAGAACTCAACTCTGTTAAGGGGATGTGCGGGTGTGGAAATTTTAGAACAATTTAATTTTTTTTATTATATAAAATAAAAATTTAGTCAATTTTCTATTATATGTTAAAATTTCAGATTTTAAAATTGAATAAAAACATTCAAATGACGTATTTTAAAGTCAACTCTAAGCAAATATTATTGATTATTTATGTAAATTTCTTTAATTTTTGAATAAATTAGTTCAATTAAACTTTATATTTGGTTAATTTAAGGTTTAACGATTTTTATAATATTAAAATTAAATTAAAGTTTAAAATTCAATGTTTATATTTATAAAAGGTCAAAGGGTTTACTTTTCCTATTATTTCATTGCTTATGAAGGTAGAAGCTAGTAAGAGGGTTGTAAAATGATCATATGATTTTATAAGGTAACAAAGTAAGTCTAGTCATGAAAGTAGGAGGTCTAGAAAGGTACAGTCATTGCATTATGGGAGTGGCAAATTTTAGATTTTTTATATTATATTTATTCATATATATTATATATTTTAATGTTATTTATTTACTATTATAACTATATATATATGTATGTTATATATATATATCTATTTCATTAAATAATATTATAACATATTAATTTTACTTTTAATTTTAAATAATTTCAAAATCAAACTTTAAATGTAACTTTCTCAGTATTTTGAATTTCTAGACTAAAAATCCGATATATTTTTAGTTTACAGTTCGTTTTCGATAATATTTTCACAGAATGTTTATTATAGATACACCTAAAATAATTGTGTTCAACATTTTTAGAATTGTTTTAAAATATTTTGAAAATTTGTTGAAAAATATATTTAAATTTTGTTCATAAATATTTTTGGTAATATTATATTTTTGCAAAATGTTGAATACAATATTTGTAGATTTGGGTTTCCTTATTATAATGCAATTCATTTCGTATAAATCCCAAATATATTCAATGACATAACCGAATTAGCGTAAGAGTAAAATCCCTATTCTTTTACATTGGATCAATTCTACCCGAAGATAACATTAATCTAAAAAGCCTTTAAAGTTTGATGAGTGTTTCGGCAAAGATTATTATAAATATAGACATCTTATCATATTAGTCTTAGAAGATCATTATAAACATAGACATCTTATCATATTAGTCTTAGAAGATAATTATAAACATAGACATCTTATCATATTAGTCTTGGAAGATCATTATAAACATAGACATCTTATCATATTAGTCTTGGAAGATCATTATAAACATAGACATCTTATCATATTAGTCTTGTATGATCATTATAAACATAGACATCTTATCATATTAGTCTTGTAAGATCATTATAAACATAGACATCTTATCATATTAGTCTTGTAAGATCATTATAAACATAGACATCTTATCATATTAGTCTTGTAAGATCATTATAAACATAGACATCTTATCATATTAGTCTTAGAAGATAATTATAAACATAGACATCTTATCATATTAGTCTTGTAAGATCATTATAAACATAGACATCTTATCATATTAGTCTTGGAAGATTATTATAAACATAGACATCTTATCATATTAGTCTTGGAAGATCATTAAACCCGGCCAGTTCACGTAAGCAGCAAGATTCTTTGCTGCAAGTCTCAGACTATTCACTTTAATCATTAATTCGTGCGTTTCCATTGAAAGGTCTAAAAAGAAGGCAACGATAAACATTTACACTGAAGATATTCAACAATAATTTCTAATTCATTGAAATACATTATTAGATTGTGGTTCTTGGAATTTTGGGAGGGTTCGCGCGGCGGGGTTATAGAGAGAAGGGGGCTGGACGGGGAATAAGGGGAAGGGCGGCACTACCTGAGAAGCCGGCGATGCGTTGTATGAGAATAGTTGCAAGTAGGGCACAAGGAGATATCACTGCATGTTGTTGCTGTCTGATAATAATCTCAGTGCCAAGTGACTTCATCAGCGCAGCCTCCTCCAATGTCAAGTTGTTTATATAACTGACAAAGCGAAGGGTATGTTGGAGTATGTTGGGGTGTGTTGGAGTAGGGTGTTATTAGAGTAGGGAGGGGGGTGTTGGAGTAGGGAGGGGGGTGTTGGAGTAGGGGGGGTGTTAGAGTAGGGGGTATTGGAGTAGGGGGTGTGTTAGAGTAGGGGGGTGTGTTGGAGTAGGGAGGGGTGTGTTGGAGTAGGGGGTGAGTTAGAGTATGGGGGTGTTAGAGTAGGGGGTGTGTTAGAGTATGTAGGTGTGTTAGAGTAGGGGGTGTGTTAGAGTATGGGGGTGTTAGAGTAGGGGATGTGTTAGAGTATGTAGGTGTGTTGGAGTAGGGGGTGTGTTAGAGTATGGGGGTGTTAGAGTAGGGGGTGTGTTAGAGTATGGGGGTGTGTTGGAGTAGGGGGTGAGTTGGAGTGGGGGGGTGTTAGAGTAGGGGGTGTGTTAGAGTAGGGGGGTGTTGGAGTATGGGTGTGTTGGAGTAGAGGGTGTGTTGGAGTAGGGGGTGTGTTAGAGTAGGGTGTGTGTTGGAGTATGGGGGTGTGTTGGAGTAGGGGGTTAGTTAGAGTATGGGGATGTTGGAGTAGGGGGTGTGTTAGAGTAGGGGGTGTGTTAGAGTAGGGTGTGTGTTGGAGTATGGGGGTGTGTTGGAGTAGGGTGTTAGTTAGAGTATGGGGATGTTGGAGTAGGGGGTGTGTTAGAGTAGGGGGGTGTTGGAGTATGGGGGTGTTGGAGTAGGGGGTGTGTAACTATCAACCACATCACAAGAGTAATTGCTGAGTAACTATTAACCACATCACAAGAGTAATAGCTGAGTAATTATTAATTGTATATTGAGAGTAACAGGTACTCAGTACCCGCTGGTTGATTTAGTGTCTAGCCTTAATTTAGAAATCTGTGCATAATTATAACATGAATGAGAAATAATCAAAAAGATCAGCAGATATGAAATGAATTACATAAATATAAAACTTAATGATTGCACAACATATGAATAGAATTGTATAAAAGGCATATAGACATTTACTATATGGTGAATGATAGATGGTTGGACAGATATCCTCCGCTGTCAATTCATTACAGTGACACTCCATCTCCGAAGATAAATAATAGAGAGATAATATTGCATTGGCAGATGTCAGTATTTAGTATATACAAAATAATTTAGAAATTGTTATTATTAGAATTGTTCATCTTTTAAAGATCATCAATTATTGTAAAAAGAATATCTGAATTTAAATTAAACTGGAAATGTCAATATTTTATATTTTAAACCATTGCATTTATTTCTAAATAAATTAATTTTATCAAAATATTCTACTTTTTATTTCATTATCTTTGGTAATTTACATAATAAAAATAAATGTAATGAAAACTAATTTGAACTCAATTTCTCAGAACATTTTTCATACAGAAATATTTGAATAATCTTTTTTGTTTAAAAAGTTTAAAGTTTGACAAATTTTTCACAGATTATTTTGTGACAATGGAGGCCATATATGGTTATCATCAATTCATTTCAAAAACCCATTATTATTTATAGTAATTTATTTGAAATTCTGCGTTTAAATTAAATGTAAATTCTGAATGACAATAAAATAGAAATAGGGTAATTAGAATCTGTAAATGTAAATATGATGATTATTGAGGTAGCTGTTATATTCTCACAAATTAGGTTATTTATACAAGTTCCTATTCTTTTATACGAGAAATAGAAACTCATACGCATAGCATTGCTCGAGGTTTAAGTCTAGAAAAATGGAGGAGAGTTGGGAGAAATGATATTTCAAGATGAAACCAGATGGTTGTAATGGTTGACAAACCGTGGCTCCAGGGAATGGGAAGTGCGGTCAATTTTGTTGGCGGAGAATTGTCGTATTGATATTGGGTCGCAAACGTGAAAATGTAGGCAACCGTAGTCCTCTTGCAAAATAGACCGGGCCTTGAGTAGACCCTGTATAGGGGTGTAGGGTCGTATTGGGGTTTTAGTGGAGCTACGAGAGTATAGAGTGAAGGAGTGTAGTGAGACCGTAAAAGGAAACGGGTACACGTGGGGGTCGTAGTAGGGCTGAAATGGGCAACTGTGCGTGAATAGGGTTTCGATAAATAATCCTATACTACTCAGTAGATATGCCCACACTAACCCTAGAAGATTCCTTGGGTTTAGGCACGCCCAGTAACTCAAAAGCGTAAAGCATCTCCTCCACGATGCGTTCGTAGCAGATTGCAATAGGAACAATCTGAATGTCGTAAACTTCGGACTTGAAGTAGGACTCTAGACTCGCCGAGAGCATGCCTTGTGGGGGTAGGAGGGGGCAGTGAGGAGGAGGGAGTAGTTATGGGTGGTAAGGGTGGAAGGGGGTAGTGAGGAGGAGGGAGTAGTTATGGGTGGTAAGGGTAGGAGGGGTAGCGAGGAGGAGGGAGTAGTTATGGGTGGTAAGGGTAGGAGGGGCTAGAGGTGTAGTAGAAGTAGTGAAGTAGGGTTTGGCAAAAAATGGTAAGAGTATATGGTACCTCATTGCTATGTATAAAAGGGTTAAAAAGTTATTAAAGCTGGGTATTAAAGGTGTAAAGAAGGCTAAAGTAGGTTTTCGAGATTTGCATTCGGCTAGTCGGGTTAGTAAAAGTGTAAGAGTCGAGGCAGAGTTTGTATAGAAATTAATTATTAGTAGAATTTCTCCCTGGAGCTAACGGGGAGCTAAGAGGGATGGGGGCAGAACACGAGTGCGGTGGCTCACCTATCTTGGGCTGGTAGCTCTTGGCAGAGCGGGACCGTGTGCCCTCGATGAAGAACTCTACGGGGGCGTCTCCGTTACGCAGGTGGGTCTGCACATATTCGGTGAATATCGCCCTATGGGGGGGGGGGTGGACCTCAGGGGGGTTGGTCCTCATGGGGGGTGGTCCACATAGGGGGGTGGACCCCAGGGGGGTGTACCTCAGGGGGGTGGACCTCAGGGGGGGTGGTCCTCAGGGGGGGTGGTTCTCAGAGGGAGGGTGGACACCAGGGGGGGGGTGGACCTCAAGGGGGGTGGACCTCAGGGAGGGTGGACCTCAGGGGGGGTGGACCTCAGGGTGGGTGGACCCCAGGGAGGGGGTGTACCTCAGGGGGGTGGACCTCAGGGGGGGTGGTCCACAGAGGGGGGTGGACCCCAGGGGGGGGTGGACCTCAGGGGGGGGGGGTGGACCCCAGGGGGGGGGTGGATCTCAGGGGGGGGGTGGACCTCTGGGGGGTGTACCTCAGGGGGGTGGATCTCAGGGGGGTGGACCTCAGGGGGGGTGGACCTCAGGGCGGTGTACCTCAGGGGGGGTGGACCTCAGGGGGGTGGATCTCAGGGGGGGGTGGACCTCAGGGGGGTGTACCTCAGGGGAGGTGGACCTCAGGGGGGTGTACCTCAGGGGGGTGGACCTCAGGGGGGTGTACCTCAGGGGGGGTGGACCTCAGGGGGGTGTACCTCAGGGGGGGGTGGTCCTCAGGGGGGTGTACCTCAGGGGGGTGGACCTCAGGGGGGGTGGTCCTCAGGGGGGTGGATCTCAGGGGGGTGGATCTCAGGGGGGTGGACCTCAGGGGGGGTGGACCTCAGGGGGTTGTACCTCAGAGGGGTGTACCTCAGGGGGGTGGATCTCAGGGGGGGTGGTTCTGAGAGGGGGGGTGGAACCCAGGGGGGGGGTGGACCCCAGGGTGGTGGACCTCATGGGTGGTGGACCTCAAGGGGGGTGGACCTCAGGGGAGGTGGTCCTCAGGGGGGTGGACGGTCATGGGTATCCACCATAAGGATGTATGGGTAGTTTCCAGTATCTCGTGAACTTATAATAAACGTCATTGTAATCAGTAAATATATTAACGGATTCAGAAAAATTAAATTCCAAAAAGAAAGAAAAGATTTTTATTACGAATTGAAGTCTAGAAATTGCAAATGGATTTTTATAGAAAATAAAAATACATTTTAAAAAATAAGATTGCAAATGAATGTTAATTTTTTGTTTATAAAGTATTTCTTCAATGTAAAATAGTGTTCATTATTTACTGAAGCTGTGTGCAATTAAATAATGATTTACAATGTTGCGTTACAATTTAGAGATCTATTAATCAAATTAACTACTAAGGCTTAGTAAAAGGAAAATTATTAATAACAAATAGATGTGTAATAATTACATTGTTAAATAACTAATTTGGTAACTATAAAAACTAAAACTATAACTATAACTAATTAAATAACAATCTATAGTGACATTATTATATATTTAACCACTGTCTATAGTAGTATTATTATATATTTAACCATTATGAATTCAGAAGATATAATAAAATATATAATAAAAAATGAACACCAAAGTAACATTTTAGTTTTAATATCAAAGCAAATAATGAAAAATTAGAATTGTCAGTAATTTGTTGTTAGTTTTACGTTGCAAGGTTTAACTTACCAATACAATTTATCGGATCCAAAAGACCTGCGAATGTAAAATCCTCCCATTTTCCGAATTAACCACCCAAACAGAAACATATCTTTGAAATCTAAAGAAATATTAGTATGTGAGATTAGCATGTGATATTAGTATGTCATATTAGTATATAATACTAGCATATGACATCAGAATTTGATATTAGTATGTAATATCAGCATTTCAACTATATAATATTTCCGAATGAAAATATCTGTTATCAGATCATTTTACAATTTAATACATGACATATAATTAATATCACATATAGTTTAATATAAACTAGTTCATGAATTTACATATATAATGATATATTTATTAATCTATGATGTAATTAATATTTATATAAAATAATAACTATAAAATTCAACAAAGTTTGAAAGATATTGGATAAAATATACAATACTTAGAAATATAAACTAATTCGAAATAAATACCACCTATAATTGTATACAGATATTACATTCAACCCTGATTATTACATTTAACATGATTATTACATTTAACATGATTATTACATTCAACATGATTATTACATTAAACATGATTATTACATTCAACATGATTATTACATTCAACATGATTATTACATTAAACATGATTATTACATTCAACATGATTATTACATTCAACATGATTATTACATTCAACATGATTATTACATTCAACATGATTATTACATTTAACATGATTATTACATTCAACATGATTATTACATTCAACATGATTATTACATTCAACATGATTATTACATTTAACATGATTATTACATTCAACATGATTATTACATTCAACATGATTATTACATTCAACATGATTATTACATTTAACATGATTATTACATTCAACATGATTATTACATTCAACATGATTATTACATTTAACATGATTATTACATTTAACATGATTATTACATTAAACATGATGATTACATTCAACATGAACATTACATTAAACATGATTATTACATTTAACATGATTATTACATTTAACATGATTATTACATTCAACATGAACATTACATTCAACATGATTATTACATTCAACATGATTATTACATTCAACCCTGATTATTACATTCAACATGATTATTACATTTAACATGATTATTACATTTAACATGATTATTACATTAAACATGATGATTACATTCAACATGAACATTACATTAAACATGATTATTACATTTAACATGATTATTACATTTAACATGATTATTACATTTAACATGATTATTACATTAAACATGATTATTACATTCAACATGATTATTACATTAAACATGATTATTACATTTAACATGATTATTACATTTAACATGATTATTACATTCAACATGATTATTACATTTAACATGATTATTACATTCAACATGATTATTACATTTAACATGATTATTACATTTAACATGATTATTACATTCAACATGATTATTACATTTAACATGATTATTACATTTAACATGATTATTACATTTAACATGATTATTAAATTCAACACGATTATTACATTCAACATGATTATTACATTCAACATGATTATTACATTTAACATGATGATTACATTCAACATGAACATTACATTTAACATGATTATTACATTTAACATGAACATTACATTTAACATGATTATTACATTTAACATGATTATTACATTTAACATGAACATTACATTTAACATGATTATTACATTCAACATGAACATTACATTTAACATGATTATTACATTCAACATGATTATTACATTCAACATGAACATTACATTTAACATGATTATTACATTAAACATGATTATAAGACCCTAACCCATTGCTGTGGCTATGACAGGAAGAGGAAGGTCGTATTCGTAGAAAATATAGGAAATCACGAGGAAATCTATGTAGCTACGATGTGTTGGCATCAACAACACCGGGTGTTCAACCATAAGTTTCTGTAACTGCGACATGGGGGGATGGGGGGATGGGGGTTACCCTTGTGCCGTAATGATAAGGCAGCGAAAACCTTCCATAAGAAACTATAGGAATCACTTACAATTACACTGCAAATTGTATATAAGAATAGGAACTGACATTAGTAAAGAGGATATCTTAGTTGACATAATAGGATGCTATATCAACAATTGAAGATACATAGGAGCAATAATATTGTATTTATAAACCATTAATAACAATAGGATGAATATGTTAGAAAGCAGAACCTTACACTTTATGTTAAATATCTCACTATTACTATTAAATAGACGCACCTACCACTGTATCAGCCCTACCACTGTATCACCCCTACCACTCTATCACCCCTATCATTGTATCACCCCTACCACTATATCAGCCCTACCACTATATAACCCCTACCATTATATCACCCCTACCACTGTATAACCCCTACCACTATATCACCCCTATCACTGTATCACCCCTACAACCCCTGCCCCCCGGCACTAACCATCTGCATGGCCTCCCTGTTGACATAAATGCGGGAGAACATCGACTTGAATATTTTGATAAGGAAATAAGCAACGCTACGCACCATGCCGAATGAAAACGAATGACTCATCTCTACGAGGATAGCCTGGGATTCTGCGACAACCTCGGAGCGATCTAAGGAGACGTCTGCAGTTATCTGGTGGCAACGGAAGTGAATTAGTGCTCAGATTCACTTGCCATCCGGTGATTGCGTAGGAATGAGTGCAGTTGAAGTTTAATTGTAGAGATAATGATACAAATATAAGAGATAACCTTATTATGCTAATTTGTATTATCATTATATCTATCAAAGAGATGAACATGAATCAAATCAAAAAACTTATCAATTGCTTTATGATAATTTTGTATAAGATTTATAAAATATCATTATCATGTATTAATTCTAATCAATTTAATATATTAACATATTAAATTAATATATTAACATATTAATTTAATATATTAACATATTAATTTAATATATTAACATATTAATTTAATATATTAATCCATTAATATATACTTTTTAAATTTACAACATACTAAATTTTATTATATACAAAAAAAGTATATATTTTTCTTTTTATAATGGTATTATGAAATCAATAATTTTAATTTTATATAAGAATAAGTTGTTATTCAAAAATAAAAACTTTATATAAATTTAATTATTTTAACCAAAAATGGTTTTAAAACTAATCGTTAAAAATATCTTTTAAGAATGAAATATTTACATTTAATCATAAGATAAAATTAATTTGTTATAAACATCAAACAAATTGAGAGAAAAATATTATTTGCAAATATAAACACAGTTTAAATTTCTAAATATATGTAAAGTTATAGAAACTATTGAGAATGGTTTTTTATCACATGACAATGATCTCTGCACTAATTCGACGAACTTTATCGATTATATAATTCACTCGATCGCTTTTCAAGACCGCTTCACTTATTTCCTTGGGAGTCCGAGCTTTGTTGTATTTGAACTTTGGAACATTATTCCTAGTCTGTTTGGGAACACAACACATGAGCCGAGGAGATACGAGTAGTAGAATTCATACTTTCAAATTGAATTAATTTTGTCATAAATAATCATATTAATATCATTAAATGATTAATGTATGAGTTAATGTAATGTTGGTCATCAAAGTATTTCAGAAAGCGGTGGTGTAAACTTTGAACGAGTAGCTGATGTCGGTCTGTACTCGTCTGGCATCGAGGATGTCCTCGTAGCCACCGTTCTTGAAGTGCGCCATAGTTGATACATCGGTAGGAGACTCTGGTCAATAGGTTACAAGATAAGAGAGTAGTTGGTCGCGCACGAACCAAAAAGAACTAACGGAGAAATTACATTTTTCGTTTGTTATTTTTTCCGAAACTAACTCCGCATATATCGACATCGATGAAACCATTGTGTTAATATACTCTTACTTGTACAAACAAGTGCGTACTCTACTCGAGGTGCGAACTCTACTCGAGCAGCGAGTAGAATATAATGGCAATGGCAAGCAATGGAAATTAAATATCATTACCTCGATTAATCCATGAATTCATGATCACATCTTTAAGATCCGAATCAAATTTGAACATCTGGAAAACGAAACAATAATTAATTCATAAAACATAAATGTATAGTATTATATATAAAAATGATATTGATAAAATAGTAATTTTTAATACAAATAAATGCAAAAATTAAGCTTTTAATGCAAGTTGCTTCATATTACATTATAAAAATAACTACTATTATAGAAAATATTCTTGTTATTTATGATATATGGTTAAGCCGGTATAAGGAATTATTAAGGAAAGGAAAACTAATAGATCTAAAAACTACATGAAGTATATAGAAGATAGTCAAAGAAATAAATATAAAGAAGGGATGACAGTACTATTACTATAGATGATGAAAAAAGTGGTAGTTGTTGTTTAGGTAGGTTACCTAAAATTATAACTGTTTATTTAAAATCAACCCTGAATCAGTAACTTTACATTAAGTGATAATAAAACTCAATATTATGGTCTGAGTTAATATTTTTAAATAATTTTTTTTTAAATAAATATTATAATATACTATATATTTTATATTATAGTACATATATTTATAATAAACATTGTCATATTTTTCATCATAAAAATATATTATCTATAAGTATTAAAAAGTATTAAAAAAACTTTACAAAATAATGTGTTTAATAATATCCTACCAAAAACTTGATCATCTATTGTATATAATATATTACATTACTATTTAGCCAGTGAGATGTATTTAGGTATGAGTAGTGGAGTAGATTAAAGAATTAACAGTGATTGCTTCTTTAAATTAAAATGAATATACAGTTGCAGCAGTATTTAACTTAAATGTAGCAATGCAGAATAATATAAGAGTATAGAAAAATATAATGTTTGAATAAGATTTATATTGATTAATTAAAATAAATTAAATAATTCATACTAAAATGATAAAATGATAAAATGATAAAAACTATAATAAAAACACAGGGAGTGATACTCAGATTTAACTTCAAGTATATGTGGATTTATAAAATATATTGAGTAGCATTATATAATCTTCTAGAATCTATAATATTTAAACATTATATGGATATGGTTAATTTGAGGATAAAAAAAGATTGTAATCTATATAAATTATAGTTTCTAAGTAAATAGTTATGTTCTAATGAAAAATTCATTGGATATGTAAAAAGTTTAAGTTACGGAATAAGTAAACATCAACTAACGAGATCAAATGCAATTTTTAAAGGCAATCTTTAAACAAAAAAAATATATAAAATAAATTATGCAAATAAAATTTCCTTTGGCTAAATTGATATCCTATATCAAAACTAATAAAATCTGTCCATTACAATAAAGCAATATCGAAATTTGCTACTGAGAAATTGAACATATAACATTAACGTATGGCAATTATTAGATATTAATATATTATTATTATTATTATTAATTATTAAGTTTATAAAAAAATGGAAGGAATAAAAAACAAAGATTGCAACAGAAAACTAATAAAATACACTAATATTTTGATCTAAATAAATAAATACAATTGAAATAAATTGGTAAATATATAATTAAATATATTATTAAATGTATCATCTCACCCTTTCTCAATACATCTCATTCTATCTCTCTTTTCATCCACTCAATCTATATATATATATTTATCTTCCTCTACCCGTCCCCTCCCGAACTTACACTCCAATGTATTATGTAATATTATATAACATGACAAAAACATATATATATAAACGTATGCCACAACCAATAGTAGCGTCAATAGGATAGTTAGTGCGATAGCTATGTTCTGATGCTAACTTATCGGTATAATGTATTGGTGCAAATGTGAATCTAGTACTATATTATTAATTAAGTTAATTTAATTAGTAAAATTACTTTAAAAAGCAACAATGTAGAATATTTTGTAATTTTAATTTGTTCTAAACATTATATTTATTCAATGAAAAGTGTAATATATAAAATAGTATATAATTAAATAAATAGCATTCAAATAATAATTATTAAATACCTTATAATTTGATTATATCTATAAATCATAAAAACAACTAAAAAATATTTCAAAATTAAATCAAAGATACTGAGAACGATTAGTAAAATATTAATTGACATTTAGATTTAAAGTTGTAAAATAGTTAAAATTAGAATATGACACTTGACTACTGTTACTTGTGTGACCATAGAAGGCTAAGATGAAAATGGATACTAAATGAAAATTGTTAGTTATATATATTCATATAGCTGCAATTAAGCGATTACACATAATATGTATTTATTAATGTTATTATTAGTTTCATTGATTAATTTAGAACTAATCAGTTCTAACTTAAAATTCCTATTTCTATTGTGATGACCCTTATGAATACCTATACACTAATGTTTTAATATCGTTAAATATTCCTAGATTAATTTGTATTTAATTCCATACACATGAAAATCATACAGGGAAATGTAATGAAGTATCTTCCACATTATATAGATCTAAAATACTATTTATATTTTTAGTAATATTTAATTTCGTTAATTATATAAAAGTATACAGTACAAAATATTATGATCAAAATTATATTAATAAATGAGTATACTAATTATGTTATATATGTGTATATATGATCATGTATAATCAAATAAATCCATTCTTATATCATCCTATTCATATTTCACAAAAATGAACCAATAATTTAATTATTGTTAATAATTGTATTGTGCTATCATATCTATTATTATAACGAACATGTTTACCAAAACCGTAAACCTTAAGATGATCCAGGCAATTGTGAATTAATGCATTATAAACATTATCATAATGATTAATACTTATAAGTTTTTACCATTGTAATACATATATAATACTGTATTATTTAAATAATTTAAATATACAAAATTAATAAGTTTTCTTTATATAAACCCAAACCTCATCAATAATATAAATCTGTTAATTAATAATTTAAATAATATAGATATATCTCTTGTATATGTAATTTTAAGATTGCCCATTTATTATTGATAAGAAATATGCTTCATACATGCATGTATACAGAGGAAACGTGGACCTATTGATGGCGGCCTTGTTATTAAGATTATAGGATTACATGATATTTAAAAATAATCTATGATTGAATAATATTGTATATTGATTATCATGTTTTTTTTTGTAAATATATGTTTGATACCGGAAATACCGGCGTATTTCTTTGTGAAATTTTTACTCGTTGAATTTTACTATTTTTATTTTTGTCCCTAAAAATAATTATGGGTGTAACTGTTGAAACTATCACTCCAGGTGATGGTTAGTACTATAATTATATATATTGCATTCTTTTCTGTGTATTGTTTATTTGATTTATAGACATCATATTTACTATATAAACTTACTATATTATTATAAAATGGTAGGTAAATTAAGTTGTATTATTATTTTAATATATCATAATTTATATTATATATTATTTTGTCATATTCTCATAATTTACAAGAGATCAAAACAATAATTTAACTTCATTTATTTCCCCGCGCAAATCTCATTGATTTCAAACTGTTGGGTCTCCTAACTGTATACAATCCTATCCATTTCAGTGATAATATAAAATAATTATGTCCTAATATGGAAAATAATAAAAATTAATGCATTAAATGAAATTGAATTATTAACTTGACCTAATGATCTTTGTTTTACATATACAGAATACATTATCATAAATACATATGATCTCATTTATCTATATTAACATTACACATATTTAAATAAATATAAACAATGTTATGCAGGTGTAAGTTTCCCATCATCTGGCCAGACTGTAACAGTTCATTACACTGGCACATTACAGAACGGCAATGTATTTGATTGCTCCCGCAAGAAAAACAAACCTTTTAAGTTTGTGGTCGGAGTCGGTGAAGTCATTAAGGGTAATTTATAAATATCCTAAATAAATAACTGGTGAAATGTATTTCTAGTATCAATTCAAGTAATTTTATATATATCTTTAAACTTCGCTGTAAAATATGTATGCCATATTCTAAGGATGGGATGAAGGTGTTATGAAAATGAGCAAAGGCCAGAGAGCGAACTTGATCTGCAGTCCAGACTTTGCATATGGTGCTTCAGGAGCATCTGGTGTTATTCCACCAAATGCAACTTTGAAATTCGATGTTCAACTTATCGGATTCGCTTAACAAATTTCCTTTAGATAATTTACCCAATTATAACTTCATTTCTATATGCAGTTTGTATTGCTTTTACTAATAAATTCATAGATATACACATTTTCATTTTATATTTCTTAGTATCAAGATATATATTATGACTATATCAATTATATGACTTATTTCTACAATTAATTTACAAGTTTATTATCATAAAATAACTATTCTTACATACCAATTGTAAAAATGCATTAATAATAAATATTATATGATTTGTATTTCTGGTTGCTGGTTTATATCAATTCTAGGCATTATTTATAGTTCAATTATAAAATGGTTTGAAAAAGACATTTATTACATACAAAGATAAACTAAAGAAATATAAATAATACAAAGTAATCGTATACATTATTCATATTGACCGCAATCCATGATAACAATTTTTTGAGATGTTTTCCCCGATTGATTGCCTGTTTGCTGAGTATTTTAATGTTTGCAGATTAAATTGGGAAATTGAAATCATTTATAAAATAAAACGATGATCAAATAAAACAATACTTTGCAAATTTATTATTTACCTCCATTTTTCTTACAACGTCCATGCCATCAGTAACCATTCCGAATACTACATGTTTATCATTTAGCCTGTGTATGGGTTACAGCAGAAGGATGTGAGTGGATTTAGCGATAACGTAGATATCACAATAGCTAGGGTAGGTGTCGTCGTAGTGCGAAATATCTTAATGTCGATGTTAAACTGTAATGCAAACCAGTCTGTTTTACTGAGACAGATAAAAAATTGGGATCCATTAGTGTTGGGCCCGGAGTTTGCCATAGACAAGATACCTGCGGATACAATTTATAAATATATATTGAGGGACGACAGAATATAGTTTGTATTTAAAGTAAAAATGGAATAATAAAACCCCATGATCAATAGAACAATAAAACACTTGGATATTCAACGGAATGTAGCCGTGATTTACAAATGTAGGTAAATGTAAGTTGGTATGTTGTAACATGGAACAAACCCACCGAACTCCACCATAAGAACCTGGGCCCGTATGACGCAATTTGAAGTTCTCGTCCTCGAACTTCTTACCATATATGGACTTGCCACCGGTACCATTACCTTTTGTGAAATCACCTCCCTGGCACATCTGAACAGTTCGCGGTTAAGGTGGATATGAGGAGTTAGAGGGTGTAGGACACATTAAGTGATGGGAGAGGGGTTCTAGGTTCCATTATGAGAGATATTTTGCATACAAGAATTCAAGTAATATATAAATATAATTATTTAATCAATATTATTAATTTTTTATGGCAACTTTTGGGTTTTATAGGCAATTTATATTTATTTCTTATGAATACTAATTAATATTACATCAACGACTGATTAAAATACAGGAACTATTTAGTTATTCATTACATAATTGTTAAAATGACTTGTTATTTTAGTATATTAAGAGTATTACATAATCAAATATCCAGAAGTTCTTGGATTACTATTAAAGTATAATGATCTAAGTATGCTATTTACACCTTACAACGACATTAGGGTGATAGTACAATGACAATATTAATGAATTAAAAAAGATACAAAATTTGGAATGATACGGTGGAAAGCACTTCCTTTGAATCCGAATCCATTTTCACCGGTACATAAACTACGGAAGTTTTCTGTAAAAAGCATTGCAAAGGAGTTCAATCAACTAGTTAATATTAATTACTGGATACTAATCAATAATACACTAAATTGTATGAAATTACATACAATCTTCGAATAATGAAATGTAGTAGTATAAGTATAATAGTATAAGTAGAAATATATGTTAACATAGTTAAATCAATAATTAAATAAAAAATCTTTAAAACAGTTAACCAGTGAACTAAAGGTCGAACACTATGAACCCAAGTTCTAAATATAGAAACCAGTAGTCTTTGGCACAACATCCGATCTCAGTTTCATAGTTATTCGGCCGATATGCTTTGTGCCAATCTTGATATCGAAGTACACCTCCGGGATAGGCTTTCTCTGAAGTTTCAATGAGAGTTTATAAGACGAATTGCATGCAATATCATTCGACAATGTACACTGTGCATTGTACAGTGTACATTGTACAGTGTACATTGTACAGTGTACATTGTACAGTGTACATTGTACAGTGTACATTGTACAGTGTACATTGTACAGTGTACATTGTACAGTGTACATTGTACAGTGTACATTGTACAGTGTACATTGTACATTGTACAGTGTACATTGTACAGTGTACATTGTACAGTGTACATTGTACAGTGTACATTGTACAGTGTACATTGTACAGTGTACATTGTACAGTGTACATTGTACAGTGTACATTGTACAGTGTACATTGTACAGTGTACATTGTACAGTGTACATTGTACAGTGTACATTGTACACGGGTATAGCAAAGCAGCCATGGTCGCAAAGTTACATCGTAAATTAATATTCCATCTTTTTTAATGGAGATAGTTTGTAAGAGAGAAAATGTTAGCATTTCTAGGAAATATCTAACTAGGGGATGTCTAACTAGGGGGTGTCTAACTAGGGGATGTCTAACTAATGGATGTCTAACTAATGGATGTCTAACTAATGGATGTCTAACTAATGGATGTCTAACTAGGGGATGTCTAACTAGGGGATGTCTAACAAGGGGGTGTCTAACTAGGGGGTGTCTAACTAGGGGATGTCTAACTAATGGATGTCTAACTAATGGATGTCTAACTAGGGGATGTCTAACTAGGGGATGTCTAACTAATGGATGTCTAACTAGGGGATGTCTAACTAGGGGATATTTAACAAGGGATATTTAACTAAGGGATGTCTAACTAATGGATATCTAACTAGGGGATGTCTAACTAGGGGATGTCTAACTAATGGATGTCTAACTAGGGGATGTCTAACTAGGGGATATTTAACAAGGGATATTTAACTAGGGGATGTCTAACTAATGGATGTCTAACTAGGGGATATCTAACTAGGGGATGTCTAACTAGGGGATATTTAACAAGGGATATTTAACTAGGGGATGTATAACTAATGGATGTCTAACTAGGGGATATCTAACTAGGGGATGTCTAACTAATGGATGTCTAACTAGGGGATGTCTAACTAGGGGATATCTAACTAGGGGATATCTAACTATGGGACGTCTAACTAGGGGATATCTAACTAGGGGATATTTAACAAGGGATATTTAACTAGGGGATGTCTAACTAATGGATGTCTAACTAGGGGATGTCTAACTAGGGGATGTCTAACTAGGGGATGTCTAACTAGGGGATGTCTAACTAGGGGATATCTAACTAGGGGATATCTAACTAGGGGATATTTAACAAGGGATATTTAACTAGGGGATGTCTAACTAATGTATGTCTAACTAGGGGATATCTAACTAAGGGATATCTAACTAGGGGATGTCTAACTAGGGGATTTTTAACAAGGGATGTCTAACTAGGGGATATCTAACTAGGGGATGTCTAACTAGGGGATGTCTAACTAGGGGATGTCTAACTAGGGGATATCTAACTAGGGGATGTCTAACTAGGGGATGTCTAACTAAGGGATGTCTAACTAATGGATGTCTAACTAGGGGATATCTAACTAGGGGATATCTAACTAGGGGATGTCTAACTAATGTATGTCTAACTAGGGGATATCTAACTAGGGGATGTCTAACTAGGGGATGTCTAACTAGGGGATGTCTAACTAAGGGATGTCTAACTAATGGATGTCTAACTAATGGATGTCTAACTAGGGGATATCTAACTAGGGGATATCTAACAAGGGATATCTAACTAGGGGATGTTTAACTAATGTATGTCTAACTAGGGGATATCTAACTAGGGGATGTCTAACAAGGGATATCTAACTAGGGGATGTCTAACCAATGGATGTCTAACTAGGGGATATCTAACAAGGGATATCTAACTAGGGGATGTCTAACTAATGTATGTCTAACTAATGTATGTCTAACTAATGTATGTCTAACTAATGTATGTCTAACTAGGGGATATCTAACTAGGGGATGTCTAACTAGGGGATGTCTAACTAGGGGATGTCTAACTAAGGGATGTCTAACTAATGGATGTCTAACTAATGGATGTCTAACTAGGGGATATCTAACTAGGGGATATCTAACAAGGGATATCTAACTAGGGGATGTTTAACTAATGTATGTCTAACTAGGGGATATCTAACTAGGGGATGTCTAACAAGGGATATCTAACTAGGGGATGTCTAACTAATGGATGTCTAACTAGGGGATATCTAACTAGGGGATATCTAACAAGGGATATCTAACTAATGGATGTCTAACTAGGGGATGTCTAACTAGGGGATATTTAACAAGGGATATTTAACTAAGGGATGTCTAACTAATGGATATCTAACTAGGGGATGTCTAACTAGGGGATGTCTAACTAATGGATGTCTAACTAGGGGATGTCTAACTAGGGGATATTTAACAAGGGATATTTAACTAGGGGATGTCTAACTAATGGATGTCTAACTAGGGGATATCTAACTAGGGGATGTCTAACTAGGGGATATTTAACAAGGGATATTTAACTAGGGGATGTATAACTAATGGATGTCTAACTAGGGGATATCTAACTAGGGGATGTCTAACTAATGGATGTCTAACTAGGGGATGTCTAACTAGGGGATATCTAACTAGGGGATATCTAACTATGGGACGTCTAACTAGGGGATATCTAACTAGGGGATATTTAACAAGGGATATTTAACTAGGGGATGTCTAACTAATGGATGTCTAACTAGGGGATGTCTAACTAGGGGATGTCTAACTAGGGGATGTCTAACTAGGGGATATCTAACTAGGGGATATCTAACTAGGGGATATTTAACAAGGGATATTTAACTAGGGGATGTCTAACTAATGTATGTCTAACTAGGGGATATCTAACTAAGGGATATCTAACTAGGGGATGTCTAACTAGGGGATTTTTAACAAGGGATGTCTAACTAGGGGATATCTAACTAGGGGATGTCTAACTAGGGGATGTCTAACTAGGGGATGTCTAACTAGGGGATATCTAACTAGGGGATGTCTAACTAGGGGATGTCTAACTAAGGGATGTCTAACTAATGGATGTCTAACTAGGGGATATCTAACTAGGGGATATCTAACTAGGGGATGTCTAACTAATGTATGTCTAACTAGGGGATATCTAACTAGGGGATGTCTAACTAGGGGATGTCTAACTAGGGGATGTCTAACTAAGGGATGTCTAACTAATGGATGTCTAACTAATGGATGTCTAACTAGGGGATATCTAACTAGGGGATATCTAACAAGGGATATCTAACTAGGGGATGTTTAACTAATGTATGTCTAACTAGGGGATATCTAACTAGGGGATGTCTAACAAGGGATATCTAACTAGGGGATGTCTAACCAATGGATGTCTAACTAGGGGATATCTAACAAGGGATATCTAACTAGGGGATGTCTAACTAATGTATGTCTAACTAATGTATGTCTAACTAATGTATGTCTAACTAGGGGATATCTAACTAGGGGATGTCTAACTAGGGGATGTCTAACTAGGGGATGTCTAACTAAGGGATGTCTAACTAATGGATGTCTAACTAATGGATGTCTAACTAGGGGATATCTAACTAGGGGATATCTAACAAGGGATATCTAACTAGGGGATGTTTAACTAATGTATGTCTAACTAGGGGATATCTAACTAGGGGATGTCTAACAAGGGATATCTAACTAGGGGATGTCTAACTAATGGATGTCTAACTAGGGGATATCTAACTAGGGGATATCTAACAAGGGATATCTAACTAAGGGATGTCTAACTAATGTCTGTCTAACTAATGTATGTCTAACTAATGTATGTCTAACTAGGGGATATCTAACTAGGGGATGTCTAACTAGGGGATGTCTAACTAGGGATATCTAACTAGGGGATGTCTAACTAATGGATGTCTAACTAATGGATGTCTAACTAATGGATGTCTAACTAATGGATGTCTAACTAGGGGATGTCTAACTAGGGGATGTCTAACTAGTGGCTGCTGGTTTTCCGTCTTTGATTCTGTATCACCTGAAGCACTTTTCTCGTCTCCTTCCTCTCCTTCGGTAGTCTTAGTTTCGTTGGTGTTTGTTGTGGTATTCCGTCGTAACCAATCGTCGTCATTCCATACTACAAGAAAATCCTCGGAGTTTACATTGAGCGGAGACAAATGATTTATCTCGTAACTGAGATATTGTAAACAATTCCTTAGGCAATTCCTAGTGCCTCTAAATATTATAAATCTTTTAGAAGCAGCGTTATAAATTCATATGCGATATTTGACACCGAAATATAGTAAAATATTTGAAATACAATAATTTCACTTTTATACAAAAAAAAAAAACTAAAATGAAATGGTTAGCGGTTAGAACGGAGGAGCTGAAGTGAAAGCGCTTACAAACACTCTAGGGTCTGCATCCTACGAACCAGCTTTATTTCCGCCGACGCGTCCGTTAACGGGTTTCGCGAGGTTCACTCGTATCGTTTTACCAAACAGTTCGGCTTCGTTCTGTGTGCGGAGGAATAGCGAATGCTTTGCAAAGGTTCGACGACTTCACATATAGACTACGCAAGTCTACTGACATCGCATACGTCAATCGAATTGCGGATTATAGGAATATAGGAATATAGGTAAATGAAATTTATGTAATAAATAATCATGGATACGGGCGACGTTATTGAACACATTTTCTGTTTAAATGAAACTGATAAATTCGTTATTATTTGAATTATATGAATATTAATGAATCAATATATGTTAACCATATTATCCATTGCCGCCGCAGCATCCTGTAAAGAACATATTGAAGAGTGAAGTAATAGCATTTAAAAATGAATAAACACAGTACAACATTTATTAATATAGCGTATAAGTTCTAAATTTAGAGTAGTGTTTAATAAGTAAAGGTTATGTAACATTAGTGGAAAACAAGTAGTTGAATTTGAAATGAAAATTATTACTATATGTTCAATTCTACTGAAACCTCGGCCAGTTCAAACTCAACGAATGCAAATCCTCTATGTTTCTCTGCGTAATGAATAGAGTGTCTAATCACAATTCACCTTAATATGCATTACACTGAAATATAACGTTTATATTGTTGTTTACCAAAAACTAGGCATTTGATTATAATTTATATTGAAAATTTAAAACAATATATCTATTGAGTGGTATATTTATAAAAATCTTATATATTATAATATGTTATTCGATTTCAGGTAATATATATAATATAATAATGAAATGATTACTGAAATTTGTTAAAAATGATCTTGAGTATATGTATCATCCGAATAAAGCTCTAGATTAATTCATAAATAAATTTTGTAATGTTTTTAATGAATTCAAAAAATTAAAAGTTTAACATTTTATACAATAATTATATAATATGAAATTATATTAATTTGATATACATACTAGCTATATACATCCCTAACAGGATATTACGGATGATTTAAATGTTTTGTTGCAAATATCAAATATCTTGAAAATTTGATTAATATTTTGCTCTAATCACAATAAATTATAAATTTTGTAAGAATAATTATTTTCATATATTACCATTCATATTATATCTGTGAATTAATTTTACTGTGGTTTATTTGCTAGTTTTTCTGATATATTCATATACTAATATAAAACTGACACAATTTCAATTTTAAAAATGTTGATGTTTCAAGTTTAATATTACCAGTTTCATAGTCCAATGGAATCTGTATATCAACAACTTCTCCAAAAGGAATGAAAGCAGACTTCAGAACTTTATCTGTTACCTGTTCGGCGATTCCTCCTTAGATAAGTAGTAATCTTTTATTAGTTTCCTTACATAGGTAATACTATTTTATATGCGTTTTAAAGTTAAATTTCTGGTATGAATCTAAAATATATTGTTTTATAAGGATTTGTTAAAACTAGAAGAATATGAATATTTCATTAAAAATATTAGATTTTTTTTAATACAATTTTTTATTATTGTATCAAATTAAAAAACTATGTTATTAGCAAACATCCACCAATTAGAATAACTGAAAGCATATACCTATTAATAAATCTATAAAACATTAATAGCAGGAGTTTCTTCTTAAAATGAATTATATATCATAAATTTAGAGCGATACTAAATAATTATAATAATACATAATTATCAATTAAACAATAGATTATATGTAATATTATTAATACATTGCTATACATTATTAATTTTAAAGTAAGATCGTTAGTACTTATAATATCTTACCTACATAAAGCATACGTTTAGTACTCATTTTTAAATTTTTTTGTAAATAAAATGGAATAAGTTCGGATAATATTCAAATATAAAATTAAATACTCCATTTATAGATACTCAATATGAAAAATAGACGAATTAATAAACATTTATTTTTATATCCCTACTTTTTGTTTTATTTACACATATAATATATCTTTATTATTATATTAAAAATCAACTATAAATTTTGACTTAATGAATTATTTAGATTATACATTTATATCTGGGTATAATACTAGTAATAGAATTAAATTAGTACTAATTTGCTATCTCTATTCCATTATTTGTATTCAAATATACAATATTTATAGTGAATATATTTCATATTTTAAGTCTTAATAACTAATAATATACTATAACAAAAATATCAACTTATAAATAAATAATAAATAGATGAGATAGATTTTGATATATATGATATATTTTTAAGTTAATATATTACCCATATATAACCCGCTTCCTATCTCTTCTATAGCATAGCAACATACGTGAAACTATATATGCAAGATAATAAAAGTATTTTTAAAAAAAATTTAAGCCTTTGATTATATAATAAAAAATAATACAAACTAAATTTCTAATAATATATTAATGTAATAGTGTGTTTATATAAAAACAATGTCATTCAATATTTTAATATCACTTTTTAATATAACATCCACCAAGTGGACGTAATCAAGTAATTTATCTTGGATACATTCCTCTACACAGGGTATCTTGGTAATATTGGATATTACCATAAGAAAGATAACGGAACATAAAATTCAACTGTTATTCTAATACAATAATAACATTTATATAAGTTATTACCGCTTATTTAGAATTTCATAAATATTATATACTTAAATATTATATATATGTGGAGATCAAACAAAATAAAATTGAAGTAAGTCAATCTCAAGGTTTTATTTTAATTTCCGTTACATTTCTCTTTGGAATATGTAAATCGAAAGCTTTCTTCCAGTCATTGGTCTCTTTGATCTCCAAGAGTATGCCGAGTACTTGATTCAAAGGCATGCGTTTGGAGCCCACTTTCCATCTGCCGAGGGAACTCGCGGTCAAAAATGGGTTCTTGATTAGGGATAAATAATCTTCCAAATAGATAATGCCATTATCTAAATGCCTAACTATCTTATACACAACAATATATATCTAACAATAGATATTTGTCTAGCGGCAATTTGGCTGTTCTGATATTCAACTTCTTGGCAGAGGCCATGGTGAACGGTTTAACATTGGTCTTATCGACGAGACCTCCGATAACATAAACGTCATGTTCACTTACGAGCATAGTGGAGATTAGGGGAGATTAGAGAAGGGAGGAGGTGAGATCAGGGGAGAGGGAGGAGAGGGAGGAGGGAGGAGGGAGATTAGGGGAGATTAGATGAGGGAGGAGGGAGATTAGGGGAGAGGGAAGAGAGAGTTAGTGAGATTAGGGGAGAGGGAGGAGGGATGAGGGATATTAGAGGAGAGGGAGGAGAGAGGTAGTGAGATTAGGGGAGAGGGAGGAGGGAGATAGTGAGATTAGGGGAGAGGGAGGAGAGAGGTAGTGAGATTAGGGGAGAGGGAGGAGGGAGATAGTGAGATTAGGGGAGAGGGAGGTGGGAAGAGGGAGATTAGGGGAGAGGGAGGAGGGAGGAGGGAGATTAGGGGAGATTAGAGTAGGGAGGAGGTGAGATCAGGGGAGAGGGAAGGAGGGAGATCAGGGGAGAGGGAGGAGGGAGGAGGGAGATTAGGGGAGAGGGAGGAGGGAGATAGTGAGATTAGGGGGGAGGGAGGAAGGAGGTAGTGAGATTAGGAGAGAGGGAGGAGGGAGGAGGGAGATTAGGGGAGAGGGAGGATAGAGGTAGTGAGATTAGGGGAGAGGGAGGAGGGAGATAGTGAGATTAGGGGAGAGGGAGGAGGGAGGAGGGAGGTAGTGAGATTAAGGGAGAGGGAGGAGGGAGGAGGGAGATTCGGGGAGAGGGAGGAGGGAGGAGGGAGATTAGGGGAGAGGGAGGAGGGAGGTAGTGAGATTAGGGGAGAGGGAGGAGGGAGGAGGGAGATTAGGGGAGAGGGAGGAGGTATGTAGTGATAATAGGGGAGAGGGAGTAGGTGAGATTAGGGGATAGGGAGGCGGAGAGATTAAGGGAGAGGGAGAAGGGAGGAGGCAGGAGGCAGGTAGTGAGATTAGAGGAGAGGGAGGAGGGAGGAGGCAGGTAGTGAGATTAGGGGAGAGGGAGGAGGGAGGAGGCAGGTAGTGAGATTAGGGGAGAGGGAGGAGGGAGGAGGCAGGTATTGAGATTAGGGGAGAGGGAGGAGGGAGGAGGCAGGTATTGAGATTAGGGGAGACGGAGGAGGGAGGAGGCAGGTAGTGAGATTAGGGGAGAGGGAGGAGGGAGGAGGGAGATTAGGGGGGAGGGAGGAAGGAGGTAGTGAGATTAGGAGAGAGGGAGGAGGGAGGAGGGAGATTAGGGGAGAGGGAGGATAGAGGTAGTGAGATTAGGGGAGAGGGAGGAGGGAGATAGTGAGATTAGGGGAGAGGGAGGAGGGAGATTAGGGGAGAGGGAGGAGGGAGGAGGGAGGTAGTGAGATTAAGGGAGAGGGAGGAGGGAGGAGGGAGATTCGGGGAGAGGGAGGAGGGAGGAGGGAGATTAGGGGAGAGGGAGGAGGGAGGTAGTGAGATTAGGGGAGAGGGAGGAGGGAGGAGGGAGATTAGGGGAGAGGGAGGAGGTATGTAGTGATAATAGGGGAGAGGGAGTAGGTGAGATTAGGGGATAGGGAGGCGGAGAGATTAAGGGAGAGGGAGAAGGGAGGAGGCAGGAGGCAGGTAGTGAGATTAGAGGAGAGGGAGGAGGGAGGAGGCAGGTAGTGAGATTAGGGGAGAGGGAGGAGGGAGGAGGCAGGTAGTGAGATTAGGGGAGAGGGAGGAGGGAGGAGGCAGGTAGTGAGATTAGGGGAGAGGGAGGAGGGAGGAGGCAGGTATTGAGATTAGGGGAGACGGAGGAGGGAGGAGGCAGGTAGTGAGATTAGGGGAGAGGGAGGAGGGAGGAGGCAGGTAGTGAGATTAGGGGAGGTAGATGGATAAAGAGAGAGGGAGATATTGAGATTAGGGGAGACGGAGGGGAGACGGAGGGGGAGGTAGTAAGATAAGGGGATAGAATGATGGTGGGATTAGGAGAAGGAGATAAGGGAGATAGAGGGAGGTGGTGAGATAATGGAGAGGGAGGAGGTGAGATAAGTGGAAGTGAGGAGGTGAGATAAGGGTAGAGGGAGGTGGTGAGATAATGGAGAGGGATATGGAAAATAACACACTTGTATTCACTCATGACATGAGGACTGTCCGGAGAGAGGTAGACGATGCTGCTGAGATCGTAGTGTCGGGAGAAGTCACTAGAAGTTACGGTGATGGGAGCGATATCGAGGTCGGCTACAGCATTCCGAAGGGCTAACGACGTCATCGAATTTTCCACCACGCCAGACAGATGAAGATGAAATGGTCGGTGAAACAACTAGGCCAAAGGACAAGAACATAGAATCCGAGAAGTATAATGGACATAAACCCTAGGCTTTGTTATTATTTGGACAAAGAAAAACTAGAACGAAATTCATCCGAAATTAAAACATAGAATAAAAAGAAATTAGAAAAAAAGATTATTCAAATATATATTTTTATGGTAGATTTTGCATTTGCAAACAAATTAAGAGATATGGACATGAGAATTATTTAAAGTATTTATAAAGATATTGTATACAATATCAATTTTTTATAAAATTTGCAAAATAATTTTAATATACTAGTTTTTGTTTGTACCTTATTTATTGTATGGCATGTCTGAATTTGTTGACAGAGATTCACCACTTCTCTTTTCTGCATTGTTTCCTCAAAAGACAAATCAATGACCACGGTCGGCGAATGTTGCATGGCAAAACACAAGTTATTGTAGTAGTGCTATGTGTTGGGGTTATTGTAGTAGTGCTATGTGTTGGGGTTATTGTAGTAGTGAGTGGGGGTTCTTGTAGTAGTGAGTGGGGTTCTTGTAGTAGTGAGTGGGGTTCTTATAGTAGTAAGTAGGGTTACTGTAGTAGTGAGTGGGGGTTATTGTAGTAGTGCTATGTGTTGGGGTTATTGTAGTAGTGAGTGGGGGTTCTTGTAGTAGTGAGTGGGGTTCTTGTAGTAGTGAGTGGGGTTCTTATAGTAGTAAGTAGGGTTACTGTAGTAGTGAGTGGGGGTTATTGTAGTAGTGCTATGTGTTGGGGTTATTGTAGTAGTGCTATGTGTTGGGGTTATTGTAGTAGTAAGTGGGGGTTATTGTAGTAGTGCTATGTGTTGGGGTTATTGTAGTAGTGCTATGTGTTGGGGTTATTGTAGTAGTAAGTGGGGGTTATTGTAGTAGTGCTATGTGTTGGGGTTATTGTAGTAGTGCTATGTGTTGGGGTTATTGTAGTAGTAAGTGGGGGTTCTGTAGTAGTGCTATGTGTTGGGGTTATTGTAGTAGTGCTATGTGTTGGGGTTATTGTAGTAGTAAGTGGGGGTTCTGTAGTAGTGCTATGTGTTGGGGTTATTGTAGTAGTAAGTGGGGGTTCTGTAGTAGTGCTATGTGTTGGGGTTATTGTAGTAGTGCTATGTGTTGGGGTTATTGTAGTAGTAAGTGGGGGTTCTGTAGTAGTGCTATGTGTTGGGGTTATTGTAGTAGTAAGTGGGGGTTCTGTAGTAGTGCTATGTGTTGGGGTTATTGTAGTAGTGCTATGTGTTGGGGTTATTGTAGTAGTGAGTGGGGGTTCTGTAGTAGTGCTATGTGTTGGGGTTATTGTAGTAGTGCTATGTGTTGGGGTTATTGTAGTAGTAAGTGGGGGTTATTGTAGTAGTGCTATGTGTTGGGGTTATTGTAGTAGTAAGTGGGGGTTCTGTAGTAGTGCTATGTGTTGGGGTTATTGTAGTAGTGCTATGTGTTGGGGTTATTGTAGTAGTGAGTGGGGGTTCTGTAGTAGTGCTATGTGTTGGGGTTATTGTAGTAGTGCTATGTGTTGGGGTTATTGTAGTAGTAAGTGGGGGTTATTGTAGTAGTGCTATGTGTTGGGGTTATTGTAGTAGTGCTGTGTTGGGGTTATTGTAGTAGTGTTGTGTTGGGGTTATTGTAGTAGTAAGTGGGGGTTATTGTAGTAGTGAGTGGGGTTCTTGTAGTAGTGAGTGGGGGTTCTGTAGTAGTGAGTGGGGGTTCTTGTAGTAGTAAGTGGGGGTTATGTAGTAGTAAGTGGGGGTTCTTGTAGTAGTGAGTTGGGTTCTTGTAGTAGTGAGTGGGGTTCTTGTAGTAGTACTATGTGTTGGGGTTATTGTAGTAGTAAATAGGGGTTCTTGTAGTAGTAAGTGGGGGTTCTTGTAGTAGTGAGTGGGGTTCTTGTAGTAGTGAGTGGGGGTTCTGTAGTAGTGAGTGGGGGTTCTTGTAGTAGTGAGTGGGGGTTCTTGTAGTAGTGAGTGGGGGTTCTTGTAGTAGTGAGTGGGGTTCTTGTAGTATTGAGTGGGGTTCTTGTAGTAGTGAGTGGGGGTTCTGTAGTAGTGAGTGGGGGTTCTTGTAGTAGTAAGTGGGGGTTCTGTAGTAGTGAGTGGGGGTTCTTGTAGTAGTGAGTGGGGGTTCTGTAGTAGTGAGTGGGGGTTCTTGTAGTAGTAAGTGGGGGTTCTGTAGTAGTAAGTGGGGGTTCTTGTAGTAGTGAGTGGGGTTCTTGTAGTAGTGAGTGGGGTTCTTGTAGTAGTGAGTGGGGTTCTTGTAGTAGTGCTATGTGTTGGGGTTATTGTAGTAGTAAGTGGGGGTTCTTGTAGTAGTGAGTGGGGGTTCTTGTAGTAGTGAGTGGGGTTTCTTGTAGTAGTAGGTAGGGTTACTGTAGTAGTGAGTGGGGGTTATTGTAGTAGTGAGTGGGGGTTCTTGTAGTAGTGAGTGGGGGTTCTTGTAGTAGTGAGTGGGGGTTCTTGTAGTAGTGAGTGGGGTTCTTGTAGTAGTGAGTGGGGTTCTTGTAGTAGTGAGTGGGGGTTCTTGTAGTAGTGAGTGGGGGTTCTTGTAGTAGTGAGTGGGGTTCTTGTAGTAGTGAGTGGGGTTCTTGTAGTAGTGAGTGGGGGTTCTGTAGTAGTGAGTGGGGGTTCTTGTAGTAGTAAGTGGGGGTTCTGTAGTAGTAAGTGGGGGTTCTTGTAGTAGTGCTATGTGTTGGGGTTATTGTAGTAGTGAGTGGGGGTTATTGTAGTAGTAAGTGGGGGTTATTGTAGTAGTGAGTGGGGTTCTTGTAGTAGTGAGTGGGGGTTCTGTAGTAGTGAGTGGGGGTTCTTGTAGTAGTAAGTGGGGGTTATGTAGTAGTAAGTGGGGGTTCTTGTAGTAGTGAGTTGGGTTCTTGTAGTAGTGAGTGGGGTTCTTGTAGTAGTACTATGTGTTGGGGTTATTGTAGTAGTAAATAGGGGTTCTTGTAGTAGTAAGTGGGGGTTCTTGTAGTAGTGAGTGGGGTTCTTTTAGTAGTGAGTGAGGGTTCTGTAGTAGTGAGTGGGGGTTCTTGTAGTAGTGAGTGGGGGTTCTTGTAGTAGTGAGTGGGGGTTCTTGTAGTAGTGAGTGGGGTTCTTGTAGTATTGAGTGGGGTTCTTGTAGTAGTGAGTGGGGGTTCTGTAGTAGTGAGTGGGGGTTCTTGTAGTAGTAAGTGGGGGTTCTGTAGTAGTGAGTGGGGGTTCTTGTAGTAGTGAGTGGGGGTTCTGTAGTAGTGAGTGGGGGTTCTTGTAGTAGTAAGTGGGGGTTCTGTAGTAGTAAGTGGGGGTTCTTGTAGTAGTGAGTGGGGTTCTTGTAGTAGTGAGTGGGTTTCTTGTAGTAGTGAGTGGGGTTCTTGTAGTAGTGCTATGTGTTGGGGTTATTGTAGTAGTAAGTGGGGGTTCTTGTAGTAGTGAGTGGGGGTTCTTGTAGTAGTGAGTGGGGTTTCTTGTAGTAGTAGGTAGGGTTACTGTAGTAGTGAGTGGGGGTTATTGTAGTAGTGAGTGGGGGTTCTTGTAGTAGTGAGTGGGGGTTCTTGTAGTAGTGAGTGGGGGTTCTTGTAGTAGTGAGTGGGGTTCTTGTAGTAGTGAGTGGGGTTCTTGTAGTAGTGAGTGGGGGTTCTTGTAGTAGTGAGTGGGGGTTCTTGTAGTAGTGAGTGGGGTTCTTGTAGTAGTGAGTGGGGTTCTTGTAGTAGTGAGTGGGGGTTCTGTAGTAGTGAGTGGGGGTTCTTGTAGTAGTAAGTGGGGGTTCTGTAGTAGTAAGTGGGGGTTCTTGTAGTAGTGAGTGGGGGTTCTGTAGTAGTGAGTGGGGGTTCTTGTAGTAGTAAGTGGAGGTTCTGTAGTAGTAAGTGGGGGTTCTTGTAGTAGTGAGTGGGGTTCTTGTAGTAGTGAGTGGGGTTCTTGTAGTAGTGAGTGGGGTTCTTGTAGTAGTGCTATGTGTTGGGGTTATTGTAGTAGTAAATAGGGGTTCTTGTAGTAGTAAGTGGGGGTTCTTGTAGTAGTGAGTGGGGTTCTTGTAGTAGTGAGTGTGGGTTCTGTAGTAGTGAGTGGGGGTTCTTGTAGTAGTAAGTGGGGGTTATGTAGTAGTAAGTGGGGGTTCTTGTAGTAGTGAGTGGGGTTCTTGTAGTAGTGAGTGGGGTTCTTGTAGTAGTGCTATGTGTTGGGGTTATTGTAGTAGTAAATAGGGGTTCTTGTAGTAGTAAGTGGGGGTTCTTGTAGTAGTGAGTGGGGTTCTTGTAGTAGTGAGTGGGGGTTCTGTAGTAGTGAGTGGGGGTTCTTGTAGTAGTGAGTGGGGGTTCTTGTAGTAGTGAGTGGGGGTTCTTGTAGTAGTGAGTGGGGTTCTTGTAGTAGTGAGTGGGGTTCTTGTAGTAGTGAGTGGGGGTTATGTAGTAGTGAGTGGGGGTTCTTGTAGTAGTAAGTGGGGGTTCTGTAGTAGTAAGTGGGGGTTCTTGTAGTAGTGAGTGGGGGTTCTGTAGTAGTGAGTGGGGGTTCTTGTAGTAGTAAGTGGGGGTTCTTGTAGTAGTGAGTGGGGTTCTTGTAGTAGTGAGTGGGGTTCTTGTAGTAGTGAGTGGGGTTCTTGTAGTAGTGCTATGTGTTGGTGTTATTGTAGTAGTAAATAGGGGTTCTTGTAGTAGTAAGTGGGGGTTCTTGTAGTAGTGAGTGGGGTTCTTGTAGTAGTGAGTGGGGGTTCTGTAGTAGTGAGTGGGGGTTCTTGTAGTAGTAAGTGGGGGTTATGTAGTAGTAAGTGGGGGTTCTTGTAGTAGTGAGTGGGGTTCTTGTAGTAGTGAGTGGGGTTCTTGTAGTAGTGAGTGGGGTTCTTGTAGTAGTGAGTGGGGTTCTTGTAGTAGTGCTATGTGTTGGTGTTATTGTAGTAGTAAATAGGGGTTCTTGTAGTAGTAAGTGGGGGTTCTTGTAGTAGTGAGTGGGGTTCTTGTAGTAGTGAGTGGGGGTTCTGTAGTAGTGAGTGGGGGTTCTTGTAGTAGTAAGTGGGGGTTCTGTAGTAGTAAGTGGGGGTTCTTGTAGTAGTGAGTGGGGTTCTTGTAGTAGTGAGTGGGTTTCTTGTAGTAGTGAGTGGGGTTCTTGTAGTATTGAGTGGGGTTCTTGTAGTAGTGAGTGGGGGTTCTGTAGTAGTGAGTGGGGGTTCTTGTAGTAGTAAGTGGGGGTTCTGTAGTAGTGAGTGGGGGTTCTTGTAGTAGTGAGTGGGGGTTCTGTAGTAGTGAGTGGGGGTTCTTGTAGTAGTAAGTGGGGGTTCTGTAGTAGTAAGTGGGGGTTCTTGTAGTAGTGAGTGGGGTTCTTGTAGTAGTGAGTGGGTTTCTTGTAGTAGTGAGTGGGGTTCTTGTAGTAGTGCTATGTGTTGGGGTTATTGTAGTAGTAAGTGGGGGTTCTTGTAGTAGTGAGTGGGGGTTCTTGTAGTAGTGAGTGGGGTTTCTTGTAGTAGTAGGTAGGGTTACTGTAGTAGTGAGTGGGGGTTATTGTAGTAGTGAGTGGGGGTTCTTGTAGTAGTGAGTGGGGGTTCTTGTAGTAGTGAGTGGGGGTTCTTGTAGTAGTGAGTGGGGTTCTTGTAGTAGTGAGTGGGGTTCTTGTAGTAGTGAGTGGGGGTTCTTGTAGTAGTGAGTGGGGGTTCTTGTAGTAGTGAGTGGGGTTCTTGTAGTAGTGAGTGGGGTTCTTGTAGTAGTGAGTGGGGGTTCTGTAGTAGTGAGTGGGGGTTCTTGTAGTAGTAAGTGGGGGTTCTGTAGTAGTAAGTGGGGGTTCTTGTAGTAGTGAGTGGGGGTTCTGTAGTAGTGAGTGGGGGTTCTTGTAGTAGTAAGTGGAGGTTCTGTAGTAGTAAGTGGGGGTTCTTGTAGTAGTGAGTGGGGTTCTTGTAGTAGTGAGTGGGGTTCTTGTAGTAGTGAGTGGGGTTCTTGTAGTAGTGCTATGTGTTGGGGTTATTGTAGTAGTAAATAGGGGTTCTTGTAGTAGTAAGTGGGGGTTCTTGTAGTAGTGAGTGGGGTTCTTGTAGTAGTGAGTGTGGGTTCTGTAGTAGTGAGTGGGGGTTCTTGTAGTAGTAAGTGGGGGTTATGTAGTAGTAAGTGGGGGTTCTTGTAGTAGTGAGTGGGGTTCTTGTAGTAGTGAGTGGGGTTCTTGTAGTAGTGCTATGTGTTGGGGTTATTGTAGTAGTAAATAGGGGTTCTTGTAGTAGTAAGTGGGGGTTCTTGTAGTAGTGAGTGGGGTTCTTGTAGTAGTGAGTGGGGGTTCTGTAGTAGTGAGTGGGGGTTCTTGTAGTAGT
The DNA here is from genome assembly GCA_964035775.1 of Osedax frankpressi. Taxonomy (NCBI): domain Eukaryota; kingdom Metazoa; phylum Annelida; class Polychaeta; order Sabellida; family Siboglinidae; genus Osedax; species Osedax frankpressi. The sequence continues at coordinate 27,763,211 of OZ038312.1, forward strand.
GAGTGGGGGTTCTTGTAGTAGTGAGTGGGGGTTCTTGTAGTAGTGAGTGGGGTTCTTGTAGTAGTGAGTGGGGTTCTTGTAGTAGTGAGTGGGGGTTATGTAGTAGTGAGTGGGGGTTCTTGTAGTAGTAAGTGGGGGTTCTGTAGTAGTAAGTGGGGGTTCTTGTAGTAGTGAGTGGGGGTTCTGTAGTAGTGAGTGGGGGTTCTTGTAGTAGTAAGTGGGGGTTCTTGTAGTAGTGAGTGGGGTTCTTGTAGTAGTGAGTGGGGTTCTTGTAGTAGTGAGTGGGGTTCTTGTAGTAGTGCTATGTGTTGGTGTTATTGTAGTAGTAAATAGGGGTTCTTGTAGTAGTAAGTGGGGGTTCTTGTAGTAGTGAGTGGGGTTCTTGTAGTAGTGAGTGGGGGTTCTGTAGTAGTGAGTGGGGGTTCTTGTAGTAGTAAGTGGGGGTTATGTAGTAGTAAGTGGGGGTTCTTGTAGTAGTGAGTGGGGTTCTTGTAGTAGTGAGTGGGGTTCTTGTAGTAGTGAGTGGGGTTCTTGTAGTAGTGAGTGGGGTTCTTGTAGTAGTGCTATGTGTTGGTGTTATTGTAGTAGTAAATAGGGGTTCTTGTAGTAGTAAGTGGGGGTTCTTGTAGTAGTGAGTGGGGTTCTTGTAGTAGTGAGTGGGGGTTCTGTAGTAGTGAGTGGGGGTTCTTGTAGTAGTAAGTGGGGGTTATGTAGTAGTAAGTGGGGGTTCTTGTAGTAGTGAGTGGGGTTCTTGTAGTAGTGAGTGGGGTTCTTGTAGTAGTGAGTGGGGTTCTTGTAGTAGTGCTATGTGTTGGGATTATTGTAGTAGTAAATAGGGGTTCTTGTAGTAGTAAGTGGGGGTTCTTGTAGTAGTGAGTGGGGGTTCTTGTAGTAATATGTGAGGGCTATTGTAGTAGTAGGTAGGGTTATTGTAGTAGTAAGTAGGGTTACTATAGTAGTGAGTGGGGGTTATTGTAGTAGTAAGTGGGGGTTCTTGTAGTAATATGTGAGGGCTATTGTAGTAGTAGATAGGGTTATTGTAGTAGTAAGTAGGGTTACTATAGTAGTGAGTGGGGGTTATTGTAGTAGTAAGTGGGGGTTCTTGTAGTAATATGTGAGGGCTATTGTAGTAGTAGATAGGGTTATTGTAGTAGTAAATGGAAGTCAATGGATCTAAACATGTGTTCAGTAAAGTATGTTAACTTCTTGAATTATGTTTTGGATTTGAAATTATTAAATCTTTTAATTTTTTACATATTTTTCATACATTGATAGAACAGTTATATGATATATTTTGATTAATTAGTAATTCAATAGAGATGGGGTGAATTTATGGCTTTTTAATAGAGTTTATTTTTCTGAATAGATTTTAAAAAATATATATGTTAAATATGTATTTATTATATAATATTGTATACATTTTATAACACATATTAAGCATAATTACGTACAAAATTGGTTAATTAATTAATTTGACTGTTATATAATATAACTAAGGTAAAAATATAGAATACTTTGTCATTATTCTTTAATTATAAATCTGTATTATTTAACAACAAAATAACGTATATGTGTAAATATGCTTTAATACCCAATAATGTATCTAATAACCCATTATTTGGAATATATTTGATAAATTGTACAGATTTGAATAACTATATCTGGTTAATATTTAACTGTATAGAATAATTAATCATTTTTAATTAGTATAGTATATATATTTGAACTTATAAAAATACTCAGTATGTATGCATATGAATAAATAAAAAATAACATTAATGAAATAAAAATAAATTGATTGATTTATAAACTTGTGAATTAATCTAAAGTTAGCTAATAGAATTAACCAACAAATATTTGTTCATTTATGTAAATTAACTGTAAAAAGTTTCAAGAGATTAAAAACTCAAAATACATTACTTTTATTATTACAAGATCACAATTAGTATAAATACTGAAAAAAATCTATTTTTTAAAAATATAATATCACTATGGATATTTATAGAGTTACGCATGAACGAACATCGGTTGCATAACTACCGAGATTACTTTCACTAGTACTCTGAACCTTATTCATAGTCGCCGTTCGTACATGCATACACAGAGAGTTCGGGGAGGGCAAACGACCAGTGTCGTCTCTCAAGTGTTCTTTAGCCTGCATCTTCTCTTGCCATAACTGCAAAGTTAAAAGAATATTGAAACTCACAAATTCGTTATGTTGCAAATTCTATACTAGATTTTTATCTGATAAACAATTATTAATTGAGGATTTTTCCAATCAATATAACACTTCAATAAAGATACAGACGTATCTTTAGTAAGGTAAGAAGTCTTTAGTAAGGTAAGAAGTCTTTAGTAAGATAAGAAGTCTTTAGTAAGGTAAGAAGTCTTTAGTAAGGCAATAAGTCTTTAGTAAGGTAAGAAGTCTTTAGTAAGGTAAGAAGTCTTTAGTAAGGTAAGAAGTCTTTAGTAAGGCAAGAAGTCTTTAGTAAGGTAAGAAGTCTTTAGTAAGGCAATGAGTCTTTAGTAAGATAAGAAGTCTTTAGTAAGGTAAGAAGTCTTTAGTAAAGTAAGAAGTCTTTAGTAAGGTAAGAAGTCTTTAGTAAGATAAGAAGTCTTTAGTAAGGCAATGAGTCTTTAGTAAGATAAGAAGTCTTTAGTAAGGTAAGAAGTCTTTAGTAAGGTAAGAAGTCTTTAGTAAGGTAAGAAGTCTTTAGTAAGGTAAGAAGTCTTTAGCAAGGTAAGAAGTCTTTAGTAAGGTAATAAGTCTTTAGTAAGGTAAGAAGTCTTTAGTAAGATAATAAGTCTTTAGTAAGATAATAAGTCTTTAGTAAGGCAATAAGTCTTTAGTAAGGCAATGAGTCTTTAGTAAGGTAAGAAGTCTTTAGTAAGGTAAGAAGTCTTTAGTAAGGTAAGAAGTCTTTAGTAAGATAAGAAGTCTTTAGTAAGATAATAAGTCTTTAGTAAGGTAAGAAGTCTTTAGTAAGATAATAAGTCTTTAGTAAGATAAGAAGTCTTTAGTAAGGTAAGAAGTCTTTAGTAAGGTAAGAAGTCTTTAGTAAGGTAAGAAGTCTTTAGTAAGGTAAGAAGTCTTTAGTAAGGTAAGAAGTCTTTAGTAAGGTAATAAGTCTTTAGTAAGGTAAGAAGTCTTTAGTAAGGTAAGAAGTCTTTAGTAAGATAATAAGTCTTTAGTAAGGTAAGAAGTCTTTAGTAAGATAATAAGTCTTTAGTAAGATAAGAAGTCTTTAGTAAGGCAATAAGTCTTTAGTAAGGCAATGAGTCTTTAGTAAGGTAAGAAGTCTTTAGTAAGGTAAGAAGTCTTTAGTAAGATAATAAGTCTTTAGTAAGATAAGAAGTCTTTAGTAAGGCAATAAGTCTTTAGTAAGGCAATGAGTCTTTAGTAAGGTAAGAAGTCTTTAGTAAGATAAGAAGTCTTTAGTAAGGCAATGAGTCTTTAGTAAGGCAATAAGTCTTTAGTAAGGTAAGAAGTCTTTAGTAAGGTAAGAAGTCTTTAGTAAGGTAAGAAGTCTTTAGTAAGGTAAGAAGTCTTTAGTAAGGTAAGAAGTCTTTAGTAAGGCAATAAGTCTTTAGTAAAGTAAGAAGTCTTTAGTAAGATAAGAAATCTTTAGTAAGGTAAGAAGTCTTTAGTAAGGCAATAAGTCTTTAGTAAGGTAAGAAGTCTTTAGTAAGGCAAGAAGTCTTTAGTAAGGCAATAAGTCTTTAGTAAGATAAGAAGTCTTTAGTAAGGCAATAAGTCTTTAGTAAGGTAAGAAGTCTTTAGTAAGGTAAGAAGTCTTTAGTAAGGCAATAAGTCTTTAGTAAGGTAAGAAGTCTTTAGTAAGGCAATAAGTCTTTAGTAAGGTAAGAAGTCTTTAGTAAGGTAAGAAGTCTTTAGTAAGGCAATAAGTCTTTAGTAAGGTAAGAAGTCTTTAGTAAGGTAATAAGTCTTTAGTAAGGTAAGAAGTTTTTAGTAAGGTAAGAAGTCTTTAGTAAGGTAAGAAGTCTTTAGTAAGGTAAGAAGTCTTTAGTAAGGCAATGAGTCTTTAGTAAGATAATATCTATTTAGCTATAGCACCAGAGAACGTAAGCGAGACTTTTCCTTGCGTTTTCGTATGTTATTCTCTACAGAAAACCAATATCTGTAGAGTCGGCGACGTTTGGAAGAGCTCAGAGAGGCGGTCTCGAGAAGTTCTTGCCACCGACAGTCGGACATGTCTGCGGGTAGCTAATAGGTGAGGGGTGTAATGGTGGACAAAGTGCGGAGAAAATGCAAACGATTAGCGTGGAGTGCGTTGGGGATGGTAGCGATGATCTGGGGAGAATTGTGGGGGTGATATGGTAGGAAATGGGACGGCGAATGAGTGAGAAAGATAATGGTGGAAACAATGTGAATAGATTATGGTCAGTGGTATGGTCAGTGATATGTTCGGTGATATGTTCGGTGATATGTTCGGTGATATGTTCGGTGATATGTTCGGTGATATGGTCGGTGATATGGTCGGTGATATGGTCAGTGATATGGTCGGTGATATGGTCAGTGATATGGTCAGTGATATGGTCAGTGATATGGTCAGTGATATGGTCAGTGATATGGTCAGTGATATGTTCGGTGATATGGTCAGTGATATGGTCAGTGATATGGTCAGTGATATGGTCAGTGATATGTTCGGTGATATGGTCAGTGATATGGTCAGTGATATGGTCAGTGATATGGTCAGTGATATGGTCAGTGATATGTTCGGTGATATGGTCAGTGATATGGTCAGTGATATGGTCAGTGATATGTTCGGTGATATGGTCAGTGATATGGTCAGTGATATGGTCAGTGATATGGTCAGTGATATGTTCGGTGATATGGTCGGTGATATGGTCGGTGATATGGTCAGTGATATGGTCAGTGATATGGTCAGTGATATGGTCAGTGATATGTTCGGTGATATGGTCGGTGATATGGTCGGTGATATGGTCAGTGATATGGTCAGTGATATGTTCGGTGATATGGTCGGTGATATGGTCGGTGATATGGTCGGTGATATGGTCAGTGATATGGTCAGTGATATGGTCAGTGATATGGTCAGTGATATGTTCGGTGATATGGTCGGTGATATGGTCGGTGATATGGTCAGTGATATGGTCGGTGATATGGTCAGTGATATGGTCAGTGATATGTTCGGTGATATGGTCAGTGATATGGTCAGTGATATGGTCGGTGATATGGTCAGTGATATGGTCAGTGATATGGTCGGTGATATGGTCAGTGATATGTTCGGTGATATGGTCGGTGATATGGTCGGTGATATGGTCGGTGATATGGTCAGTGATATGGTCAGTGATATGGTCAGTGATATGGTCAGTGATATGGTCAGTGATATGTTCGGTGATATGGTCAGTGATATGGTCAGTGATATGGTCAGTGATATGTTCGGTGATATGGTCAGTGATATGGTCAGTGATATGGTCGGTGATATGGTCAGTGATATGGTCAGTGATATGGTCAGTGATATGGTCAGTGATATGGTCAGTGATATGGTCAGTGATATGTTCGGTGATATGGTCGGTGATATGGTCAGTGATATGGTCAGTGATATGTTCGGTGATATGGTCGGTGATATGGTCGGTGATATGGTCGGTGATATGGTCGGTGATATGGTCAGTGATATGGTCAGTGATATGGTCAGTGATATGTTCGGTGATATGGTCAGTGATATGGTCAGTGATATGGTCTGTGATATGGTCGGTGATATGGTCAGTGATATGTTCGGTGATATGGTCGGTGATATGGTCGGTGATATGGTCAGTGATATGGTCAGTGATATGGTCAGTGATATGGTCAGTGATATGTTCGGTGATATGGTCGGTGATATGGTCGGTGATATGGTCGGTGATATGGTCGGTGATATGGTCAGTGATATGGTCAGTGATATGGTCAGTGATATGGTCAGTGATATGTTCGGTGATATGGTCAGTGATATGGTCAGTGATATGGTCAGTGATATGGTCAGTGATATGGTCAGTGATATGTTCGGTGATATGGTCGGTGATATGGTCGGTGATATGGTCAGTGATATGGTCAGTGATATGTTCGGTGATATGGTCGGTGATATGGTCGGTGATATGGTCGGTGATATGGTCGGTGATATGGTCAGTGATATGGTCAGTGATATGGTCAGTGATATGTTCGGTGATATGGTCGGTGATATGGTCGGTGATATGGTCGGTGATATGGTCGGTGATATGGTCGGTGATATGGTCGGTGATATGGTCAGTGATATGGTCAGTGATATGGTCAGTGATATGTTCGGTGATATGGTCGGTGATATGGTCGGTGATATGGTCAGTGATATGGTCAGTGATATGTTCGGTGATATGGTCGGTGATATGGTCGGTGATATGGTCGGTGATATGGTCGGTGATATGGTCGGTGATATGGTCAGTGATATGGTCAGTGATATGTTCGGTGATATGGTCGGTGATATGGTCGGTGATATGGTCGGTGATATGGTCGGTGATATGGTCAGTGATATGGTCAGTGATATGTTCGGTGATATGGTCGGTGATATGGTCGGTGATATGGTCGGTGATATGGTCGGTGATATGGTCAGTGATATGGTCAGTGATATGTTCGGTGATATGGTCGGTGATATGGTCGGTGATATGGTCGGTGATATGGTCAGTGATATGGTCAGTGATATGTTCGGTGATATGGTCGGTGATATGGTCGGTGATATGGTCGGTGATATGGTCGGTGATATGGTCAGTGATATGGTCAGTGATATGTTCGGTGATATGGTCGGTGATATGGTCGGTGATATGGTCGGTGATATGGTCGGTGATATGGTCAGTGATATGGTCGGTGATATGGTCAGTGATATGGTCAGTGATATGGTCAGTGATATGGTCAGTGATATGGTCAGTGATATGGTCAGTGATATGGTCAGTGATATGGGATGCAATTGTGGTATAAATGTTGTATCTAAATGGAGTGGGAATGGTAATCATATGTAAAATGGTAGTGGATTGGGGATAATTAGTGGTGAGGTAGATTGGGGTCGATGATGTGGGATCATGAGTATGCATAGGATGGTGATGAGATTAGTAGGGCTGGGTATTAGAATAGTAGGGCTGGAGATGTGATTAGTAGGGCTGGGGATGTGATTAGTGGGGCTGGGGATGTGATTAGTAGGGCTGGGGATGTGATTAGTAGGGCTGGTGATGTGATTAGTAGGGCGGGGATGTGATTAGTAGGGCTGGTGATTAGTAGGGCTGGTGATGTGATTAGTGGGGCTGGGGATGTGATTAGTAGGGCTGGTGATGTGATTAGTAGGGCTGGTGATGTGATTAGTAGGGCGGGGATGTGATTAGTAGGGCTGGTGATTAGTAGGGCTGGTGATTAGTAGGGCTGGTGATGTGATTAGTGGGGCTGGGGATGTGATTAGTAGGGCTGGTGATGTGATTAGTAGGGCTGGTGATGTGATTAGTAGGGCGGGGATGTGATTAGTAGGGCTGGTGATTAGTAGGGCTGGTGATGTGATTAGTGGGGCTGGGGATTTGGACTAGTCGGGAACGTTGAGCCACTTGCAGTAATATTTACAAAACCCTATTATTGAAATTTAAGTTGAAGACAAGCATGCACATACATACATATATATATATATATATATATATATATATATATATATATACAGGTAAACCTTGATACCCATGGATTGCAACATGTCGTATTCCAATTGAATAATCTTTAAGCACTTAGATCGATCTTCATTTTCCTTATCAGAAGTAGAAATATCGCATTTACTTACTGGGTCTATTAAAAACGATCTCAACTATAAGCTTGTATTTTAATTGATTTATGTGAATAACAGTTGATTTTAAATATAAAAAGTATTAGTTGTCACAATTTTAAAGGTTATTAAAACTTTTTATTAATAAAATATGTGTTAGTGTAAAATATATGTTCGCACAATAAGAATAAATATTTTTATAAATGTTCAATACAAATAATATAATAATCTTCTTTTTAAATTTTATCTAAAATACATATATGGAATTTTTCATATATATATTATATACACTATTTATTATATTTAAAATACTAAATATAGAAAATAATTCCTCAATAAATATTATAATAACCCTTAGAAACAAATGTACAGCAATGAGTGAAAACCAGTGGTGTGTGATATCTTCCAAATACATTTCTAGAATTCTGTATTACTAAACTTCTTAACATCTACAAAATTATTAAAATTATTAATTATTAAAATTATTAATTATTAAATCATTAAAATTATAAATAAAAACTTTAAAGGATTTTGATAAACACATAATATATTTATAATATATTTAATATTTTTATAATTGGAATATATTCATACTTAATATTAGATACTGCGAAATTTAGGAGAATCATAGTTATTTACATGTAAAACTAATACAAATTATTAGTTTAAATAAAATTTCAAGAATATTAATTATATATATGAATTTTATGATATGTTCTAATATTATTTTGTTTTTTAAGTTTTTGAGAATTACACCAAATAAAGAAACATCTATATTGATGTAATTGAATTACTTATATTAAATTATAATTTAAGAGAAGTATTATTTATTATGCAATTCAATGGAAAGTGTTATTTTGATCAATTTGTAATTGTATTAAATATGCTAATATATTTTCCAAAAATTTACAAACTATAACACATACAGTACTCATGTATTCAATTTATATTTATTTAAATTATATAAACTACATAATAATATTCGTGTGCACTAGAGATATATCAATATAGATATTGAATCTGCAGTGACCTAATTTAATTTTAAAACAATGTCAATGACTCATTATTATCGGGTGATTCTCGACCACTGCTTTAGTCCGAAACCAATCTAACAAATTTGCCGGGCCTATAGGCCTATATACATAGGAGAAAAGTGAATAATGAATGTGGTTTACATTTGAAATTCTAAAGATTTCTCAAGAGACTTTGTACTGTTTCAAAAGCTAGAGCTTTATAGCGACTAGGTCTATAAAGATTATATATGGTTAATACATACTACAAACTAGAAGTTTAGAGTAAAATCAATATTCGCATATCTTTTATGTCAAGGCATTTATTCTAACAGGTATAAGTACATGTGTTTTAATATATATTAATATAATATCATTAATATATATAATCAATATATATCATGAATAATAATTGTAATTTAGTTAGTAGTACATTGATTAATATATATACTGAATATCATTGAATTGGAGATTATGATGAATTAAATAGAGGGACTCATTGATTACATGTTTTGCTTATAAATGCTTATCAAGTTGATCAGGTTATATATATACTAAATATATATAATTATAAGGTATATCTATGTATATTAAAAATATAATTATCCTACATACTTTTCATGAATAAGTTATTTAATAATAATATTTAATAAAAATACAATAATCTTGAATTTGAATTTTAAATCATAGTCTCAAAGATTTTAAATAGCTTGTGGTTAGTGACACACATTTAGATATATATTTCGCTGAAAATATAATAAATGTTACTAACGCTCTCTTGTTGCACTAATAAAGAGGGCAATGCTAAGAGTAAGTCACTACAGGTTGTCTACATTGTATGATATTGTTAAAGATTTGCTACATATATTTAAAAATATATTTGTAAATTATAAGCAACAAAAATTATATAACATGTTTTTTTAAAAACTATACTTCATTTATCTTCCAAAATAACAATAAAAATACTTTTTCAGTGTAATAATGTTAAACATGCATGTTTTATATTTAAAATGTAGACATTTTATAAAAATACAATGCATATATTTAAATTAATACAATATATAATATTTATATAGTACAATAATTAATACAATATATAATATTTATATAGTCACATATATTGATTATATATATTGAATAATATTGATATCACTTTTGTCTAATCATCATAACTATTTAGTGCAATTTCTTGTTTTAAGATCTACACAAACATTTAATTAAACACATATATGTATGCGTTTAATTTTACATATGTTTATATATGTTAAATTCCAAACGTTACACAATAAAATTATGCAACTATAATTATAATTGTAAACAATAAATATATAACTAATTATAATTATGTAGTAATACATACAAATTAAAATTTTTGAAATTTACTTTTAGAATTTCATCTTTTAAAAAATTCCTATATTAATTATGTGTAAATACATACTTAATAACATTATATTTTAAATTCGATATTGTTAAAATATTAAATATTATATAAAAAGCTGAAATATATTTAAATTCTAAATTCCTAGATCTAACTCAAGATTTAGTAATATTAAGTATAGCAACGTAAATTCTGAAGTCGTGTGTCAAATAACAGAGGCAATGCCCGATATTCAATTATCTGATTATTTTGTTACAATATCAATAATTGAATATTTTGTTAAGATCATAGTATCTTTAATTATAAATCTAATCTTGCAAACAAAGTAATACAATCTCATTATTATTGATGCTGATCAAATATAGGAACACTTTTAAAATTGAAAACCACATACTGAATATCACATAATATTTAGTATTGATATCGATAACTATTTAATAATATAGTTATTTTATGCATATCTTCTATCGATAAATTATTTGCTTAAACCGATAAATATGCCTATTTATCCTCATTAGAATTACTTGGAGAAAACTTATATATTGTCTACAAATGATCCCAAACCTGGTCAATAAAAGAAATCAATAACAAATCTACATCTAGAAAAGTAATCTCTTCGCGTTCATATATACTTAATTCATAAAAACTATTTTGAATATCACATATGTTACGATATAATATCGGTTACATAACATTCACCGGTTATAGCGAAAGCGTTTATCTTCTACACTGTGGGTGATCATTATTGACGGAACTATTGTGATGTATATCTTAATTAGGATTCGATGCAATATTCAGTAAACATGGCGTTAGGTATTGGCTAATGGTCTCCGTGTGCACGTACGTCGCGACCATTCGACGTACGATGTGTTTCATTACGTCATGGAATCCTATAAGCAATCATTGCTATACGTGAATCGCATCAAACCAATAATTCACCCCTTGCAAACGTTGAAAATGACAGTATAATCTCTTTAAATATTTGTATACAGTGGAGTTATATGATTTTTATATAAATATATAAATATATAAATATATATCCAATACGTGATGTATAACTATAACGTAGTAAGCACACGGTTAGGATATCAAATGTAGTATTGGAGTAAACGATTACACGCTATTAACAGTATAGCACATGATCCGTAGGCAGTTCCCGGATACAACTGAGGTCAGAGTTCTTTACTGATGGTGTTGATGACGTACTCGCAGAATATATGCCGCGTTAGTTATTCCGCTGTAATTGCGTAAAGGGGCCAAAGTTCAGAGTTCGGTATTCCGGTTCGTAGATTACGATGTGTATCTTGACGTCGGTGGGTTCCACGGGGATATGAGTACAAATCTGCTCTCGGAATGCGATGGCCAATAGATGGGGAAGTCGTCTGTGCCGATTTTTGTAAGCCGTCAGGTATCGGTCGTAGAAACCGCCGCCGCGACCCAACCGGTCATGGTCGTGGCTGAAACCGAGACCTGGCATCAATATCATGTCGACACCTTCTGCAAATGGGGCATGGATGTTTGTCGGAGTGAATAAGGGAGTAAGCATTTATGGAGTTGATGTTTATGGGAGGGTTTTACGTGGAGCGGTTTATTTAGTTGCATATTCATTAGAGTGCGAGTGTGAGATACACGTCACACACCTTTAAATATATTTATAGATTTAGATGGGAGTTTGGCTCATTAGAATTGGTTTTTGTGGAATTTAGATCCGATGTTTCGGGAGATACCTTCGAGAGCGTCAGCTCGACTAGTGTCCTTGAGTCTTGGTTGCTTGATCTTCCAACTCGTCATTGGCAACGAATCCAGGTCGTCGAAGCCATGCAGCTCTAGCATATCCATGGACTTCTTCTTATTGTTATAGCGTGGTATGTAGCATCTGTGAGATTGCATTGAAACATATTACCATTCAATGTAAAATAGTGCCGTTAATCAATGAGTAATGTCCGTTGTTAGTTAGTGGTAAAGTCTTTAAAAAGGGTTATATAGTTATATAGTTAGCGATTAATGAAATTGTATTACAGGACAGTTAGAAATAATAAAACATAAATGAAGTAAGAACTCAAAATAGTTAAGTTTCAATTACTAAACATTGGTATACCGTATTTAAACACGAGTTTTCAAATGGCAAGATTTGAAGATGGTTTAACTGTAATATTTAGTATATTTGTCTATGCTGAATTTATGTATTATACATTGAATAGAATTTAGCTGAACAGTTTATTTAAATGAATATTTATTTTAATGTATAGGTATTTTAACCTATAGGTATTTTAACCTATAGGTATTTTAACCTATAGGTATTTTAACCTATAGGTATTTTAACCTATAGGTATTTTAACCTATAGGTATTTTAACCTATAGGTATTTTAACCTATAGGTATTTTAACCTATAGGTATTTTAACCTATAGGTATTTTAACCTATAGGTATTTTAACCTATAGGTATTTTAACCTATAGGTATTTTAACCTATAGGTATTTTAACCTATAGGTATTTTAACCTATAGGTATTTTAACCTATAGGTATTTTAACCTATAGGTATTTTAACCTATAGGTATTTTAACCTATAGGTATTTTAACCTATAGGTATTTTAACCTATAGGTATTTTAACCTATAGGTATTTTAACCTATAGGTATTTTAACCTATAGGTATTTTAACCTATAGGTATTTTAACCTATAGGTATTTTAACCTATAGGTATTTTAACCTATAGGTATTTTAACCTATAGGTATTTTAACCTATAGGTATTTTAACCTATAGGTATTTTAACCTATAGGTATTTTAACCTATAGGTATTTTAACCTATAGGTATTTTAACCTATAGGTATTTTAACCTATAGGTATAATAATTGTGAACGAACACATATGATAACAAAAATATTATTTATGATAAAGTAGTAGCTAAATGTTTACGTTGAATCGGAATTATATTCCAGCCAATCAGAGAAGCAACCCTGAAACTTCTCCTTTCTTAGTTTTCAAGACTTTATAGGGCTTGTATAATAAAAAGCACTCGATTTAAGTCTATGAGTATGACTCAAAGGTGTCATTCTATTTTAATAATAGCTTGTTATCTTATTGTATAGTTATGAATAGACTATATCTATATACATTCTATAAATGTAGTATTTATTTACATCTAACCTGCCTAATTTGTTATTCAATTATTTATACTATGATCGGTTCTCTACAAATTATATAATAATCTAACGACACTCCTAATGATATGATTTAATAGTGTTAATTTTGATTTTGATAAAATATAGTAAATTGAAATACAGTAATTGATACATGAAAATATAAACATTCTACTATCATTTAAATCTTTGAAAAATACATATATTAACGTATATTTTAAATTCTAAAAAAATGAAAAAAGCATTTTTACTATGAACTCTATGCTTTACTCAGATGTTAATTTGTAATCAATACTTATAACAAAACATTTAAATGTATTACTTGTTTAATTATATAACTATATAATTTATTAAAAACGTTGTAAAATTACTTGTTAGTCTTGCAATGTTAAGTAAGTTAGTTACGTTCAGCAGATTACTATAGTAGATTATTATCAAATATCCAGTTTATTATTGTGTAATTAGAATTACTTAGTGGGTACTCGTAGTTCTTAGTATTAGGCTACATTGTGTACGTTGTATTGTCACCACTGGTGACTCATCATCATATATTTGAAATTAGATAATTTAGAAATAATAAGTAAAAATGGTCCGAGTACTGATCCTTGTTGTACTCCGTATTAAAAATCGTATTCGGTAGATATTGTATTATTAATCATTATATTATAGGTTCTGTCATTAAATAAGATATTAATAAATCGAGGGATTTAGCGATAATGTCGTTAATATGTCTAATAGTAAAACAGATTTTATATGCAATATAAACTGTTAAAATATCAATACATATTGATAAAATAGCGATGTATTGGTTACTTTTTTCTATATGCACTGTTATTAAAAGCATATTATTTTATTATTCATTGGTATAATGATGTAAGTATCGAAGTTGTAACATTGATTAAATCTAATGTACTATGACATACATCTATATATTATATAAAACTATGTAAAGTATTTATCATTAATATAGTGTGCTATATATCTGCTATTAAAAGTAACTTTATATTTCCTCTTAAAGGCGTGAGAATATCATTAAAGATATATAATAAAGATGTTTCGGATATATTATTATTTCTGTAATTGTTTTCATTTCGAGCCTATGTGCTAAATCATGCTATATGCCTATATGCTAAATCATGCTATATGCCTATATGCTAAATCATGCTATATGCCTATATGCTATATGTTATATAAACTAAATCCTTCAAGTGATTTTATTAATACAAAATTTCAATATTCCTTCACATATTTTACATAGGACGGGAAGTTTTGAAATTGGATGGTAGTTGTTAAACTTATTATTATCTAGACTAAAGTGTTTTAATAATCATGTAATAATTTAATGAAATAATGGAGGTTTTGTAATTGAAACCTACGAATACCTGGAAAAAAGTTGTACTTATTTATCAAATTAATTTACATCTATCTTATGATACTTTTAAAATAATTTAAATAATTGTATTATTTTGTATGATTTACAGTAATTATATTTAGTATTCGTATAATTGTTTGAGATTTTAGTTGTAGTTATAACTTTAGTGAATTAATGAGGAATGTATGTTTTTAGGATTATTTCAATATGTTCAGTTTTTCTTTGATACACTCTGATCTAAAAAAGATAAGTTTGTATCTATATGTTTTACTATTGTCATAACGTTGTTTTTGTAGTCCTCGGAATTAGATTTAGTTTATTTTAAGTATCTTTAATTTTGATATCAATTAAGTGCTAATAATATGTGTTAAGGTTTAGGTATTTCAGAATATTTACTTCGAACAAGGATAACAAATATTCACTAATAAATTTAAATAAATTGTTGAGGTAGATTAAGATATATGAGTCAGAACCGGTTATTATTATTATTACATTATTATTATTACAATGAAGTGTAGAGTGGTCAGTTGAATTAAATATGTTGTAATAGTGATAGGGAAGCGATGTTATATTTAAAAAACATCGGGATATATGTTTTCATCATAATGGTAATTGAAATCACAAAATATAATTAAATTATTTAGGTTAATTTGAGATAATATATATATTAATTGATTATTATGTACATATGGATGTTGTTGGGGATCTGTATATTATTAATGGCAGTTAGATAAGTAGTAAGCGTATTGATATGCTTACTCATAAGCATAGCAACGCCTCATCAAAATATGAACTTATTATGTAACTTCTATATGAAAAGTTAAATGTTATCTCCCTAATCACGCCTTGCTTATTGTCAGTAATTCATGGTTGAACTTGTATGTTTTTATAATATATCTATTTCATTCTCAGTTACATATTACGTAATATATATTACATAATATGTAACTGAGAATGAATCACATATGTAATTGAATCAATATTGTAACTTAATGATATCGATTTGTATAACTCCATATAGTCAGTCTTTTTTAGGGTTAATATCGTTATTATCTCTATGTACATTTTTTTGATGTGTATTATTATTTCGTATATTATTACTATTCAATGATGATGTATATTTATAATAGCATTAAGTGAATAATGTTTCCATATAAACTGCGGTTTTTATCGATATTACCATGTGGTAAAATGAAAATGTGTGGTGTTTATCGATTTGGGTTTTCAATTCTCATTGGCTCATAAGAGTTTGTTATATTCTTATTTCTTATTTTCGCAAATCAGATGTTAATTAGATCCTATCATACATGGATAATGACAGCTAGCTGACAACGTGTCGATTTGAAAACAAACTTTTCAATGTTTATTTATATATTATTAACCAGTAATATAGAAAAACACTCATAAATAAATAACTGCATTAAACTAATCATAATTTAGGTAGTATTCAAATATATTTCAAATTTTCATAAATGATTCAATTATAATTATTAATATATTGTGCATTACATTTAGACGTTTGTCTATACAATTTTTTTTGGATGTTTTACCAGAACGAAAATAAATTGATATAATGTTACAATAAAGAATTAATAAACGACTGATACAATTATAAAGAAATAAAACAAATTCAATAAATCGAAGAAAATTACATTAGAAATATTATTATTTACTAAATAAATCAATATCGATACATATTGAATTAATAGCTTCTATTCTATTATGTTACTTTAGAATGCATTGCAAATAAAATCATTCCATTTTTGTGCATTGTAATACTTTTTATGTTACTATTTATGTTATGACACGATTATTATATAATTAAATTCAGCCGATTAATATATTTAATAATAGTGAGTCGTGAGTCGCAGACTCTATTAGGTTGAGAATGTAATAAACGTGACTGATTATGTCGATTTAGCCGAATTTTAAATTAGATGACTCAATTGGGTCTGATGAGTATTAATCTCCCTACAGAATCGCCATATAATATCAAAGGTAGACGAATGCGTCATCTCTGGGCTAAATGTCTAGTCATCGATTAACACACACATGCACACACACAGACACACACGCACACACACACACACACACACACACACACACACACACACACACACACACACACACACACACACACACACACACACACACACACACACACACACACACACACATATATATATATATAATATATATTATATACTTTATATGATTAGAAAAATGCTGTAATTTTAACAATATTTATAACATCTCAGCTAAGACTTTTATTAGACGTATTTATGAAGTAAGTCTCACTCTGATTAGGATATCAGCAGGTGAAAATCTTCACATGATGTATGGGTGTATAATTACGGCTTTATTAAGGCATGCAATTAAATGGTTTTCCGTGAAATCCACTACGCCAGTGTTTCCATGGCAACCTCTAGTTTATATCGACATTATACACATATTTAATGAATCATATACACATATTAATGACATCTACACGAATATCCTTGATACGTATTGTCTATAGACTAGCCGCTCCTAAAACGATATGAACTTGAGGTCAATGTGAAGGGTACCCGTCACGTTCCAGTGGATTCGGCCTCCAATGAATATATTGAGAAACAATACATTTTCCGTACTACAGACTAGATGTTTTTTCGTGTTAATAATTACGTACTGGCTGCCAACCAGACTCCACCTCCATCGATCATGGCATTATACCTATGCTATGTGACATTTGTGCCAGACACGATACGAGGAGATAGTCGAGACGGCGCTGGACAGACATATCATCATCGTGGCGTAAGTCAGTATCATTATCATTATCGTACCCTTCCACCGCAGCTGTTACATGAATAATTATCCATAAGCATAAAGGATAAAAAGCAATAATGTGATAATAAGTTTATAGATGTGTTGTATTCTTATCATGCGTTCATATATATACGGTATATAATATAGTAGCGTAATACGACTTCGTGGGAATATATGTTTATATATAGGCATATATTAATATAGTTCTGTTAATATCGCCATAGTATCATCATTGTCATCATTGTTATCATACTGTCCCCAAACTAGATTGAGTTGAATACCCTACTATCTCATTCATTGCCTTACACACCTGCTTATGCCGTATTGCATGCATTGTAATACAGTTCGTGAACCAGTTTGATATTTTAAATATTACATTTAAATATTTCAAACATAATACTAGCTTATAGTATGATATATCATTATATATATATATATATATACAATGTATATGTATATTATACATATACATATATTATACTATTAATACAATATGTATCATCCAGTACCAATCAAAAGGATATCAATCTTACAGTAGACAACTTCGCATAGTTTTTGAAAATAAATAGACTATTATCTATTAAATTGTAAAAATTGTAACGATATTTATTACATTTTATAAATAATAAAAAAGTTATAAGTTTATATTTTCAAATATATATCATGTATATTTATATATTTTTAATATGAACGAGGGTTGTATATATGTATATATTATTAGTATAAAAAAAGTTAATTAATAGTTTAATTAAAAATTAATTGTTTATACAAATATTCTCTGTAATTTAATTTATTGAAAATAGCAATAATTTAAATAAGAATATTAATACCGTTTCATATTTATTTGT
>OZ038312.1:27781742-27840645 GCA_964035775.1 Osedax frankpressi
GGTATTATAATTTAGTATATACTTAATTTTTAATAATTAAATAACCTATTACATAAGTTATAGTATATAATATTAGTCTAATAATTGCAATATTTAACAATAATTATTAATAATAACAATCCTTCTACTCTTGAATAAAGGATACAACTGAGAAATTGTATCCATTATATCAAAAACATGCATTTTATAATTTGAAATTAATGAGTTTTCATTATAATCAATTGGTGACATTATCTTCATTTTATTTCTATATTTTCTATCATATTTATTTTCTAAAATATCAAAAGAATATATTAAACTTGTCTAATTATATATATATATATATATATATATATATATATATATATATAAAATGAATAATTATGTTAAATTGGGTGTATTAATAATTCATTGTGTAGTATATTTGAATATGTAATATATTCGGTAATTATGGGTACAATTTAATATAAATGAGGGTACATAATAACATTGAGGTGGCAGGTTACGTTTTAATTATGGTACACTATAGTGAACGCTATGTTTTAAGTGTGGTACATTACAGTGTATGTGTGTTTTAATTAGGGTACACTAATGTGTTTTAATTGGGGGTTCAGTAAGATATGTTCGGAAGATACACGTCTACATCTTAATAAGGGTATGCAAATACATCTGATTTAGTGTACATCGAATTTCAAAATATCGCATTACAATTAGCTGTATTTCTTTCGACCCTAATTATGGTACTACTATAAGGACTAGACCAGTTACCTAATGCTCGATACCTGCATACCATAAGTACAATGTACATTGTACATTGTACACTGTACAGTGTACAGTGTACAGTACTCAACTTGATTATATCATAAAACGTGCGTCTTTCGAAATATGCTCCTAGTACAAAATTGGATTTTTATGAATATAATTAGTTTTTATTTAAAGATATACATACATACATACATACATACATACATACATATTATACATACATACATATATCTGTTATATTTATCAAATATATATTTAATAATAAAATCATTTATGATAAATCAAAAATGGTATGATCAATATATCTATAATCTATATATATATAAATATTTTGCGATATTTACTTATTTAAAATTTTATATTTCTAAATTCTATTTTAAGTACAATTCAATGTTCAATTCTATAGAATTAATGCGCAATTCTATAGAATTCAATAAAACGTTCAAGTTTACAGACTTTTGTATCTATTTAGTCTAATCAATCTGTATTGATCTATACTTATGTATCTATATAATATTAATTATTAATTTTCAATATTAATTTAAGAATTGTGACTTTTACTAAAATTAAACTTAGCAACTTAGGAGTAATTAATAAAATGACGTAATAATCTGACAACATTTTAGTTGATATATAGTTATTTAATAAATATATGTATATAAAGTATACTTTAGGTATATTATAAAATAAAATTAATCTAGAATTAAATATAAACTGATTATTTTGATTAATCAAGTTACATCGAGTTACCATATTAGAATTATTAAAAAGGTTATGTATACATTTATATAACTATTAACAATTATTTTACCCTTAAATAACATTCCCACTAAAACATTTAATATTAAAATTGATAATAGTTTATAACACTTAGTTATGCCTGTAAAAGTAATGCAATCATATTTATAAATGAAATTAATATCACAAGTTTGAAAAACCAATCTGATTTATAAATACTATAGCTGAATTATAGTTTAATACAATTGTTTATATATATATATCTATTGGTGAATATTCATACTATAACTGACATATTATATACATTGAATATATTGTATTCAGTTACATTTGCTAAATTATTTAGAAAGATCGTTATCGTTTGTTAGATCTAACCAAAGTAATGTATCTATGCATTACACATGTTCACGTAGTTTATTATATTGATGATTCTAAAAGAATATATTCTATCAATATTATCTGTCATTAAAAAACTAATTTAAAGTATGAATATCGATCAAGAATACAACATATCAAGAGCTACTGAGAGTGGAAATAGCCTAGATGAGTCACTAAAATATATAAATAAAACATCAATTTAATACATCTATTGAAATCAATTGTATATTTGTAAACCCAGTATACTGGGATATCCTATAGGATATCCATTAATGATAATCATAATAATATAAAATTCACTATATTTCAATCATTGCAAATTTAAATAATATTATTGTAATATTAAATTACGTTAACTTTCGGAACATTGTAATTATAATCCAACAATTACAATAGCAGATGCATCTGATTGTGCTTTATTTATAAGAGAAACTGCTAATTTAACTTTATATCTATCAATTATACATTTTGAGTTTTAAACTTTGAATCCCCATGGTACCATTTTGGGTACCAAGAGGAACCCGCAAATACTCCTGTGCAGTGTACATTGTACACTGTACAGTGTACACCCACTAATTAGCTATATATTAATTAGATACATTAATTAGTACATCCACTAATTAGATATATATTAACAGAAGAACAAATATTTCTTCTTATATTATTAAATCATAATTATATTAAATATTCTGAAAATGTTATTCAATTTTACTAAAAACATGGTTTAATTAATTTATTATTATTTAAAACTACTCTCAAGTGGTAGTATATGTACCTTCACTAGCTAATATTGAAATTGTGTAACAAGCATATATTGATAATTATTATTATATGTTCATTTTATATCACTAGAAAATTAGTTTTCACATTATTTAAATGGATATAAAATAAGTTTTTACTGTTCAATCATCTGTTGACAATGTTCAATAAAGTATTATAATTTAATGTGTATATTATAAATATTATTATTATTCCCCATTTTTAGAATTATCATGAGCAAAACTTTAGTTTTAAAACTAAAGTGTTTACATCCATTATTTTTCCTGATTTAATAGAACACGTTATCCCATATATGCATCAAGAAATCTCACTATAAGTCTGATAAAAAATTTACATTCATGCAACATAAATGAAAAACTTAAAATTAGTATTTCAAAATATATGAACTCAATTTGATTATATTTACATATAAAAATATTATCGTAATTCCATAATTAATTATTCTATTTCATAATATATACATTCTAAAACTTAGTCTAGTTGCATAGACTCAAACTCTTTAATTTTCAGAGTACACATAAAATATTGTTTTGATGCCTTTAAAATAATAATATTAAATAAATGAAATTACCTGAATTGTTTGCAGGGTAATTAGTAATTACTAATCACTATAAATATAAAACTTTATAGATTATATCACAACTCTGAATGCTTTGATAGATATATTATTTATATGATTAAAGAAATATAAGTATTACACAGTGTAATACTCAAATTATTAAATACGCTAAACAATTGATTCAACTTTAGGATTACATACATTTTTGAATAATTAATTATAGACTTATTCATAGTTCCAAATGTTCCAATGGTTCGATATTTATGAATAGTAATATCCAAGTCCAGGTAGTTGTAGATAGATAAATATATATATTTATTTATATTTTTGTATATAAGTTTCTTGAATTACAAATACATATAGAGAATCATAAATTAATAGTAATGTAATTATAGAAATCATTACAAAATTACACGAAAAAATACTATAATTATAATTAGAGTTATACATTTAACATTGAATTGCAATGGCCGTAGAAACATACTTATAAGGAAATTTCAAAAAATTAGAAATTAAATATGTGTCAAATATTATGTTAGTGGTATTAGGTGGATGAGACCATAATTGTTGGTAATTACATTGAAGAATAATTTGACGTATTTTATGGGAAAGCATAATGACAAGTTCCTAAATGAGTATTTTGAGATTATTGTTACGAGATTACTTTTTATTAATATTTATATCTACCCGATAAACAATCCACGTATTTTCATTGCAAACTTTCTTATATTTTGTGAGCACATCAAATGTTTTTACAAAACTTTTAAGTCCTAACTTATAGGGGTGTTATAGGGGCCTAACAAGTAGGGCACACCCTATAACACTAATTACTGACACGATTACATACTATCTCAAAGCCTATTGTCTTGCTGTATATAGCATCAGACGAATTGTAAATTATCTTGACATCTTGATTAATTTCTATTACGATTATTATTTTAACAAGCAACATGTTATCGTCAATTTTGTATATAATTATTATCAGTAGATAAATTGTAATCATTATCACCAACGTTTGGAATTTTATATACTATTTACTGAATTCAAATAATAAAAAACGAGATTCTGAAATTGTTACAAAACAACAAAGGAAATACTAAAAGTAGATTTTAATATCATTGTTTTATAAGTTATAATTGTAAAGGGTATATTTATGTATTTTAAAATAAATTCATCAGATTGTATACAATATATGTATTATAGAGAGTTTATAGCTTGATATGCTTATTATTGATGAGTCATATATGTTAATTCTGTACATTTGTTATTGAATGCTGAATTGCAGTATCTATCTACACACAAACTATCTAAACACCCACTATCGTATGTATTGAAAGCATTGCATGCACAAGATAACTTATGATTATTATTTGTATTTAAAAATATTAGGTAGATTGTTATTATGCATCTAAATATTACACAACTATAATTAATTAAAATATATGCTAGATTTGTACTGAATCAATTACATTTAAGGATTACTTTATTGACCAGATCACGACTATATAAATGTTCACCATAAGATAACGGAACATTAATTAGTCATCGCATGTATTTTGTAATTCATTAGAGCAAAAATGATATATTTTATTGCAAATTATCAATTGTTTTCTATATATTTATCTTTACTGGATAGAAAGTTTGATGTGATTTACAATATGCCCTATGAATTTGAATAGAGCTATTAATAATTATAAATGGTTGGTAAATTGGTCTTTATTATATCAACTAATCATTTGATACTGCTACAAACTATCACAAGAAATTAGATGATTTAACTATTATATAATTATTTATAGAAAAATAAAAAATATACAATAGATTTTAAAGCAAATAAGATATATATTTTCACTTTATATAAAAAACTAAAATGATTAGTTTCCTGCATATTACGAATATAGTTATCTAAGGCAAACGTTTATATATCAGATCATTTGAATGAAAGATAATATCTTAATGCACAATTAACTTGTTCAAATACTTTAAAGTAAAGTTGGAATCTTCAAGCGGACGGATTCATTATTGAAAAGATAAAGAATTATTTATTTTCAACATTTCATACAATAATTAAAGTAAAATATATAATAATATATTATGTTTTCTGAAACAATCTATGGTAAGCACTAAAAATACAGACTGATATAATTTGTTTTATAAAAGCTTCCATGTGTTAAAAATCTTTGTTAATTATTAATGTTATATTCTATTTTACTATCAAATTCAAAGGTACCATATCCACATATATAGATAAAGATAGAATAATACTAGAATTTGAATTCCAAGTATATGTTTGATATATTCGTCTGCAATGTGTTGCATGTGCGCGCGTTATATAAATATACAACAGTGAGGTCATGTTAGATATTTACGATTTCGAATGCAAATGCTGCGTCAGCACATTTGGTACCTTCGGAGCCACCGGTGACTCTCGATTACACCCGAAATTATGACGTCATCGCCGATAGAGTCCATAGAGTGGAGGTCAGCTTTCCGGTTCATAGACTATGGCGTGTATCTTGACATCGGTGGCTTCCACGGGGATATGAGTACACATCTGCTCCCGGAAAGCGATGGCCAATAAACGAGGAAGTCGTCCATGACGCTTATTGTAAGCCGTCAGGTATCGGTCGTAGAAACCGCCGCCACGACCCAACCGGTCAAGGTCGTGGCTGAAACCGAGACCAGGCATCAATATCATGTCGACACCTTCTGCAATTGGGATGTGTTTCCGGGATAGTTCGTTTATTGGATTGGGTATAACGGAGAGTGCAGCCCTGGGTATTAGAACGACAGTTAAAAGTAGTGGATATTTGTGAGCGCGGTAGCGAATGGGAATGCAGTCCCACCGGGTTACCATAGTATGTACTGGATTCGGTGCGTGGGAGCAAATGTTTAGTGTGGGGTGGGGTTTACCTTCGAGAGCGTCAGCTCGACTAGTATCCTTGAGTCTGGGTTGTTTAATCTTCCAACTCGTCATTGGCAACGAATCCAAGTCGTCGAGGTCATGCAGTTCTAGCATCTCCATGGACTTCTTCTTATTATTATAGCGAGGTATGAAACATCTGTTAGATTGGGTTATGGGTTATCAACGAATGCATCCATCTTACCATCTATCAAACCCCGTATATCCCCGTTAATTTATATAATTGTATTTAATTGAAATGTTTATTCGTTAACCAGATTAACAAATACTTATTTGTTTTTAAAGGAAATAAGAAAGTATGATGACATAATTAGTAATAATATCATAAGTGGAATGCGCGTGAACATCGACATGTGCATTGGTAGGCATTGGTAATACGAATAGAAGAAGTACGCTCCACGTATAGGCCCTACAGTATAGGCCATACGATGTAGGCCCTACAATGAGGCCCTACAGTGTACTACAGGGACACCGATGCAGCTCCATACATCAATTGACTTGAATTGATTTTAATATTTTCTTTATTCACAAAATTATCAGTGGGCTAGTTTTCTTGTTGGGCTTATTGTCGATAGGAGAAGTCACGTATAATATTAATTATATGCGTTATAAAGGGCGGTATGTACTAGTATAAATTCATACTAGATTTAGTATTAAAATCTGAAACTAGCCATATTTATATATACAATTACAAAGGGTGAACAGTTTATAAACTTATATTATACTTGTTGAAGGTGATTTATTTTCATTGCATTTGCTAAATGAATATCTAGTATCCCCACTCAAAAAATGAGCACCTTCAAAAAGATTAAAAGTGACTTATCCATGGTATAATAGTAGTATTGAAGCCATGAAGAGAAAACTAAGAAGAGTTGAAAAGATATATAATACTAATTCTAAATATAACTTGAAAATTTGAATACCTTTCGTGAATAATATAGATATGCACTGAATTATACCAAGAATTAATTTATTAAAGTCAAATTAAACTCATATGGTAAATCAAAAATATACTCATTAATTGACAGACTCTCAAATAATTACAGCCCAAAATACCCATGTGAATTATTTCAAATATTATTCGACTTCTTTTTAATATTTTATTAAATAATACAAATATTAAAAAATATTAATGATATATTACACTAATTTTAACTTACGCTCAACTACAATACAATATAGCTAAATCATACTTTTTAAACTCTAAATAGCTTTCATCGTATATAACATCAATAATTGTAAAAAAATATAATAATCATCCTTCTCTAAAATTATTTATAATATCACCAAAAACGACTTACTTATTACTTATTACTTATTACTATTCTATAATATCACAACTAAACTCATCACAATCTTTAATATGTATCTATTTTTCAAAATCATTTAAATATCAAATAATTACTTCCCTACTTAAAAAAGTAATATAGATGATCAATTACTACAAATATTTAGTAAATAGTTTAAACTATAGTCCTTATTCAAAACTTCTCTTTCTATCAACAAATTCGAAAGAATTATTAGTAAATAACTCATTAAATATATATCTCAATAATAAACTATAGCCTAGAAATCAAAGCGCATATCGTAAACATAATATCTGCAATATAATCTATGTTCAATTATGTAATCAATTATATTGATACGGATCATATATGAACTTAACTTAGGTTAAACTTTCATTATTAGAATCATCATTTGATATAATCTTTTATATTATATTATTAGATAGATTAGGGGAAATGGTCATAGAAGATAAAGCAATGGATTTACCGAAGTCATACATTACTGACATAATATAATATTAATAATATAAAATCAATTAAATTATAGTTAACCACAATTTTATGCTATGGCTATTGTTATTCTTAATTTATTTCCGTCTAAGATAATAATCTTTAATTATTTGTAAATTCTCTAAAAATAAATTCCATATTTGCTGATGCCATGATTTACTAGACTCTACTACTGAATAATAAATTATCCCCGCTAAATTGTACTAATAATATATGAAACTGACTTCTCAATAATGCATTTTTAATTGACAATATAATTAAGAACTTGCTAAGACCGCAACATATTATATAACATATGGTATTATTATAAATCTATTTTTTTAAACCTACAATATAGTTCTTAAAAGGCCTTTTATTATTTTAGTGAGGTCAACAAAATTAAAAAATCAAAGTAATTTAATAAGTTGAGGATGATCTCTTAATCGATATGTAATATAATAGTAATGTATATGTAATTTAAATGATTGTATTTCTATATATTATGGCATAACAAAATGTATATTCAATTATTTAGATCCCATATTAATTAGTTCAGTAAGAATTATTTGTGGTTATAAAGAACTGACCATAATAGAATTATCAAACGTTTAAATTCATTAGCTTAGCTTGAATTGCGAATTTATTCAGAGTATAGAATTCCATGTTTAACGTAAATTGCATTACAAGCTAAATACGATAATAATCTATACGATAATCTTAAAACGAAGTCAAATATCCGCCATTAATAGTTTCCAAACAAAGATATAATCTTGATTTCTGCAGTAATAGAAGTTGTGGTGTTTTGAGCCAATAACTGGAACACCCTTCTATTTGAAACATTACTCTACATAACATATAACATATTTAACGCATTTTAGACAAATATATATAATTTAAAGATTGAGTTATTACCAATGGGTATAGTTATGTAAGAGTTGTTTCTATTAAATCAGCAAGTCATTTCGGCAAGGAATAGTTACGGTGGCAGGATGATTTACATGTTTTTACAAGGATCGAATACATACACCCATCCATTTAGTCCTACATCCATCCATCCACCCAGCCGCACATTTAATTGTAGAATTACTGACCTTTTATTATTATCGAACATGTGTTTTACGATGTTATGCGTGTGAATTTCGTCGCTTGTGTGAAGGTACACAATGACACTTTTACTCTTCCGGTAGTCCAGGTTCGAAATCACCTAAGCAGAGGAGGGAATGCTCCATTACTCGTATAGACTATTACTTAAATGTAATATATATATACTAAAGTGCTATGTCGTATTAGTTGTGCAGTCAATACTGCATTGCCTGTTTGACATTTTACCTTTAGATAGACGTAATGCGATTGTCGTAGTTTGTCGGTGTTGGAAAGCGAATCAATCCTAGCGGTGATCACTTTTCGCAGGTCCCCCTTCTCTCCTTTGATCTCGGAGCGAATCTCGTTCGCGCTTTTCTCCATTGTTCTGTTAGCGAAACACGATGGCTAACTAGATAATAATATACTATTAACAACGAAACCTAGATGCAATGCAAAATATCAACCAAAGTTTGAACAACGTCTTTGTCATTTAGTCATTGAAATTATGTCTATATCTAATAGAATTATTAAATTATACATTTGACATTAAATAGCTAAACATAAGTTGAAACTTCTAAATTATATATAACTTTTAAATTATGTGAAAACTTTGTCAAATTGTAATTTTAAATATAATATTAAAAATTAATAAACTAGATAATTTAAATTCAGAAAAATGAATATCCAACATGATCTAGAATAAATATTAAACCGCAAATTCCTTAAAATGTACCCCATAATTATTATAATAAATAAAATAGTTATTATCGCAATAACAAAGTAAATGCACAATTAATTCAATTTATAGATAATAATACAAAATAAATATTTATACAAATATTTATAGATATTTATACAAAATAAAATAATATTGCCTAAATTGTTGATTTATTTCATACGAATAGAGTTTTTTTGATAAATATTGCAGACATGTTAAACGAAATATAGGATTAGCTATAGCTAAATATATTTCGATTATTATATTATTTATTGACTATGGATCATTATTAAAATCATATCAATAATTAAAATTTGAATTATAAATATCTTATTAGATACAGTGCATATTTAATTATAAATACGTATATAATTAAAAAAAATTAAAATAGATTATATACAATTATTAAATAGTACATATATAATACAAATAAAATATATATTTTTAAATGGATTATTATCAATTAATTTCTAATCGTTTTTTAAATAATAATTTCTGTTTTAGCTATAAAGTTAGTGAGTATTAGGGTTTGGTGTTTCATAAAAAATCACATTATTAAAAAACGGTGATCCGGGTTCACTCGTATCTCTATCGTATTCATTGTCACATGCATATAAATGTCATGAAATATAAATATACATTATAGGTCAATAAATTGATTTATATATGAGTTTCAGTTGTATATGAATTATATTAATAATTTAAAAAGTTTAATAAGTATTTAGATATATCATATATTATCACTTACTTCCAATAAATAAAATTCTAATTTCGTTTATTCTATTTGTCAATCATAACTAAAGTAAACATATTCCACATATCAATCAAATATTTATAAATATTTTGATTTAATTTTTTGGATAATATTATTTATTATAAATTTTTAAATTATATTAGATAACTATGAATTGTTATTGATTATAAGTTTAAATTAAACAATTATATATATGCAAATTATAATTAATAATACCAGATTTTTATTATAAGATATACATATATAATTAATTATTAGTAAACGAGATATAATAAGAATTGATATAACATATTCAATATTTCAATGTTTATGTATAATAAGCTATCATATAATTAAACTAATAATCATTTATATTATGTATTATAATCATAGTTTAATTTATATTTAGTAACTGTGTATGCCCATTATTATTACATTATAGGTTGATTTATATATATATAATTAATTTTAACAACTTTGATAATAAGATTCGTTAAAATGTGATAGCGAATTTTTAATACAATTTTAATTTTCAATATATCTTTATTTTCTAGTACTTTTGAATACACCCCATTTGATAAATAATAATATATATCGTGTGCCAGTTTAAAAAAACTCATAAAAATATTTATATATTTGAAATTTATTAAAAAAACACTTTTGAATTTAATATTAGACACACTATTTAGTATGATGTGCGAATTGTATAATCCTTTAATGTAACAGTGACATACTAGGTGAGTACAAGTGTGTGTGTTGTTTACATAGAGTTGGTGCAAGGTATCAGCAAATAGATGATTGATAGTATAACAACAACATAATATTTTCGTATGCCGAGATCGATTAATATAGACACACATTACATATTAGAAAAGTTGAAAAACATAATATTGAACTGCGATGAAGTATCAACGTTGATTTTACTTATTGTTTACGATGTATTGTTATGAGATTCTATTATATAGTGCTTAAAAATGCCGTATATATTACAGTTATGTTAACCTGCAATTGTGTATAAGTATGCCGTGCGATATATCGAAGCTGGCATATAAATACAGAGAAAATGAGTATTGCAAACGATATCAAGTTTTTCTTTACGATTCATAGGTCATGTTAATTGTTGATACATCTCGATTAAAAAAAAAAGAAATTCAATAAAGTATGTAAGGGTTAATCGATGATAAAAAAGAAAAATACGAGATTTATCGATATTTTAGATACTACTAGTATAGTAATAAATATAGATATGCATTTGATACCAAGTTATTATGAACTTCCGTTTTAAAACCTAGTTTATTAAAATACATAAATTGACGTTATTATTGAAAGTATGAGCTTAAACGGAAATATCAAATAATATGACTTATATGGTTTTAGAATGATTTTACAACTCAATAAAACCGAAGTTTCAATACAAGAATTAATAATACGAACCCAGACCGACTATGCATAAAATATGGCAGGCCAAAAACATCAATACTGAATATAAATATATATATAAATATATATATCTTGTTTATCTTTGGTTACATTATGATGATTAAAAAGTGTTGTAGTTTGCAAGTCGACTATATAATTTTCCGGAATAAGTGAGAGTATACTCATATATGAGTTGTGAGTTAAGTCCATAGACTTATATATATATATATAATTATATATAATCAAAGAGGAAGGCTTGTCAGAAATTCATATGTGATTAATGTATATTATTTTTAAAAGATAGTTAAATATGTGTTTTGAATAAAACGGTTTCCCCAAGTGGGAGAATTTAAATAATTGCACAATAATATATTTCTATTCACCAGTTAATCTTTGAGTAACTTTGCGATTAAGTATCTATGAATGGTAATTTAAAATTTGTATATATCGTCATAATACTATTTGTGTAAATTCTAATTGTAAAGTATATATAGATCAATTAATTATGAATATTAGAGTCGTCGTTGAGTAATTGAGAAGTAATTCCTTATGGTAGTCATTAGAACAAGACTATATTAGACTATATATTAGCAAGCAAGTTATTAGTTTTCGTTATCAAGTTTTTTATCAAGTTATTAACTTTTTTGATAAATAATTTTTTTGACTAATAATGATTAAGATGATTTATTATGTACCAACTATTCGATGTACCTTCATTTTAACTTTTAACCAACAACTATAGGAAGTAAATAGAACTTCGTTCAGGTTACCAACTGTAGATTTGAACAGACTATATCGAAATCTAAAAACGCATTAATTAAAAAAATGGTATAGTGTATACTACAATACTGTATACTACAATACATAGGAATTACACTTCGAGGCAAATCTTGATCCATGAGTCAGTATAAAACATGCCAATGCATATGAGGTATTGTTTTGTTGTAGACCTTTTGTGCATATACATAGTAGTATACTATATCGCCTGTGTGCATGCAGCCTACAATAACCCGTTAGGTGGGAAATACTAATAACCATAGGATTTAATAAACTCATGGATTATATAATACAATACGTTATATACTATAAGATATATAATATAGGGTAAGCTATATAATATATATGTAATATATAGTGGTATCCGCTATAATATATTAGGCATAATATGTTCTGAATACAAGAGTCGTGGATTTCTATTTTCACACGTATTCTAGCGTGGTATAACAATGTAAATATGGTAACAACTAAACGCGTGATTCATTTCCATTCACGTGACGCACGCAATACCAACGCTTTATTTCTAGGAACTTTCAAGTAATCTATTATATAATAGATTTATTTTTCAATCAAGACAGAAAGTGTTATTTTAGCATACCGTATTGTAGAAGAATTCACCTCATTATTACGTGTACAGTCTCTATAGACTCAATATATACGTTACCGACTAACGGAAATACCTATAATTAAAACGCCATTCGCACGAATACGCGTGCGTACACGTATCGCAATAAACTCGAGTACGCAGGGTACGTTTGTATACATGCATCCGGATATTATATACATAGTACGTATATAGGTATAGGGGAACACGTGTACATACTCCGTACGCGCGTGTGTACGCGGGGAGAACGTTGCGGAATTCGTTCATTCGAAACTAAGCGTACCTTGTGCGTAGTATGTGAAGGCGAGGGGTTAGCGACGCGTGTGTAGTGTGCCCTTGACCCCTGCACTAACCTCGGCGACATGTCGAACAATGCGCGTGCGCAACGGCCGGAAGTAAGTGAACTGCTGCCGAGTACCTATCCGCTGCGAAACCAACGCGCCAATGTATCCGAGATCGATTTACTCACTAGTTGTCGGGTGGCTCTTTTAACGGCCACGCCCACGTCCCTCGCCGCGACACGCCCACGTCCCTCGTCGCGACACGCCCACCCGCCGAACTTCCTACGGAAGAGCTATCGATTATTAGCTCGCCGCCGGCCATTGTTTCCGCACACATAGGGGAGCCGTGATAAATCAAACGAGAGGTCGGATAGTAGATATCGAGGTTATTATCGGGTACCTGTGTGGTTAGCTGTGTGGTTAGCTGTTGCTGTTTACCGACGGCTATTCATAGATTCCGCACGAATTCGAATTATAGGGGATTCATGCAATTATAGTTGCCACTCCGTTTGCAGGGCACCTAATGTAAATACAACAATCATGGGGTGTTCACTCAGCGAACTTATTGTATAATACAGTATATTCTATTATATATATATACTGGGCTATACCCTAATTATGTAGTCCATACCGTATAAAATTATTGTTGGGAACTATAGTTGCATGAATAATCATAATTTGATAAAAAAGAGTTTCAGCGAAAATTTACAAAAATAGAATATGGAACTCTCCAATCTGATTTCGCCATAAATTTAGTCTATTTTTCATTTTTGATCATTTATTATATCCGTATATGTTGCAGTTATATATACGAGTATATATGTCTAATCAATAGCGTATGTTTCTTTTAAATATATACATTTATAAATACATTTCAAATAAATGACATAAATAAAGGATTCAATGATTAAGTTAAATAAATGATATTATTGGTAGAAGGTAAATCGCAAAGGTTCGGATCGCAGGATAATTCTTCGATTTCTATTAATGATATTCGTATATCTAAATATACAATATCACCCGTTCTTAACGATTCAGAGTCTTTAGTCATTTCAGATATTGGTAAGACCGAAACACAATTAGAATATTTTAATCAGTTTATATTGAGGACATCACCCTGAATTCCCATAGCAAATTCTCTCATTGGTAATATTGTTATAATACCCGAAATTACTCTCAAATACTTAGCCTTACAGAAATATTATTACAATTAGTTTTGAGGAAATTTCTCTTTTATTAAAAAAAATCTCATTCTATTTTGTGAAATCATTTCTTGTCTTCAAGCATAGACTCCTCCTGCAACATGGAAATATTAAAACATATCCTGAATGTATAAAATGTATGCGTTTAAACAAGCTAATTAAACAAGATATCCTTCTATATGTAAATAAACTACATCAGTAGACCGATCTCTATTTCTCGTAATTTATCTCGAATTATAAATAATCCCAATTAGATTTCTTACCTAAAAAATCTAAGAATTGTTGTCTTTTGAAACAATAAAATTAATTATATTGATAACATTACATATTATTTTATTATAATAAAGCATAAATTATTGATATTAATAATCTAAAT
Source organism: Osedax frankpressi (assembly GCA_964035775.1). Lineage (NCBI taxonomy): Eukaryota > Metazoa > Annelida > Polychaeta > Sabellida > Siboglinidae > Osedax > Osedax frankpressi. Next base: position 27,796,833 of record OZ038312.1, read on the forward strand.
GACTAATTATCAAATTTAATTAAAGCTTGTACATATGGTATACCTGGAAAAATATTAAACTAAGAAAATCAGTTTAGAACTCACTATTTGTCCATCAGCTGATATTAGCCAGGATTTTGCTGAGGTAGTCAATTTATTTATTATATATATATATCAATGATTTATCTTTCATTTTTCTTTCGGTATATATGAATATCGTGTCATATCGACTTATTTGCTAACGATACAAAAATGTTTCAAAACATATTTCTTTCAATCAGCAATTAAAAAGTTTCAAGACTTTAAAAAGTGCGAGGTCATTATACTTAGTAAGATAAGCCCTCGCATTGTATTATTAATTACCTTGTTATCTCATTTGATAAGAAACTTTCAGTTTATTCTCATATTAAAACAAATTGTCGAAAATGTTGTTACATAATTACTCACTTATTTCATGTATTTCAAACTATATAAACTACTGACCAAATATAGTCTTTTTCTCGTCTACATCTTGAATCCTCCCCTATAAAGGATTTGATCCCGAACAAACTCATGAACAATTATAAGAATATAATCGACAAGGTCTATAAATCGCCATATATATTACATATTGCGTATTAACTGAAATAGTATAACTTCTGTACACGTTAATAATTATATAGAATTCGATTAATCGAATTCGCTAAATAGATAACACTTTGTATCTTCTAATTAGGGTCGTAGGTTAATTTAAAAATAAAATTCATAAAATAGATCTGTTCCATTTTTGATGTTTCAATATTTATCTTTAACTATTTATATTTTCTATAATTTATATACACACCGTTACTTATTTAGCGAATCGTGTACTATACCAGACATTCTAACTGTTAAATGTTATTTACCCTCTTTCACTCGAATGTATTGATATCGTCTAATTAGCATATAAGTAAATAGCAGGTAATTTACGTGTCTTATGTTATTTTACTATGTAATTTACTATCGGATTTCATATTTGTTTATTTATCACTAATAAATTAATAAATGGTAATATAATTCAAAATCAATACTTATAATTCTTAAATATTAATTTGAATTTGTAGTAATTAATTATTGTACATTTTAATTTCACTATATTAACTAAATATATAAACTAAATAAATTGTATAATCAATATAGTTATATATATATTGATTGAATTCTTTATTTTACAAATTCCCTTACCATGTATAAATACTATATAGAGGATATCCCTTGAAGTGAGTCGATTAATAAATGTAGTACACAGTAGAACAAATAATAAACGAAAAGATAGGAGATATATTGAGGGCAATAGTTTATTTGTCCATAACAGTTATTCTTAATATGTACGTTTTAATAATATCATTGCGACAGTCTAATTGTTGATACATTTGATCTCTGTTTTAATTTCTATCTGTTCCATTGATATGTAACAAAGGACTACGAACCGGCGATTTCCAAAATTAACATATTCGTATCTCTGAAGAGCATTTTAATATAATATAATTTAAGTTAGATGAGACCTTAATGTTAGAGAGAGATATTAGTGGTGTATGGAGATACGCATATCATTGACAGTTGTAGAGAAGTCGAGGTTCGATAGGCTAATGCAGTTGAATTAAGTATGTTATGAATTAATCTAATAGCGATTCAGTCAATGTAAGATAGGAGAGAGAGAGAGTACAGGAAAAGTAGTACTAACCGTATAAGTAGTATGGAGGTGGAGTAGTTGAGGATGGGGTTAATTGGTGATTAAGAGGTTTGGCGATATAGGTGTTGCAAAACAAAATAATTTTATTTAATGTATGTGGAAATATATATTTGTGGAAAGAAATATTTGTCGGTCCGAAATATTTAATTTTGTTATCGTAGTATAGGTACATTAATACAAATCTTTGAAATGTAGTACTTAGACTGAGTATCATTATTAATGTCAATTATTGAGAAGTAGAACTAGATATAGTTTTTAATATCTGAAGTTCATCCGAGTAAGGAATCTTTATATATTTCATTATATTATAGCGTATAATTTATTATATATAATATACATATAATATACATATATAGTATTATAAGTTATTATTTATTTGGAATAAGTTAAATTATAATATATTAAATGACTAATGAACTTTTTTAATAGGAAATAACGAATATTGATATTCTATTCACGTTTTTTAATGATTTACAAAATAATGAATTTTTATTAAGATTTAAATATTAATAAAAATAAAATATTTGGAATTTATTAAATTACTAGCGAGCATTTATAAACACTATTATCAAATAAACACCTATTTCTAACCACGTACTTAATTAAAGCATTCGTATTATTTAAATTTTATGATTCTGAATCCTGTCTTCACGGATTTTTACATTTAAAATGTTTTATATTCAAAATAGTTAACAGACTTAGAACATAATCAATAATTATGCTTAGTATTTAAACAATCATTTATATATAACAATACAAATGTAATTGATAATAAATCCCAATAGCTAGCTATTATAATAATAAGCATTTGTAAATTATATGTAATAAAGTAACATTATCTAAAGATATTAAAAACGAAAACAAACACAACAACAGCGATATAGTTTTGGGTAAAATATATTATAATTTAACTTGAAATTGGTACATTATGAATATAAAACGTATATAAAAACACATTCTACAGCTATAATACAATGTTATACATACATTTAAATGGGTATATAATTAAAATACATATTTAGTCTAGCTTCATCGAGAGAAATCTATTTTGCTAAAATCTTTTGAGATATTCATTTATGAATTAATTGCATGTACGTACTATATATAAAGTAACATAAGATATAATATTACAATCATATTTTACAAAACAATAACAATTTTAGAAAACTTAAAAAATCATTCAACAATTTCATAAAGGATATTAATATTTAGGTCTAAATTACTTTTCAGCGATTACGGGATATTCGATTATATAATATGAACATATATTATGTTATTTGTACGGTATATATTACTGACTAACTGATTTACCATCTTCTTGATATTCCTTGAAAATGTAACACTGTAGAAATTTCTCTTAATAGAATGATAAACATTTTAACATTATTGATATTATTTAGGTTATCTTTTCTTATAATTTGTTTACGACTTTTAAACAGTATTTGAATTTGAAACACATATTTTTTAATTCATCTTTATGATCTCATTCCGATATACCATGTTTTTTGGTATATATATATATTTACCAGCAATGTAAAAAGTTCACCAATTGCAAAATATTCAAATAGGTCATACATTATTTTCTTCTGGGTCAATATCTAACAACTAGAGATTGTTAAATAATATGTTGCGATAAAAAGTACCTTTCTTTTTTTTCTCGTTCAAATATTGTTTTAAACATTTCAAATATTGTCACCCAGATTAATATAGTTTACTCTCCAAAGATACTCCATGTATCAGGCTATCATCAAGTATTTACAATCTATATCATAAATGATGTTATATAACCAATGAAACTATTCGCAATCTGAAATTCACAGATATTAGTACTCTGAAACTATAGTTTACAAATCTATTTATTCTGGAAATTCCTATTATTGGATAATTCTGACCAGTTTACTTCCAGGAGTATATTTGTATATAAGTATATTTGTATATATGTATACTCATGCTTGTATTAGGTTAAATTGTGATTGAATTCGATAATCTAGCTGTACTTTCTCTTTAACTTTGTAACCGCTCTTTTATACTCCATATACACAGTATATATTATTAAAGTAGATTATCGTGTAATAATATTTAATAAATTGAATTAGATTAATAACGTTTACTTTATGAGAATACTTTATTCATATTCTAATTTAATAATTGCTATTATTTAATCTAAATTTAGTACAAAAAATTATAATTTCTTTCTCAAAATTATAATCATATAAATACAACATAACTTACTTTTGTGTAACATATTAATTGGCAAATTGAAATTCATTAATTATTTTTTATTTTTATTATCTTTCTCTATTTATTTATAATTCGATTTCATCAATATCCAACTAATATTGTATTGTTTTATACACTAGACGATGGTTTTAATTTCGTTTGGAATGACAACTGAATTACACTTTCTAATTAAATTTGATAGAACGAACGAATTAGTAAATCTGTTAAAGCATTAGCTGACCTCGGACCATCATCACACAATTTACAGGAGAAACATCAGCTCCAGTTATTATTTCCAAACGTCGGCTAATAACGGAGTAGTTTAACAAAACCACGGTAATATCACTGCGCACACCGTGGACTAGTACGTTTCCTATTGTACGTAAACCGAGATCGTATTCACCCAGGTAACTACTCATATCGCTAAACCGTAAGTACCCCGTGCACTTTTTTTTAGATTGTCCTCTTTATTTATCATATATTCAACATTACAGTATTCACAAATAAAGAAATAATACTATTAATAATTTAGAATTGTATGCACTTCAAAGCAATATCAGTGGGCGACATTTAATATAGGGGTTCACTTCAATTATAGGGCTTCTATATATCAAAGGCGATAGGTTTACTTTCACGATTACTACGATAGAACGTGTTAAATCCCGAACTGATGGGGTTGTTAACAGTTCAACGTAACGTAAGCGGTAATGAGGTACCCGTGTCGACATCAAAATCGACGTCAAGATCGACGTCAAGATCGACGTCAAGATCGACGTCAAGATCGACGTCAAGAACGACGTCAAGATCGACGTCAAGATCGACGTCAAGATCGACGTCAAGATCGACGTCAAGATCGACGTCAAGATCGACGTCAAGATCGACGTCAAGATCGACGTCAAGATCGACGTCAAGATCGACGTCAAGATCGACGTCAAGATCGACGTCAAGATCGACGTCAAGATCGACGTCAAGATCGACGTCAAGATCGACGTCAAGATCGACGTCAAGATCTTTCCCTAGTTCAACATAATTCATGCGAAATGAAGACTACAACAGGCCACTGGCGAACCTATTACATAACATGGTGCACTTATTACATAACATGTTGTACTTATTACATAACATGGTGCACTTATTACATAACATGTTGTACTTATTACATAACATGTTGTACCTATTACATAACATGTTGTACTTATTACATAACATGTTGTACTTATTACATAACATGTTGTACTTATTACATAACATGTTGTACTTATTACATAACATGTTGTACTTATTACATAACATGTTGTACTTATTATATAAAGTCGTGTACTTATTATATAACATGTTTACAATATCAAAAAACTACTTTTCGATACCAAATAAATATATTTGTAACTTTATATTCGATATCAAATTGGAATTACCTGCATCGCTTATCGTCTGCGCGTTGAATGTGAAATGTCACTATTGCGTAATTGACCTAATTCGAGTGCGAAAATCGGCAACGCGCAGTAACTAACACAAATCGTACGCCCGCGATTGCTAAGGAATGATTTCGGCTCTAAAAAGTAACGAAAGTAATGAAAGTCGTCCGTTGGGCAGCCGACAACGGAGCACAATAGTTAATCGAGGCGACACAAACAATATAAATTATGGCGACGTACAGTGTACGGCGTACAGTTTATTGTCGGAATGCTGTAAGTGTGAATACCGTACACCCATACACTGTAAAGGTATAAGGAATACCCATACACTGTAAGGGTGTAAGGGTATGTGATGTATACCCATACACTGTAAAGGGTATAAGGAATACCCATACACGGTAAGGGTGTAAGGGTATGTGATGTATACCCATACACTGTAATGGGTATAAGGGTGTACGTTATACATTGTAAGGATGTAAGGATATATAACGTACACCTATACACTGTAAGGGTATATAAAGTACACCCATAAATTGTAATGGTACACGGGTATATAAGATATACCCATATACTGCAAGGGTGTAAGGGTATATGCTGTATTCCCATATCATGTAAGGGTGTACGGTTGTATAAGGTACACCCACATACTGTAAGGGTGTAATGGTGTGTGCTGTACATCCATACACTGTAAGGGTGTAAAAAGGTTTAAAGGTGTAGAGTGCTTATTTCTCTGATTGCCCATCTCAAATCTAGAGCCTTGTTTCCAAACCCAAACACCAGTCGACTTGATTAGAAGCGTTCTTTAATCAATTATAAAATATGTCTAAAAGCGCTTTGATTTCTCTTTTAGACTTACAATTGCAGTCTACGAGATTGGCAAGCTAATAATAATAACATAACCTTTGCGATACAGTAACGGTCTCGAATAAACACACACTGTATATATAACAAATGCATTAGAACTAGACGTTGTTTTTACACACAAAGTATCTCAGCGCATCGTTATCGCGTTATGCTCCGTAGATTAGTTAGAGCTCCAAACTTAGCCACAAGGCTGGTAACTATCTTTGTGCATGTGGAGTTCGCATATCTAGTGATCCAACTTCTCGTAAAGCTTCACCCAGTCTCGCTCACACAATACAGTCGATATTTGCTCATCTCTTGCTTCGAAATCATTTCTACGGAAAGAACATATCATCTTCGCCTCAATATAACTTCTATATTATCTCTGTATAGCCCTTTGTCAGACTTCGCATTATACAATGTAACATTGTTTGCAGAATACGCCATCATTATATCGCTATTGTATTCGTATATATATATATACATATATATATATATATATATATATATATATATATATATATATATATTATTATGTACAATATACTGTATCATGTTGTTTAGCTATGTTTCTGTTTACAGGGGTATATTTTCCATCTACAAAGTTCGAAATAAATATCTACTAAAGTTAATAGTTTGAAATAAATTATATTATTAGTATTAATTTTCTCAAATTTATACTAATAATCATATCAATTTGTGATATAACTATTTACAACAATATATTTCAATACTTATTTAGTATCATAGCGAATACATATTATATCCAAACGAATAAGATTAAATACTACCATTGGCGTAACTACTATATTAGTAAGATGTATTCACTGAAGCGTATCGTAACTATCAAACTTTAAATAATAAATAAATATAATACACATATAAACATCTTATTATTTTAAATATTACGCAGTATAATGGAATATTCAAATAATGTTACAATATAATTCTAGTATTATATAAATATCCACTCCTGCGATTTCTATAAAAACCATTGAATAATGTATATGGAATTATATAAAACACACGAATATATATATATATATATATATATATATATATATATTTAATTGAGTTTGAAACTCGTTGTACATAGACTGGTTAAAATGAATCATCAAGTGGTGTATAGAAAACTCTCCTAGCAAATGTGTAGTTTATTCATAACTTTTGTATACGATATATATATATATATATATATATATATATATATATATGACCCTCTACAGAAATCTATGAAGTATTTCATTGCGGTCGCTTACACCAGAATACATTCTTCACATAGGTCGCCACATCAATGGTTAGAGTCACGAACAATGCCTTTACCACTGTGCCAGTAATTCGATCGAGTGTGATGTGATCAACAGACCGTGACCACTGAATTAAATCACGCTCCATTGAATCGTATTATACAGAGGCTAGCTATATTAGTGGTATTTTTGTTTCTTGCTATATTCCTATAATGCAATATTAATTTCTTTTGCCGCCATAAAATTAAAATAAATACATTGCTATTCTTATAACCTAATCCCAATATGAAGATTATATATAATATAGGATATGACCACCAACTTAGATGTATCTAACTAATATATGCATGGTAGTAGTTATAGTATAAAGTATAGATTACCGCTACCACCATGAAACTATTATATTATATAGAATGGGTATTGCGTTAATATCGTTAATTACTAATTAATTATTACTTTGATATGTAAGATAGCGATATAAATATATATATATATATATATATATATATATATATATATACAAAGATGGTTTATAAATTTAAGCTAATAGAGAATATTAAATAGATACATAATTTTGATTATTTTATTCTATGTATACAAACTAATTACTTGATATAGGAGTCCATTAATATAGTCCATATAATCAGTACATTGTACTATCCCCGTGTATATTGATTACAATCCACTTTAGTATGAATTAACTGATGCTATTTGAACTCCGCACTATAATAGTAATCTTGCAAACTCAGGATATTAAATATAGTTTTTGAATTTAGACTTAATTATTCTACCACTAGGTAGAGAGGTACTCTTAATACAATATAGACTACCACTAGGTAGTCTTAATACAATATAGACTACCACTAGGTAGTCTTAATACAATATAGACTAACACTACGTAGTCAGATAGTCTTAATACAATATAGACTACCACTAGGTAGTCTTAATACAATATAGACTACCACTAGGTAGTCTTAATACAATATAGACTACCATTAGGTAGTCTTAATACAATATAGACTACCACTAGGTAGTCTTAATACAATATAGACTACCACTAGGTAGTCTTAATACAATATAGACTACCACTAGGTAGTCTTAATACAATATAGACTAACACTAGGTAGTCAGATAGTCTTAATACAATATAGACTACCACTAGGTAGTCTTAATACAATATAGACTACCACTAGGTAGTCTTAATACAATATAGACTACCATTAGGTAGTCTTAATACAATATAGACTACCACTAGGTAGTCTTAATACAATATAGACTACCACTAGGTAGTCTTAATACAATATAGACTACCACTAAGTAGTCTTAATATAATATAGACTAATACTAGGTAGTCTTAATACAATATAGACTACCACTAGGTAGTCTTAATACAATATAGACTAACACTAAGTAGTCTTAATACAATATAGACTACCACTGGGTAGTCTTAATACAATATAGACTACCACTAGGTAGTCTTATTACAATATAGACTACCACTAGGTAGTCTTAATACAATATAGACTACCACTAGGTAATCTTAATACACTATAGACTACCAATAGGTAGTCTTAATACAATATAGACTACCACTAGGTAGTCTTAATACAATATAGACTACCACTAGGTAGTCTTAATACAATATAGACTACCACTAGGTAGTCTTAATACAATGTAGACTACCACTATGTAGTCTTAATACAATTTTGACTAACACTAGGTAGTCAGGTAGTCTTAATACAATATAGACTACCACTAGGTAGTCTTAATACAATATAGACTACCACTAGGTAGTCTTAATACAATATAGACTACCATTAGGTAGTCTTAATACAATATAGACTACTACTAGGTAGTCTTAATACAATATAGACTACCACTAGGTAGTCTTAATACAATATAGACTACCACTAAGTAATCTTAATATAACATAGACTAACACTAGGTAGTCTTAATACAATATAGACTACCACTAGGTAGTCTTAATACAATATAGACTGCCACTAGGTAGTCTTAATACAATATAGACTACCACTAGGTAGTCTTAATACAATATAGACTACCACTAGGTAGTCTTAATACAATATAGACTACCACTAGGTAGTCTTAATACAATATAGACTACCACTAGGTAGTCTTAATACAATGTAGACTACCACTAGGTAGTCAGATAGTCTTAATACAATATAGACTACCACTAGGTAGTCTTAATACAATGTAGACTACCACTAGGTAGTCTTAATATAATATAGACTAACACTAGGTAGTCTTAATACAATATAGACTACCACTAGGTAGTCTTAATACAATATAGACTACCACTAGGTAGTCTTAATACAATATATACTACCACTAGGTAGTCTTAATACAATATAGACTACCACTAGGTAGTCTTAATACAATATAGACTACCACTAGGTAGTCTTAATACAATATAGACTAACACTAGGTAGTCTTAATACAATGTAGACTACCACTAGGTAGTCTTAATACAATATAGACTACCACTAGGTAGTCTTAATACAATATAGACTTCCATTAGGTAGTCTTAATACAATATAGACTACCACTAGGTAGACATGTAGTCTTAATACAATATAGACTGCCATTAGGTAGTCTTAATACAATATAGACTACCACTAGGTAGACTTAATACAATATAGACTACCACTAGGTAGTCTTAATACAATATAGACTACCACTAGGTAGTCTTAATACAATATAGACTACCACTAGGTAGTCTTAATACAATATAGACTACCACTAAGTAGTCTTAATACAATATAGACTACCACTAGGTAGTCTTAATACAATATAGACTACCACTAGGTAGTCTTAATACAATATAGACTAACACTAGGTAGTCTTAATACAATATAGACTACCACTAGGTAATCTTAATACAATATAGACTACCACTAGGTAGTCTTAATACAATATAGACTACCACTAGGTAGTCTTAATACAATATAGACTACCACTAGGTAGTCTTAATATAATATAGACTACCACTAGGTAGTCTTAATACAATATAGACTACCACTAGGTAGTCTTAATACAATATAGACTACCACTAGGTAGTCTTAATACAATATAGACTACCACTAGGTAGTCTTAATACAATATAGACTAACACTAGGTAGTCTTAATACAATATAGACTACCACTAGGTAGTCTTAATACAATATAGACTAACACTAGGTAGTCTTAATACAATATAGACTACCACTAGGTAGTCTTAATACAATATAGACTACCACTAGGTAGTCTTAATACAATATAGACTAACACTAGGTAGTCTTAATACAATATAGACTACCACTAGGTAGTCTTAATACAATATAGACTAACACTAGGTAGTCTTAATACAATGTAGACTACCACTAGGTAGTCTTAATACAATATAGACTACCACTAGGTAGTCTTAATACAATATAGACTGCCATTAGGTAGTCTTAATACAATATAGACTACCACTAGGTAGACATGTAGTCTTAATACAATATAGACTGCCATTAGGTAGTCTTAATACAATATAGACTACCACTAGGTAGACTTAATACAATATAGACTACCACTAGGTAGTTAGGTAGTCTTAATACAATATAGACTACCACTAGGTAGTCTTAATACAATATAGACTACCACTAGGTAGACAGGTAGTCTTAATACAATATAGACTACCACTAGGTAGTCTTAATACAATATAGACTACCACTAGGTAGTCTTAATACAATATAGACTACCACTAGGTAGTCTTAATACAATATAGACTACCACTAGGTAGTCTTAATACAATATAGACTACCACTAGGTAGTCTTAATACAATATAGACTACCACTAGGTAGTCTTAATACAATATAGACTACCACTAGGTAGTCAGGTAGGATTATACAATATAGACTACCACTAGGTAGTCTTAATACAATATAGACTACCACTAGGTAGTCTTAATACAATATAGTCTGCCATTAGGTAGTCTTAATACAATATAGACTACTTTGTCGTATAAGGTATTGGATGCGTAGGTCGTTAAGCTTTCTCTAAATATATTTTAAAGTTCGGAATTGAAATCTGCGGTACCTCATTAAATCGCCTGATTTACAGAAAATTGCATTCAATAAAGAAGTTCAGCAAAAGACGATAATAAATGTACAAGAGTTGGTTTGCAAAATCGTTTGGAAATTCTGAATTAGTATTCAATAGTTATGTTGTTACCTCTCGGATAGCCAATATCCTATTCGCAACTTACAATCATACATCTACTTAGAACTACCACTTATAAGTTCTAAACGCATGCGAAGTAGCCCAAAGTTCACCTCCAAAGGAGGTTCTCCGCGCAGTTCAAAAGTTACACGGAATCCTATATATAGATATAACGTCATAACGGTACGGGTTCGATGCATAACGTTCATTGCGTAACCATGCAGTACGCCGGCCTCCGTTAGAGTGTGCATAACTCATTAGGTTTTCGGGGGCTAGCCTCATAAGTCGGACACTTTTATTGCATAACAAGGGGCTAAAGATCACCGACTATCTAACGTCCAGTTATAACTAAGTGTTTTTATCGACCATTCGACTGTTACTCGTTAGCTGGGCTTACCTAGTAACCGGCGAATGCGTAAGGCACGCCTTTGTTACGTAATAGGTGATGCAACCTACGAGTCTTTAGCGAAACTGTACGGGACATTACTTAATGACCGAGTATTATCTAGATAGATATATATATATATATATATATATATATATATATATATATATATATATGTATAACATACCTATTATTATAATATTATATTATTTTATTAAATGACACCTATATTACCTATATATTATATACTATAGTATTATATTACGTAATCGTGTACAAATGCTATGATATGATAATATAGAAATATAATAATACACTTATATTATTCCGTATTAATATTAGTTAACCTTTATTAAACATATTATAGTTTATTTACATAAGTGAAATTCAAAAGATCTTTCAATGAATTATGTTTACGTTATTATCATATTCCATAATATATACTATATACGTAGTATACGATATACATTAAGATGTTTAAATATGATCAAATCATCCCGTATTTCACTTGCCATCTATAATACCAGTATATCTATTATAATACAATAAGATTAACTACATAATTATGTGACAATTCCATTATAGTTTAGATTAAACATCCTGGAGGATTTTTTTTAGTTATAATAATTATATATATTCCATAATATATATAGAGTATAGAAAGTATCCCGTTTAATACATTGCATAATAATTTACATAATAGTCACTCGGTTATTTGGAAATATTCACATGTAAATACTCTGAGAGTATATTCCTATTGCATAATTCTATACGATATATAATATTATATTAGTATAATTATATGCTATAGTATACATATAGAATGTATTATTAAAATCAATTATACACTATTCCTAACTATATATTAATGCTGCTATGTCGTATATGCATTTATGAAATAGAATTATAGAGATATGATTAAAAAGCTCGTATGTCGTTATTATTCCAAATATGGTGAATAATTGTCAATGAAAATACGTTAAATATGTCGTTGTTGTTTTTCAGTTCTATGATAACGGACCGAGACTCGGGTTCCCACGGTATGGGTTAGCAGACTGGTGTAGTGGTAAAGGGTTAGGGGATTAATGTCGTGATATGGGGATTGGGGATTGGTGTAGCGGTAAAGGGTAATGGGATTGGTGTAGTGGTAAAGGGTTAGGGGATTGGGGTAGCGGTATGAGGCCTGGGGTGTAGTGGTAAAGGGTTTGATATGTGGAGGATTTACTGTACAGTGATCATTAGTCATTCCACTCAAATCGTATAGTCGATGTACACTGTACATTGTACAGTGTACAGTGTACACTGTACATTGTACAGTGTATATTTGAGTTACGTGGATTGAATATAGAATAGCATAGGCAATATTACGCAATCATTACATAATAACATATTATATTAATATTATAATGTAACGTATAGGCCTAATGAAACATATATGATATGTAATGCAATAAAATGTATGATATGTTATTATATAGACTATACTATATAAACATAGCAAAGCACATATTATATAATATATATTATAATGTAATATAGGCATAGTAAATCATATATTATACCGACCAATATTAGATATATCAAACAGATTCCGAAAAATAATAGGTTTCATATAATACCAGGCATATACAATACTTGCACATTATATAATATATATTTATTATATAATATTTAATATTTCTAGTAATATATATTTCCAAATATGCATATATACATATTTGGATTTGCTAGAAAATGATAATCTATTGTATTATGTGTAATGAGTATATGAGTACATTAAGTAAGTTCTAACTGGGTAAGTTCTAACTGGGTAAGTTCTAACTGGGTAAGTTTTAACTGGGTAAGTTCTAACTGGGTATGTTCTAACTGGGTAAGTTTTAACTGGGTAAGTTCTAACTGGGTAAGTTCTAACTGGGTAAGTTCTAACTGGGTAAGTTCTAACTGGGTAAGTTCTAACTGGGTAAGTTCTAACTGGGTAAGTTCTAACTAGGTAAGTTCTAATTGGGTAAGTTCTAACTGGGTATGTTCTAACTGGGTATGTTCTAACTGGGTAAGTTCTAACTGGGTAAGTTCTAACTGCGTAAGTTCTAACTGGGTAAGTTCTAACTGCGTAAGTTCTAACTGGGTAAGTTCTAACTGGGTATGTTCTAACTGGGTAAGTTATAAATGGGTAAGTTCTAACTGGGTAAGTTCTAACTGGGTAAGTTCTAACTGGGTAAGTTCTAACTGGGTAAGTTCTAACTGGGTAAGTTCTAACTGGTAAGTTCTAACTGGGTAAGTTCTAACTGGGTAAGTTCTAACTGGGTAAGTTCTAACTGGGTAAGTTCTAACTGGGTAAGTTCTAACTGGGTAAGTTCTAACTGGGTAAGTTCTAACTGGGTAAGTTCTAACTGGGTAAGTTCTAACTGGGTAAGTTCTAACTGGGTAAGTTCTAACTGGGTAAGTTCTAACTGGGTAAGTTCTAACTAGGTAAGTTCTAATTGGGTAAGTTCTAACTGGGTATGTTCTAACTGGGTATGTTCTAACTGGGTATGTTCTAACTGGGTAAGTTCTAACTGGGTAAGTTCTAACTGGGTATGTTCTAACTGGGTAAGTTCTAACTGGGTAAGTTCTAACTAGGTAAGTTCTAATTGGGTAAGTTTTAACTGGGTAAGTTTTAACTGGGTAAGTTCTAACTGGGTATGTTCTAACTGGGTAAGTTCTAACTGGGTAAGTTCTAACTAGGTAAGTTCTAATTGGGTAAGTTCTAACTGGGTATGTTCTAACTGGGTAAGTTCTAACTGGGTAAGTTCTAACTAGGTAAGTTCTAAATGGGTAAGTTCTAACTGGGTATGTTCTAACTGAGTAAGTTCTAACTGGGTATGTTCTAACTGGGTATCTTCTAACTGCGTAAGTTCTAACTGGGTAAGTTCTAACTAGGTAAGTTCTAACTGGGTAAGTTTTAACTGCGCAAGTTCTAATTGGGTAAGTTCTAACTGGGTAAGTTCTAATTGGGTAAGTTCTAACTAGGTAAGTTTTAACTGGGTAAGTTCTAACTGGGTATGTTCTAACTGGGTATGTTCTAACTGAGTAAGTTATAACTGGATAAATTCTAACTAAGTAAGTTATATCTGGGTAAGTATGTTTTCGAAATCTAAATACGAAATTGTTTATTTAAAGATATTTCCGGTACTAATATTCTACTTTGCTTTGTCATTGTATAAAGGTCAACCCTGGCGATTCTCCGACCGACTGACAATTGGTCAGGGAATATTATCGCGGTAGCAACGTGTTAGGGAAACAGGAATTTCCCCATAACTATAGTCTATAGATTGAATTCCCCAGCGTTTCCCCTGTGTATACTAGCGTTTTAACACTGACAGTACACTGTACGCTGTACACTGTACTCCTTACAGACTCAAACATTCAAACGCACTGACCACCGCCCTAGCCTCTCGAGTACCGTATATCGCGGTTAATATTAATTACAACCCAACGCCATCTGTAGAAAAGTCAATGTAACGGAACGAACTTAAGCAGAAGATATATTCTCGCCGGAAGTACTAATCTAGAATTTATCTTAAGATTACGTAACGTAGCAACGACATCAATAATTATAACAATGATTATAGCTGATAGTCATCACTTTACATATATGTGTATCACTCTTACACTGACATTTAACGCTGTACATTTAACGCCGTACATTTAACGCCGTACATTTAACGCCGTACATTTAACGCCGTACATTTAACGCCGTACATTTAACGCCGTACATTTAACGCCGTACATTTAACGCCGTACATTTAACGCCGTACATTTAACGCCGTACATTTAACGCCGTACATTTAACGCCGTACATTTAACGCCGTACATTTAACGCCGTACATTTAACGCCGTACATTTAACGCCGTACATTTAACACCGTACATTTAACACCGTACATTTAACACCGTACATTTAACACCGTACCTTTAACACTGTACATTTAACACTGTACATTTAACACTATACATTTAACACTGTACATTTAACACTGTACATTTACCACTGTACATTTAACACTGTACATTTAACACCGTACATTTAACACCGTACATTTAACACCGTACATTTAACACCGTACATTTAACACCGTACATTTAACACCGTACATTTAACACCGTACATTTAACACCGTACATTTAACACCGTACATTTAACACCGTACATTTAACACCGTACATTTAACACTATACATTTAACACTGTATATTTAACACTGTACATTTAACATTATTCATTTAACACTGTACATTTAACACTGTATATTTAACATTATTCATTTAACACTGTACCTTTAACACTGTACATTTAACACTGTACATTTAACACTATACATTTAACACTGTACATTTAACACTGTACATTTAACACTGTACATTTACCACTGTATATTTAACACTGTACATTTAACACTGTACATTTAACACTGTACATTTAACACTGTACATTTACCACTGTATATTTAACACTGTACATTTAACACTGTACATTTAACACTGTACATTTAACACTGTACATTTAACACTGTACATTTAACACTGTACATTTAACACTGTACATTTAACACTATACATTTAACACTGTACATTTAACACTGTATATTTAACACTGTACATTTAACACTGTACATTTAACACTGTACATTTAACACTGTACATTTAACACTGTACATTTAACACTGTACATTTAACACTATACATTTAACACTGTACATTTAACACTGTATATTTAACACTGTACATTTAACACTGTACATTTAACACTATACATTTAACACTGTACATTTAACACTGTATATTTAACACTGTACATTTAACACTGTACATTTAACACTGTACATTTAACACTTTTATATTTATTTACGTCTACGTTTTATGGTAGACGTAAATAAATATTATTTAAACTCTATGATTATCAAACTCCATTATCATTGCCATAGTTACTAATAACAACTACTTTTTTGTATGTGTAAAATGTACATTGCGCATTGTACAGTGTATACTATCATACATTATGTGCATTATATAACATAATAATTAACATCGAAAACATGACGACATTTATTTCATAAACTATCTCTGATATCCACAAACGTGAATCGCAATGCAATCTGTAAAGTATCGACTGCCATTTCACATTAATAACTCTACGACGGTGTAAAGCGGTGTTAATAAACAACAGATGCTCTATTATAGGCAATGCTGGGCCCCAGTGAGAGGGTCAACGAATAACAATGGCAATATGAGAATATAACTCGACGATTAGATAGCAGTTTGAATACATCTCAATAGTGTTCGGCGTACATTGTAAGCCGTACAGTGTACTCATCTAAACAGAGTAATCCTGTAAACTTCCACAGATAACTCACGCCACACAGCCCCGCGCGCTATTTGGCGACAACTTATTTAAATATAGGTTACTCTTGGTTGTCATGGTAACGACCGCTTACGAGGGCGTCACTGGATACAGTCGACTACTAAATATTATCCTAGTGCATCCGCCGCCACTATAATCACAACCACCTATCTCTCTCTCTCTCTCTCTCTCTCTCTCTCTCTCTCTCTCTCTCTCTCTCTCTCTCTCTCTCTCTCTCTCTCTCTCTCTCTCTCTCTCTCTCTCTCTCTCTCTCTCTCTCTCTCTCTCTCTCTCTCTCTCTCTCTCTCTCTCTCTCTCTCTCTCTCTCTCTCTCTCTCTCTCTCTCTCTCTCTCTCTCTCTCTCTCTCTCTCTCTCTCTCTCTCTCTCTCTCTCTCTCTCTCTCTCCTCTGTATACCATTCTAGACGTATAATCTCTCTAGTATATGTGGCTATAAATAAACTACGAGGCTTATATTCATAGTCATATTCTAGGGTTACTGGATACTGATGAGCGATATTAGAGGAGTGTTTACTGGGTGTCAAAGGAGATCTTTAGCGTAAACAAGTCGGGTGGGGTGGCGGGTTCATATATCACTATGGCGACCAAATATGCTTCCGGGTAAAAAGAGTATATTCAGTGTAATGCACAGTGTGTTGTGAGGTTTAGTACGCTGGTGTAGTGTAGTGTGCGGTGTGATGTGCGGTATAGTGTGCGGCGTAGTGTGCGGCGTAGTGTGCGGTATAATGTGCGGTATACTGTGCGGTATAATGTGCGGTGTAGTGTGCGGTGTAGTGTGCGGTGTAGTGTGCGGTGTAGTGTGCGGCGTAGTGTGCGGTGTAGTGTGCGGCGTAGTGTGCGGCGTAGTGTGATGTGTAGTGTGCGGTGTAGTGTACGGTGTAGTGTGCGGCGTAGTGTGCGGTGTAGTGTGCGGTGTAGTGTGATGTGTAGTGTGCGGTGTAGTGTGCGGTGTAGTGTGCGGTGTAGTGTGCGGCGTAGTGTGCGGTGTAGTGTGCGGTGTAGTGTGATGTGTAGTGTACGGCATAGAGTGCGGTATATAGTCCGATGTAGTGGGTGATATAGTGTACGGTGTAGTGTGGAAAGGTGTGCCCATATGTACGGTGTAGTGTGGAAAGGTGTGTTCATATGTACGGTGTTGTGGAAAGTACGGCGTGGGGTATGTTATACTGGGTATTGTGCGGCACAGTGGGCAGTGCCACTCCTAGACAACATTACGATAGTCCCCGGATGAGTAAATAACACAGGT
The DNA here is from genome assembly GCA_964035775.1 of Osedax frankpressi. Classification (NCBI taxonomy): domain Eukaryota; kingdom Metazoa; phylum Annelida; class Polychaeta; order Sabellida; family Siboglinidae; genus Osedax; species Osedax frankpressi. Next base: position 27,815,484 of record OZ038312.1, read on the forward strand.
TGTAGATACTCCAGCTGATATATTAACGTAAACAAACGAGTTTTCGATTTTCCCGCGAAAAGCCGAGATAATTAACGGTTTATTTTATGGGCGTGTCATGGGCGGGGCTCAATTTTAAAATATGCTAAAATGCTACCCGGAAATGCGAAACTTTATTACTCAACCGCTCATTACGCCTGCGTTGCATAATCAATTAGAGGATTATATAACTAAAGACTAAATCGAATGCGACAAAACAATGAGGTATACATATAACTTAAAACGAATGTTCTAAATACCTCCATGAATCAAAAAATACCATAAATCATAAATAACAGCGTAGACTACACTATCAGGAATTATAATTCAATTAAAGAGCATGTATTTAACTTTAGGTGGCATCGGTTACGTAAAGCGTTGATATTTTATAAATTAAATTCAATATAAATTATAGAATCATTTAAAAATATGTATTTACAGTTTCAATGTGAAACATGAAATATGTGCGGGTGATTTCTATGGTAGAATCTAGAGGTTGTCTATATAGCTAATATTCTTTATAGAAGTATATGTACGACTAGACAATATGGTCGCACATCCGGCAGCATCTGCTAGTGCTTGTAACATAGTCATGTACGGTGTACAATGTACATTGTACATATAAAATAAGAATACATATTAAATTCGCATTTGACACACGTAAGTGAGCTAGACATTTGGTACCCCTGGATATCGACTTGAGCGGTATTATTAAAATTAGTTTAAAGTGAATGCGCTGTAAAGATATTCTTGCAACGAAAAGAATGGAAGCGGATAATTTCGGGAGATCAAATGTAGAAATATACTCCATTATTATTTGACATACGAGATGGCATTTAAGAATAGAAGAAGTTGAACACGTGTTCCACTGTAGTTTGGACTACTTAGTTCACCGGGAGAAAAAAAAGAGAGAGAGAGAGAGAGAGAGAGAGAGAGAGAGAGAGAGAGAGAGAGAGAGAGAGAGAGAGAGAGAGAGAAAGTTTAACACTAATTAATGCGAGAGATATCCCGGATGCAGGTGATAGAAATGGTCTCATTTTCCCTCTTGTGCGATTAAAGTCAGGGTGATGCCCTCTCCCTCTCCCTCTCCCTCTCCCTCTCCCTCTCCCTCTCCCTCTCCCTCTCCCTCTCCCTCTCCCTCTCCCTCTCCCTCTCCCTCTCCCTCTCCCTCTCCCTTTCCCTCTCCCTCTCCCTCTCCCTCTCCCTCTCCCTCTCCCTCTCCCTCTCTATATCTCTCCCTCTCTCTCTCTCCACCTCCCCTATCTCTCCCTCCCATTTCACAGAAATCACCACGAAGAAAAAAAACATTCATTTTACCTCGTTATAATTAAAGGTGCGAAAGTATGTCTCGGAGTGGCGCGGTGTGGTGCGGTGTGGTGCGGTGTGGTGCGGTGTGGTGCGGTGGGGGCGGGGTGCCCTGTAGTTGCAGATAGTGGCAAGATAAGCTCATTAGGGGACGGGTCGTTAGCTCTGCATGACGGTAGTTAATTTATTCGTTTCGCGTTCAATGGTTCTATGTAATGCCGATAAGTATCTATGAGTCTCCGCGATAGAGTGGTGTTTCCATGGCAACCTGGGTAAGGTATATTTTTACCTAGGCTTACCGTATAGAGTACAGTATATAGAGTAAACCGAGTAGCTTTAATCCTCGCACTATATAATTAAATTTCGATTCAATAAATAGTATTCAATTGCTTTATTTGTGTATCGAAAGGAAAGTATTATTTTAGTATATTCTAAGTTCTGTGATTTTATAATATTGTCGACTAGTTGAAATTGTCAGATTTAAATAACTATAGTAGAATATAGTGAAGATTATAATTACAAATAATACACTACCTAGTACGATGTTCTAGTGTTAGTATAATGGTGTAGGCCCTATAGCGTGGGAGGTGTACTCCGAGCTAAAGCTATAAGCCTCGACGAGCAGGTTTATAGAAAGTGATTCTTATACCATGAAACTTTAATGGAGACTCGATTTCACTAATTTTGTGTTTTATAAATAAATATCATCTAATAATACATGTCTGAATGTATGTGTCTGAATGTGTGTGTGTGTGTGTGTGTGTGTGTGTGTGTGTGTGTGTGCGTGCGTGTGTGTGTACGTGCGTGCGTTCGCGGGTCGGTGTGTTTGTGCATAATTAGAATACAAATTAAATAACTCTAGTCGTACACCAATTGCATAAAAAATAGACAGGCATGTCGAAAGCGACAAGCTTAGTTTGCAATGGTTACAGTAACACGGAGTAATGGTTTCCCTGGAGTTACATCCTTTACTAGTATTGCGTAATACGTGTTTATTTCTCATCGCATAGAAACAATAGTAACGGCGTGCCTGGATGTAACAGCGATCAAGATTCGCTGTCACGATCTCACCTCGCTGTCACGGTTCGTTGAACACTACGCCATCCATCCGTATATGCTATTCAGGATGGGTGTCGTGTTCAATAGACCGTGTCATTACGCAATGCGGCGGCGACCGGCCGCCGGCGGTAGTTTGCGTGCGTCGCGGCTACGCAGTCACGGTCCAATGAACACGATGAATACCCACGAGAATTTAGCCGTGTGTATACGCGCGCAGGGATGAATAGGTTGACAGTGTACGCTGTATGGCATATGCTATATAGACGTAGGTTTTACGTACGCCTTTCAACGTATGCATAGTTGACCCGCGATCTATTTTTAGCTCGGCTAGCGGTGGCTGTCAATCAAAGAAGCCACGGTACAGATAACCGGTCCGCTTGATATCCATGCCATCTAGAAATGAGTGAATTCTGTGTACGTTCTGTGTGTAGGTTTTATGTGTACGTTCTGTGTGTAGGTTTTATGTGTACGTTATGCGTGTACGTTATGCGTGTACGTTATGCGTGTACGTTATGCGTGTACGTTATGCGTGTACGTTATGCGTGTACGTTATGCGTGTACGTTATGCGTGTACGTTATGCGTGTACGTTATGCGTGTACGTTATGCGTGTAGCGTGTACGTTATGCGTGTACGTTATGCGTGTACGTTATGCGTGTACGTTATGCGTGTACGTTATGCGTGTACGTTATGCGTGTACGTTATGCGTGTACGTTATGCGTGTACGTTATGCGTGTACGTTATGCGTGTACGTTATGCGTGTACGTTATGCGTGTACGTTATGCGTGTACGTTATGCGTGTACGTTATGCGTGTACGTTATGCGTGTACGTTATGCGTGTACGTTATGCGTGTACGTTATGCGTGTACGTTATGCGTGTACGTTATGCGTGTACGTTATGCGTGTACGTTATGCGTGTACGTTATGCGTGTACGTTATGCGTGTACGTTATGCGTGTACGTTATGCGTGTACGTTATGCGTGTACGTTATGCGTGTACGTTATGCGTGTACGTTATGCGCGTACGTTATGTGTATATACGTCATACCACTATTCTAAGTATGAAAGCGTCTCTAAACAACATTACTTGTTTTAGTGTCAAGAGTAAGTAAACCCACATTACTCGCCTACGTAGTCGCGACCGTGTACTATGTGGCCGAGGGATTCGTACCCACGACGCGTCGGGTAGGTAGTTAGAGGTTAGATTCACTAATACTTCGAAAACAACTCATGCCCATATACGGTGACGATAACATAGCTTAACGCTACGAAATACCGTCGCCATTTTGTGATCTTTTCAAGAGATAAATGTCCCCAACATCTCGGTAATAGAAAGTACTATGCTCTACAATTACCTATGCTTTCAACGTGGGTATATGCATTTCACCTGTTGTATTGCCCGGAACGAACTACGCATACGATTCAGAATTTAGTTGCGTAGCGGCCTATACATATTTATACTCGAGTTTATACTAGTAATTGCTTATCTGCTACTATAACAGTGGAATACTGCGATGAATAGCATAACACTCTCTAGCCCTGTACATCTCCGTATGTGTCCTGCAGTTCGTACAGTACGCGATGTCGTCGTACAGAGGAATAGAAGCCGGTGTACGATGTTGTGAGCGTTTGACATTCGTACACGCTCAGGAATTAATGTAGTTCGGCGAGAAATAACATAACGGCCCGCAACTGTTTTCGATGGGGAATCTCTACGCATGACAAATACGTCGAGTCACGTGAGAGTACTACTTTTGCGTGCGTGAGTAACGTTCGCTATTGCCGCGAATACTTTTAGCCAATCAGCGATAAGTGTGAACCCAGAAGTAATAGCTGTATAATGCGACAGTCATTTGACATTATACTCTTCTCAGAATTACTACTCAAATACTCTTTAGAATTAATCAATTTCGATCATTAATTAAAAGTTGGTATTATATAATATATAATGATAAATTATATATTTAAGAATTAATATAACTTTCTATTTTTTATTAAAACTTTAAAAAGTTTGTCAACTTCGAAAGTTAGAATTATCGGTATTTAGGTCAACAAGAAATCCTGTAACTATTTCTCGAATATTAGAAAAAAATTTATTAAATTAATATATTTATAAATAATCAAAATTTACTAATTCTAATTATATATTATATGCACTACTTAAAGTTATTAACTTTTATTAAAAAGTTCCAAAACTTATCATAAATGAAAATAACTTTCAATGTTTACGCCTGTCATCACTATTCTAATAATAGATAGACAATATTAATTTATAATGTTATTTTCATAAATATTAATTTATTGATCTATACTTTTATAATAGTATTATTATTATATAGGTGTGTATTTTTAATCATGTATATTTGAAAATATAATACATTACTTGTGCGATCAATATACACAAAAATAAATATGCACGTGCATTTTAAAAAGAATTTCATTAAATATTGTCTTAAATTTTTTAATATTTCGTTATATTATTTATAATATATACATACAAAAATACGAATATATATACACTTTATGATATCATTATACGTGAACACTTTACCATTTACTTTATTATACCGATAACTTTAATTTTAAATGGATTTAAATAAATCTAGGATTTATAAAAATATAATTCCTATAAATTATATAGAATTTATATTTTTATAAAATAATTTATTGATGATCAATTATTGCTTGTTTACAATAAACAATTTAAAAAAATATTTAACTATAATATAGGGAAATATAAATATAAATATAAATATAAATATGATGATATTTTAAATTAATAACATGTATATTTAAAATTATAATTATATATATTAATGGTAATTATGTAATGTTAGTATATTTTATCCATATATTTATTATGATTTTATACATATTTAAAATTTTAAGGATTCGAGAAGAAATTTTAATCAAGATTTTATTTATTGTGCTTTACTTTAAAACATAATATATCTAAAGAATTTTATTCCAGGTAAATATAAATTTTTTGTATTTTCATATTTCATTCTTTTATAAAATAATATTGTTTTGAAAAAAGTTAAATAAACTTTTAATCATTGTAAATAGAAACAAGATTCTTGACAGAGTATAATATTGTTCCAACATATTGCAGATTTTATCTTTTTATATTTGCAAACCTTTAAATTTGTTTACCAAGATGGTTACCTTGACTAAACAACGCCTCCGTCACATGATGGGAGTTGTCATTCGTGACCTCTGGAGGAAAGAGACGGGCAGGTCGGTGCACCAAATTCACCATTTTCTATTTCCAGTTTCAATGTAGCATTTTTACATTGCGCACTAATAAAATTACTTTAATTTCTAACGTTTTCAAATTCGTAACTCCCTTTGATTTCTCGATTGATTCAACGTGCCTCCGAATGCACCATTTTGTTTTAAGTTTGCGCTTGACAGTGTGTACGTAAGCGTTTCAATGTCGTTTTATCGTTCACCTCGCTTTAGCCTGAAGACCATCTCCATCGAGGGTACCATATGTATTACCACCAAAGGACACTCTCCGGTCACCGTACAGGTAAGCACAGCCAGCCCAGTTTAATTTGTCCGCGTCCTCCCTATTTCCGTAACACGAGTGCAAGAGAGAGTTATGTGGTCCCGTGGACTTTCGTAAGATTTCATAAGATTTCATTTCGTTTGTGATCGCATGCGTCATTGTCTTCACGGTGACCAACTTCACCGAACTCTTAGAATCCACCGGACGGCTTCGCGCCATTACCAATAACCACGTCGCGACCTCATCCTCGTACTGGTAACTTCTCCTCATCCTCGTACTGGTAACTTCTCCTCTACCTCATCCTCTTACTGGTAACTTCTCCTCGACCTCATCCTCTTACTGGTAACTTCTCCTGTACTTCATCCTCTTACTGGTAACTTCTCCTCGACCTCATCCTCTTACTGGTAACTTCTCCGCGACCTCATCCTCTTACTGGTAACTTCTCCTCTACCTCATCCTCTTACTGGTAACTTCTCCGCGACCTCATCCTCTTACTGGTAACTTCTCCTCTACCTCATCCTCTTGCTGGTAACTTCTCCTCTACCTCATCCTCTTACTGGTAACTTCTCCTGTACTTCATCCTCTTACTGGTAACTTCTCCTCGACCTCATCCTCTTACTGGTAACTTCTCCGCGACCTCATCCTCTTACTGGTAACTTCTCCTCGACCTCATCCTCTTACTGGTAACTTCTCCTCTACCTCATCCTCTTACTGGTAACTTCTCCTCTACCTCATCCTCTTACTGGTAACTTCTCCTCGACCTCATCCTCTTACTGGTAACTTCTCCTCTACCTCATCCTCTTACTGGTAACTTCTCCTCTACCTCATCCTCTTACTGGTAACTTCTCCTCTACCTCATCCTCTTACTGGTAACTTCTCCGCGACCTCATCCTCTTACTGGTAACTTCTCCGCGACCTCATCCTCTTACTGGTAACTTCTCCTCTACCTCTTCCTCTTACTGGTAACTTCTCCTCTACCTCATCCTCTTACTGGTAACTTCTCCTCTACCTCATCCTCTTACTGGTAACTTCTCCGCGACCTCATCCTCTTACTGGTAACCTCTCCTCGACCTCATCCTCTTACTGGTAACTTCTCCTCTACCTCATCCTCTTACTGGTAACTTCTCCTCTACCTCATCCTCTTACTGGTAACTTCTCCTCTACCTCATCCTCTTACTGGTAACTTCTCCGCGACCTTATCCTCTTACTGGTAACTTCTCCTCTACCTCATCCTCTTACTGGTAACTTCTCCTCTACCTCATCCTCTTACTGGTAACTTCTCCTCTACCTCATCCTCTTACTGGTAACTTCTCCGCGACCTCATCCTCTTACTGGTAACTTCTCCGCGACCTCATCCTCTTACTGGTAACTTCTCCTCTACCTCATCCTCTTACTGGTAACTTCTCCTCTACCTCATCCTCTTACTGGTAACTTCTCCTCTACCTCATCCTCTTACTGGTAACTTCTCCGCGACCTCATCCTCTTACTGGTAACTTCTCCGCGACCTCATCCTCTTACTGGTAACTTCTCCTCTACCTCATCCTCTTACTGGTAACTTCTCCTCTACCTCATCCTCTTACTGGTAACTTCTCCTCTACCTCATCCTCTTACTGGTAACTTCTCCTCTACCTCATCCTCTTACTGGTAACTTCTCCTCTACCTCATCCTCTTACTGGTAACTTCTCCTCTACCTCATCCTCTTACTGGTAACTTCTCCTCTACCTCATCCTCTTACTGGTAACTTCTCCTCTACCTCATCCTCTTACTGGTAACTTCTCCGCGTCCTCATCCTCTTACTGGTAACTTCTCCGCGACCTCATCCTCTTACTGGTAACTTCTCCTCTACCTCATCCTCTTACTGGTAACTTCTCCTCTACCTCATCCTCTTACTGGTAACTTCTCCGCGACCTCATCCTCTTACTGGAAACTTCTCCTCTACCTCATCCTCTTACTGGTAACTTCTCCTCTACTACCAATAGATACTCTAATCGCCCGACTACGGGCACTACCATATCTACATCTGACTCGCCGTTCTGCGATGTTCCTATCGCCGCCATCCTTTAAACCACCTTTGCCCTACGTCCTCGACCCCGCCTCTATCCTCGACCCCGCCCTCTATCCTCCTACTCTAGATCACCGCAAATTCGTTCGCTAGGTTTTCGACTCGTTCCAAGGAAACATTCCGGATGACGGCCGACCTCATTTCGCCCAACGTACCCAGTCTCCCCGAGTCACTTCGTCGACTCCCTGCGTCGAAAGCCTCGTCGATATCGAATCGTTCGAGGAGACATCGGCGCCGCCGTTGGCGCAAAACCCGCTTTCGACGCAGGTTTTCGTTACCCCTACGGCCGCGGTTGCCGTCGCCCCCGCTGTCACCGCCTGCTCCGATCTCTCGATGAACACCGCTCCTTCCGGAAAACTGCAGTTTAATAATCCCGCCGGTAGGTGTTTTTTTTTGTCTTTTCTCCTGTTTTATCTTTTTCCAATTTCTCCTCTTCGTAACAGTTTATGTTACCTTTGTTTATCCATTTGTTTACTCTCTATCTCACTCGGGGAATGTCTACGTGTCAGTAATTTTGTCTAAATCAATTTTGCTCCCTATTCAATTATGGTCTCAACATGTAAATAAAAATAAAAATCCAGTTACATTTCCCAAAGAGAATACTAAAATGCATATATTAAATATCTATTATTAATAAATGATGGGTATTAAAAATGTTACTAATTGATAGTTGGCAGGATTTTGCAATAGAAGTTAGGGTTAAATATGAATTTAAACTAATTTCTATTGCTGAGGTGAAGTCAACAAGTTCTTATTTTGTTTTACCTGAATGTAAAGAACTAGTGACGATAGTAAACTAAAATGTGCAGTTTAATACAATGTTTCAATCAGTTTATACTGTTTATAAATTTAATTCTGAAAAATAGATTTACTGTCACATTTTAAAAATCAAACTTTTAATTGATGTAAATACAAAATATTTTGAGAGTAAATGAATTGCTGTAAACATTTTCTTAAACTCTTACATTTTTCTCAAATTACCTTGATTCCGTTATGTTTTGCCCTCGCTCAAACTCAACGCCCATTATCAGGCATTTGTATCGACAATGTGCTCTGCATGCCCAAAAAAGGTACGAAGAGAAGAAGCAAGGGATGTCCTCAAAAGATCGAAGCAAATCTTAACAACAATTTGAAATGTTGGTTTTTTTTCATTCTCTAATCATACTACAACTCACCATTGCTATTGGCTAACCCATAACCTCTGACCCCAACAGCTAACACGTAACCTCCTACCCCTACAGCTAACGCATACGACAGTCTACACGAAGCTGTGTCTTTTTCTAAACCGCTCGATGAGAACTCCTTACAAAAATTCGATGCAAATAACAACATTATTACGACGCCCAGAACTCCGCAGTCCTCCTGTTCTCCCCGGTCCTCGTCCCTAAACTCCTCTTCCCCTCGGTCCACGTCTCTGAATTCCTCATCCTTCCAACACTCTTCGCTATCTTCTAACTCACCCCGCTCATCGTTCCACTCCTCCACTCAATCCTCATCCCTCAGTTCTTCATCTCTCCATGCATCGTCCCTCAACTCCTCCTCCCAATACTCCACCTCGGCGCCCTCCCTGTCCGGTGACCACTCCCTATCCCCGGAGGCTCCCGTACGCAACGTCGAAACCCCGCCGACCTCATCCGATGAAATCGACGTCGTGATGCCCGCGGATTTGTCGTACTGCGGCCCTTCGCACAATCCGGATAGGAACGCGACCTACGAACCCGATCAAGGGGCAACCTATTGCCCGGACGACGACGACTCACCTTCGTCGCCATCGTCTGCGAACGAAGACGACGATAATGAACACGAAATGGTAATCGACGAAAGTCCGGTAGACGCCAACAACAACTCCATAGGTTGGTATTTAGTGTACTACTCTCCGTAGTAACATGTATATATATAAGTATATGTATATATATATAAGTAACATATATAACACGCGATACGGAATCGCGCGGAAAAACTCCTAGCAGCGATTCCACCGTAAATCCACCCGGCTACGATACTCGCAATTCCTTCTCGCGATTGTTTCGAGAACGTACAAGTTACGCGATTGAATTAGTTCGCCGGCGCGTAGCACCTTTAATCTGTTATCCTGTTCGCCGTCGAACTGACCTCGCCCTTACCCCCGCTGACCTCGCCCTTAACCACACTGACCTCGCCCTTACCCCCACTGACCTCACCCTTACCCCCACTGACCTCGCCCTTACCCCCACTGACCTCGCCCTTACCCCCACTGACCTCACCCTTACCCCCACTGACCTCACCCTTAACCCCACTGACCTTTGTCGATCTGCGCAGGCGTCGAGAACCTCAATATTGCGAAAAACGACCAAACCGATCCCGAGTTGGCACTTTCAGCACCTCAGAATTATACGAACCAAGTTCAGAATGCGATAAAAGTGCCGGTGAAGGACGTAATACGACAACGTATTATCTCATCATCGTGTAATAATGCTGCCGACCTCAAGGTCTGTTAATTGATTAGATAATTGTGGTATTTAATAAACTGATATTATATACAAATTGTTTTCATTGTATGGTCATTAACTAATTGTAAATTCGCAGTTTAGATACATTTGCACTAACAATAAAGCTTGTTATTGATATAATATACTAGAATAAGATATGATAGGATATAATATAGATAAGCAATGGTTATATTCTATCTAGAATATCTATTTCTTAATATCTCTAATTTAATTTTTTACCACATATCCGGGTCACGTTTTTATAATGATAAATTAATGATATGCATTTAATGCATTTTAAAGGATATAAGTATTATATCATGATCTCTACATTAATATGCAACTAAAAAACTCGAGGGTATATGGGAAATATAAATTATCTATATAAAATGTATATAACGTAATTGAGAATATACATAACTATAAAAAATTAATTCCTGACTTTATTATATTTTTATTATAATCTATTATTAATAATGTTGATTTTAAAAGAAGTTTTAAACAAAAGTCAGTGAAAAGCTATAAATTTACACCCCTAGTTATCTTTTATCCTATAACCAAATCTACACGTCCGACCGCAATACATTATAAACAACCCACTCCGACAGAACCACATTCCCCTGCCCATGCCGCCGCCGCCTCAGTTTCAACAACCGTTGACCATTCTTGGTCCTCCGCTAACCTCCGCTTGGCCTACGACGTCTCGCTCCCCGTCTACGTTCGTGTCGTCCGTGATCGCCCAACGTCAGGCTATCGGCGATTACGCCACTGCTCTCATCAATTCGTCCGTCGGCGGTGCCGGGTCCTCGGTTAAGATGGTGGCTCCGCCTGCCATCGCTTCGGCTTCATTTGTACACAAGTCGCTGGTGACGCGAAATCGTAACGCGAAACGCCGCCGAATCAGCCAACCAATCAACATGGTTAGGACCGGGGAGCTTTAGCCAACCGGAGCCAGGTCCATTGGGATCTGTACGGCGCATTGTATAATCCATCCTATTGATATGCGTTCTAATTAATTGCGATTACATAAATACTCGTCTGTATAAATTGTAATTCACGAGAGTCGTAAGAGTAGAAGTTTGTTATGCAACACATCATTCTTTTTAAAGGCCGTCGATTTCCTCACCGCTAACTCGCCCCGTAACCTCGAACTCGCAGCAAGGTCAACCGATAAACCTGACGTTGGCTTTCAACCCTCCCCCCATGGTGCTGCCCGCGGCAGCCGTACACACCGCCGAATTGACGTCGACCACTACGCCACCCAGCGCCAACCAATCCGACAAGCTCTACAAGTGCGAGTTCTGCATCAAGACCTTCATGTTCAAGTCGAAGTACAACGAGCACTTACCCGTGCACACCGATGCGAGGCCCTTCCAGGTTACCAGTTGCCTCCCACTACATCATCCCTCTCCCCTTTCTTACTCTCTTTCTCTCGCTCCCCCTACATCATCCCTCTCCCCTTTCTTACTCTCTTTCTCTCGCTCCCCCTATATCATCCCTCTCCCCTTTCTTACTCTCTTTCTCTCGCTCCCCCTACATCATCCCTCTCCCTAACCCTATCTCCCCCTCCTTCACCCTCTACATCCCTCGCTTGATGTTTACAGTGTGATCGATGTTCTCGTACTTACAAATACAAATATGATTTGCGGGTGCATTTACGGACTCACCTCGGAATTCCAACGAAATCCACGCAGTGTCCATTCTGCACCACGGTCTACAAATCGAATAAACTGCTTCGCTGCCATATTCGTCTTCAACATAAACAGTGCAACCTTGATATGGCAGAGGTTCAAATATGTAAAGCGCAAATAACCAATAAAATATATCGATATACCAAATAGCTATGTAAATAATAATGTATGGTACTTTGAGAGCTGATAAATAAATGATTTATATTCATCAAATATTTAGGACGCTCTCCATTAAGTTAATTAGAAACTTTCACTGCAACTTTCAGATTGGTGGTCTTGGAAGTGAAGTCAAAATTGATCTCGACAATAAAGGCAATGTTGTCAACCACATCAAATATGAACAATCTTGTTTTCCCGATGTTAGTGTTTATTATCTTTCAGTATTTTGTTTACCGATTTTATGATAAAATACAAGTTATTTCAAATTCTATTGTATTACACAATTTTTGTACAATCATTGTTTATGAAAATCAGTGTTTTTCACCAATATTTAATGGTTGCACTGCGAAATGAACACTAATATATTTTGTTATTATAGAGATCAAACCTGATCATAAGATATTATTAAATAAATATTTGTATTACTAATATAAAAGGGTATTAGTATCTATTTTTATTCAAGCTAATTACAAATTTTTCCTTACATTTTCACACCTTGGTGAATTCTGTTAATCCCTTTAACACATCATTAGTGCTACATCACAGTTGGACATTATAATGTATAACACTTTTATAATTACAAAATTAAGTACAATTATTATTAATTGATTTATTAATTAAGTTGATAAAATAGATTAAAAGAATAAAACCCAAAGCTATGACACCAATAAATAATAGTGATTATTTATAATTTTATAGTAAATGAATCTTAAATATCTTAATAATAAGTGTGTTGGTTATGGTGCAAAATGACTCAAAAAAAATTAATCTACATATATTTGTTTAATATTATAAAAATATGTTATTTTTAGATTTATAAATAATAAATTGTTTTATGTCAAATATTATTTCTAACCAAAATAAACTTTTTAAAAGCCTTTTAATAGTAAATTAAATAAAAATGTGATAAAACATAATAATTTAATGAAAATATATTTATTTTTAAAAATATTAATATTAAAATATATCTTGTTTAGTCATTTATAATCGCTATACTCTTTAGAATTCTCTTTATATATAATATAACCATGCTATAATATAACCATGCTATAATATAACCATGCTATGACTAGCATCACTTGCATTCCTTACTTAATTTTTTCTATTGAGCAATTTTATATTTCATTTTTTACTACTTCATCTTATCATATCATTACATTAATTGATATATCAATGCTTTATAAATATATTGTGTATAATTATATTTTCAGAATTATTATATAATTTTCTAATATGTTATATATTTCTATATATATATATATATTTACTAGTATAATAATTATTAATTATGTTATAATTATATATATTTATATTATATGAATACAATTTTTTTAATTGTATATTTAATAAAAACATGTAATACAATTAAATATGTAATAATTCACTTCAAATATTTTAATTAACAATTAAATATCCATAAATCAATCAATAATTATAATATATAATATTTGTTTTATATGATATCCAATATTATTAGTTATTGTACTTTTGTTGTTTTAAATCAGAAAATATGTTTGTAAATAATGTTATAATTTTTCCTTTGTATATTATAATTAATAATATTAAAGATCAATATTATATCATTCATGGTATTACATATTATATAAATTCAATTAATAAATAAGTTATGGGTATTTTGGTAGAGTGATATTTTCCATATTAAATACATGTAAAATCTATTTATTGATGCACTGTATTGCATACATTTAAATATACTAAATTAAATCCAAAATTTATATTAAATTAATATTTCAAATATTATTTCTTCAAAATATACATTACTATCAATGAATGTTCTCGTTAACGTGTTAAAATTATTAATTAAATATTGATAAAATATTAATTATATGCAATATAAATTTAATATTAAAAAGATTATGATTCAAAGCATATTTAGAAAATCATAATAAAATGTAAAGCTCATTTATAATTTGCTATAAAATGGTCATTATAAAACACATGAATAGAATCACATGAAAATAGATAATGTCCTATTTTTAATCCGAAGAAAAACCTTATAGATATGAATACACTTTTTACAACTGCAATTTTAATTTCAAAATTACCATTTATTGACTATTTTCATTTCGTATATTCTTTAAATTACTAATTCATTAAATCATTTTTAAAGATCATATTCCATATATAAACAATGAACCCGATATTTTGTCACTAGCATCCGACCGGATTCGTGGACAAGATCAAGTCTGAGACACTTAGCCACACCCCCATTCCCGCCCACTCCGTTGTGCCCAAACCGCAGAACCTGCTGATGAAGCAGTCGAATCTAGCAACCGCAGCTGCTGCTCTCGCTTTGAATCGAGAGCAGTCTTGTTTCCCTGAGGTCGGTAGTCGGTGAGGTTCAGTGACCGCGACATGCAATTGCTGTAAAACAATTGGAGTGAAAAATAATCACCTTTAACCTCCCCTACGTCAACAATTGCTTAATTGTATCACTAACGCGTATTATCCCGATTATTGCAGGTACGCCAGATTGTCGACGCTCCTTCGTTGCACAAGCAATGCAAGCCATCTGGTGAGTTGTCGGTGTAATGCTGTAAAAGATCGCATAATGGCTTGTATCGTCGACGACGTATTCAACACTCGCATGCAATACTACGCTCCATCCGATGATGATATCGAGTGGAGGTCTATTTTGGTTACCCCAGTGTGGTTCTACATATCGCAAGTTCAATAAATTCGTATGCAATAATGGGGAGATCTAGGTGTCGGAAGCATCCAAAGCAACACTACATAACGCATGACATAAAAACCCATTGCCACGGAATGCATTTATCCTCATCTTGTGTTCATACTATTTTATTTACCATATCTTCAGCAAAATCATTTTTAACCCGTACTATTGTATATATATATCGTTAATGTTCATATCACTGTGCAAAATTTCCATTTTATTTCATATATTTTTATTTTGTTATCGAATTTTATTGATATTTACATTATTATATAAGCGAATCTATATATAGATAGAGTAGTAACGTATTATTTAGAATTTATCATATACAACATATTAATTTTTTATCAATTGTTTTATCAAATTTTATCAATTAACAATTTATTTCGTTTCTGTTATGAAAGTATGTTTTTAATGAACTTCACTTCAATTAAATATACAATAAATTGAACTTCTATCAATTATACATTGTATAATATTTGTGATAGATTAGATTGTATATTATAGGTTTTGGAGTTTTGACGAGGTAATTATAATAAAGTCTGAATAATTAGTTACAAAATCTTATTTTATTTAATTAACAAATTCGTAATCTTTTAAAAATTAAAAATTTATTTGTCAAAAATATTGTAAACTCGGTCAAAGTTATAAATATAACGATAAGCTTGATTATAATATATAAATAAATATGTCTGATTTAATAAATAGTATATATAATCTTTATATTAATCATAGAAATCATAAACAAATTTTCATGAAAAAATGTAAAAACTAATTTCATTTATATTTTAATTATATACCAATAAACACTTTAATAACATTCTCAAAATTAAATCATATTTATAATTATATTTCATAATATATATGTATAGGTACTATTTTCGAGATGTGAAATTACACGTGTTTATGTTAAAAATTTATATAAAATATGCAAAACGTCTAATCAAGCCAATGTATCCAATAACAAAAATTTGATTTGCAGTATCATTAAGCATACATTATCATTTATAATTTAAATATAAATTTTAATTAATATATATATAATATAATGCTAATTATCACAATGATTAAATAAATCCGAAGAAAATGAGTCAATCCGACATTTTATTTATATGCTAGTTACAGATATGTTTTAATTTAACCTTTTTATATATAATGTGCTATTCCTGGTATTTAAAATCTTATTTCTTAATTCGTTAATATATAGATTACAAGTAAATTTTATATTAATAAGAGTTATTATATACATAGAAGTCAAAAGTTTACATGAAACATGGAAAAATAGCTAGGTTAACTTAATATTTACAAAAGGAAGTTTATTTCACACATTATACAAACCACGTGTCATAAAACAAAGATTATTACCGATTATATCATAACCCACATAGATTTAAATCTATGATAACCCAAGCCCTGCCTTCTCTATATTTTCTATAGTATATGAGATTGACATACATTATGGACAAATAATATAAACAATAATATAAACAAACACAACTTGGATGATTTTTTATTTAGATTTAATTTTAATTTATTTGGATAACCTATGAAACTAGCAATTAAAGGTATGTATTATATCAGAAAACTTATTAAATATTATTGTAGTTATTTAAATTCATATATATAATTGAAATTTCTTTAAATGAACATTTAATGACTAATCATCTAAGTAATTATAGTTTTTTAAAAATATCATTATATAAATACTTTAAATACGCAGAACTTAAACTTATATGCTATATATATATACATATATATATATATATATATATATATATATATATATTAATATACTTTGTATATATAAAGATAATTTATATGATATATATAATTGACCTAATAATAACAAATAAAGTATTTTAACTATTATTTATATATGTTTTATTATTAATAACTTTCTACATTTTTCTCTGTATCTTCATCGTAAAGTAAATTGTCGTTCGATAACCAATGTTTAAATTGATAGTTTAAAAATAAACAAATAATATAATCATTAGTATTATTACAATCACAACAGAAATTAAAATAAATATTATTAGAGTATAAAATATTGACAAATGTGTTGCATACTTATTTTCTATGTAATATATTTAAAATATTATTATGATAAACCGTTTCTAATTTTCTTATATATTCTATACAATTTGAAGTTGGTATGTTATTTTTGAAATTATTCTTTTTTTAAATTCATCGTATAAACCCGTTCGTATTCAAATACTTTTGCAATTTTTTCTTTAAATAATAGTAATAGGCAGTATTTATATGGATATATATGTAGAGCATGTAACCCAATTTACTCGGCTAATGTAACCACAGCATTTTTCTTAATCGTATTTAATTTTCTTACATCTGTTAATGTAGATATTTTTGCATCTTTTTTTTCTACTTTTAATTCATATGAATCACTTGCAGATAAAGGACCAATTCTCTTTACTTTAGGATATTCCGTGCTATACAGATATCATTTTCATTGTTTTCAATAAAATTATTATCATCACATGTATCAGTTTCTTCATTATCAGATAAATATGCAATTGAATAATTGAGTATATTATTATATAGTTCATATTAATAAATTAATATCTGTAGATATGTATATACCTTCGTTTGATGATTTTTATTATTGTGGTACGTCTTTTTTCTAGCTTTTGGACGATTTGGAATTTCAAATTTCGTGAGATAAGCATCATTATTCAATATTTTTCTAATTTATAAATAAGAAACATAGGATGGTTTATATAATGTAATTAGATGCATACATATAAAATAATATACCTTTCTCCATTAGTGTATTGTGAGTCTTTAAAATGTTTGCCACAAATTCAAAGATTTCGTTAATCATTTGGTCCATTATGTTTTACACGTTGTATTAACACTAATATTATGATATATGAATATTATAAATATTAAATATATTTAATAAATTAATATATATAATTGTTCAAGTGTATGAGGTAATATGAATTATTTAAATTTATATTACTTATATTTAAATTATATAAACATATATCATTATACAATAATTATGTATATGTTATAACTATAATTTATACAGTTGTAAATAACATTATATAGTGTAAGTTTGATTAATTTAGATATAAATTTATATTTTATTGACATTATTTATTATATTAGTTCAATTACTTTATCTTTATTCGTTGGGTGGAAATCTGTGATAAGGGTATTCACTTATAGCAAAATAACCATTTCAAATAATAGCAGAACATCTGCATTATATTTATTTAATTTGCCGATAAAAATCATCCAAGCAATCACGTGATGTTTACATTATATTATAGATTTATATATGAAAAAATACGAGAGTGACAGGTGACGTGTCCCAGAATCATAGATTTTTTGGTAAATAGAAATATATACCTAGAATGGAATCTTCACGTGACATTTTCCATAATCTTTACAAACATATCTAAAAGAATTAGATAATAATATAGCGTAATTACATAACTATTATTAATAATAGCAGCTATTATTATATGCTATCATATATTTTTTCTATAATATTACAAAATATCATTTTCAAATTCTTAAATGTGGGCGTATTAATCAATATCTGGAACCGGAATATAAATCAGGGCGTGTTTACACAAATTCAAATTTATGAATATATTTAAATATTCTAAATACTATTATTACCAATATGTTATTTAAAGAGATTAAATAGGATGGATAAAGTACGTTTGATGGCGAGTTCAAATTATGCGGGAGTTGCGTGCGATACAAATTTTAAATAGGCGTATTGAAAATAATATGACTGACATTTATATTATCTCATGTCTATTAATAACCCGGTTAATAACACTGTGATTCATTATAAAAATTCAAGGTTTACTCAGTAAACTATAGAGAATTAAATATTAAATATATATATATATATATATATATATATAATATATATATATATGTATATATATATATATATTATATATACATAATATATATAATATTATAAATATATATATATATATATTGGTAATTTCTATATATTTAGTAAGTCATTCATAGTTATTCATATTATTTAATGATGTTATGTAATATTTTGAAGTAATTAATGAGAAGTGTATATTGACCAGCATTGCTGGTCCAGCAGCCAACGTATAACAATCAGATATTAGAAACATCATTGGCATATGGGTAAGATGTATGTTAACAATACTGAATGTATACTATAAGAGAAAAATAAAATTATTTTCATATAGCATTACATATTATTATAGCAATATATAAATATATAATTATAACGAATTGTATGTGCTATTACTTCTAAGAATATGAACAAAATACAATTAATATTATTTAAATTAAATAAAAATGCATAATTATATTTTATATGATATTTATAATAGCTTTCTGGAATTAATTGGAAAATTCCTATAATATTAATTAAAATATTATTTTAACTATTACAAAAATAATCACAGGATCTGAATAACTTATTGTATCGTGTTAAATTAATGAAGAATTATGATGGTATTAGTTAAAAAATAATAAGTTTGTCTAAAATAAGACCTACCTGAATAATGTTTAATTTTTATTCTGATATTCTGATATATCCAGTTGTGTGTTCTACGGATTCCTTCCAATGAGTGGCTACAGAATCTTCACAAATCTTGTCGAATCAATATATATATATATATATATATATATATATATATATAATATAATATAGGTATATATATAACTTAAATACATATGCATATCAATATAGCAAAGTGCTTTGACTATATATGCATATGTATACATATAATATAATACATAATTTAGGCTGTGGTGCTATTATTTATTTTAATCGGTATAAGTGATAATATATGGATTAGTTATATTATTAGTTAAACATTTAATATCTATAAAATAATTTACTCGTGGGTATTTTAATCATATTAAGTATATTCTTATTGATTTGAAATGATTCAAATTAGATTTATTCTTAAACAAAACTTTAACATATCTTATTATATGTGTAGGTTCCATCCTGGCACAGGTTCCATTCTGGGATACGGCAGAGGGCTTGGATCATAACAATATTTACATACTACATATCATATGCGTTTGATACATAGATTTACAATTTATTTTACAAAATATAAATCCATGGTTATATATAAATTCATTAAATTCAAGTGTTTAATTTTATAATATAGATTGATTGAAATATAAAATATGTTATTGAATGTTTATTTAAAATAACACTAATTTTAGGCAGATATTCATTAACTAATTACAATTAGTTAATATTATGAAAGGGATTACATAAACATACTGTTTATTATAATTAATACTACAATTCTTAGAATTTAAAATATAATAGTTACATAGGGATACTATCCAAATCATTTGTAAACTAGTTTAATATTCCTCTTTGAGGTTATCATAAATAAGTGTAAGTAAGTCAGTAAGATATCTTATTAATATATAATGTTGTTTATCGAATTTGTATCAATTTCAACATAGAATTTATAATTATTTAGCATAAATATAGGTAATCTTGGGGTATGCATTATATTAAAATGTATATATATATATATATATATATATATATATATATATATTTATTTATTTGTATGTATATTATAGTATGGAACTCCTTATTATTAACATATATATTACGTATTATCATAATGTTTGCCGAAGTACAATACAGGGTTTTCTGTTAGTTTATTTCATCCAAGAAATCCCTACTGAGTTTTAATACATGTGTAACTCTATTAGAAGTTATACTAATTTAGAACTGTAGTTCGAACACAAAATATTGTAAAACACTTTTTTATATAAACTAGAAAATTCGTTTTACTAACAGTGTACTTATATTAATTATAATTTGTATATATTATTATTATCGAAATAAGCTTAAAATAGCAATAAATATCTAAACATAAAAATAATGTAATTTGGGATATAACATATGTTAGAAAATCTAAACAAATATTCTAGCATAGATATAGTCTATATATAGAGATCCTTATTATTATATACACACAATAGAACTAATACTTACAATAGATTATAAAAATGCATACAATAGATTATAAAAGAGCTCTTAAGAATTAAGTTGAGTTTTTATTAAAACAAGAATAATAAATCAAACATATTTCTACAAAATTGTATCTTTTATTCTGTTATATAAATATATGTGTTCACATATATAATATCTGTTGCGTATATATATATATATATATATAACATATAGATAATATTATATATTGATATATATATATCACAATTCAAATTTTAAAAATATTATATACATTTTATGTATAAGCTAATTACAATTGTATTGTAATATTTATGAGTAATTGTAATATTCTGATAACAAAAGTTTAATTATTTTTACTTAAACTATATAATTAATAGACTTATTTAATTTTCAATTGATTTGAAGTATGCATTCCTATAAAGAAAATATTCCACTTAATTTAATTTATATATTGTGTACAAATGATAACAAATAAATAGTATTTATTTTGAAAATAGAATTAATTAATATCTTTAACATTTTATATATAAATTACATTACTCGGTTTTCTACGTAAACTGAATATATATATAATATGTTATAAAACAATACTGATTACCAAACAAACAAATTCAAAATAATATACAACTATAATGACTTTGTTAGCCATGCAGGAGTATATCACTTAGATTAGTTTCCACAAAGACACGAGTAAAATGTTTCTAGATGAAGCTTTACTGGGAATCCAGTCAGTCTATTGATTGAGCACTGAATACTGAGTAGAGCACATAATTGCTTAATACATATATATTTAATTATGATGTAAATATAATATAGTATATACAATGTGAAGTATAGTATATAATAAACTGTTTAAGTTATACAAATATACATCTAGAAATTATCTATTAACATTATATTTATTTATTTTGACTACTATTCAGATAATTTTAGATGTTTTGTTTTTTATATATTTAAATATATTGAATACAATAATATTTTTTAAATAAAGTCAAATAAAGTTAAAATAAAAAATCGGATGGCCTAGAATGTTAAATAAATAAATCAATAAATAAATAATCATTCGATATTAAAAATGTTCAAATAACACCATTCGGGTTATCTAATTTACAGTTTAAATAGTATATATATATATATATATATATATATATATATATATATATATATATGTGGTTGATATAATTATACAATATAATTGAGCGGCCAATTGTATAATAATAGTAATAATCATCGAAAACTTAGTAATAACTATTACATAATTGGAAGTGGGTATGCGTGCAATATTAATGATGCATCAATCTGATTGTCAATGTCACTGTAACCGTATAATGAAAACGCGTACGTATCTATAGGCTAATGGCAATATATCGATAACATGTATGATAATAATTTACTTCGCGTGAGGATCATAGTTGAAATGAATTATGGAAACATAATTACTGCGTCATAGTTGGTTATATAACGATCCTTCGTAACTACTGCAACCACTGACGTAACCACTGCATCCAGTGCTAAGTATCGACTGCGGTTTGCTTTGAACTTTGTGAAGACGTACCATCATATTCAACAAATCGACGACCATTTTTTCGCTATGGTTAGCTTCGATCAAACGGAACACTAACACCCCGTCCTGGTAGGACGTAATTTTCGTTAATGGTATTTACATCCAGTTACAATAGTGAATATTATATAACAACGATAATAGAAAATATATTTATTAATATCGAGATAAATAAACTAATACATTTAATATTATTATTATGAAAATTTATAATTTTAATATTATTATTATGAAAATTTATAATAAACATTTCATAAGAGATTTCCTAACTATTAAAAAAAAGTATTTTGCTAGATCAAGCATACATATAAAAAGATATACACCAATCAGATGATATTATTTTTATATTTAACTAATTGATGAAATATTGAAAAAGTTAGGTTATGATATTTTGAAAAAATAACATTATTCATAATTTAAATATTTATATAATTACATCTCTCTGAATGTATCAGATTATTGGACACTGGTGATTAATTATCTTATTGTCTTATTGTCTTATTATATAGTCTTGTAATAAAAATACTGCTACTGGATTTATAATAACCACACTCTGGGTAATCCCTACAAGAACTCACCTGTAGCATGTATTCACGAAGAATGTCAGGATTAAGGTGAACTTTCCTATTCAAGTAGTCGTTATTCACTTTGCCCATTATTGCCTATAGGTATTCGCAATTCCTATTACAAATTAGCCCCTATAATGTACTAATTAGCTACTTTACGTAATTTAGTTATTTAATAATAAATAATAATATTTTTTAGATATTATAAAAATGAGTGTCTTTATACTAGTTTAGGACAAATACTGACTAAATAATATCGAGTAAGGAACACTTCCCCACTATTATAAATGAAGGGATATCATATTAATTAACTCGTCATACTTTCAAGATTAATTATACGTCTTATATTATATTGATTCATTGATTATATTATGTATATTTTCGTTGATTAGTTTTGAAATTGGCTCTATTTTATTCTTTGATGGCCCCGAGTTCTAAGTTTAGCTCTGGCGGGGGCCCAATTAACCGGGCTCGAGAGAACGAACTTTTCGCAGGCTGTCGCATAACGCGGCACAGGTGACCAGGGTCAAACCGACCAGCCAGAACCACATGAAGGTGAACAACACCTCGTGAAAGAGGTTCATAGGAAGCACGCACTGCACCGTGTGCCTGTGTATGTTCAACAGCTCCCTTATCTGCGCCAAGAGGTTGCGGTATATTCGAGTTGATTATCGGACGGATCGTGTTTGGAGGAAAGTTGGCAACATGTAAGAGGAAGAGGGGAGGACGAGTATCGTATAAAAACAGAGGAAGATGATTTTTCTATAATTACTGAAATGAAAAATAATAGGATATATATACTATATTATTTATTTATTAGTACATATTCGTATTCTATTATATATAGCATATATATACATCATGTTATCATTAATTGACAGTCAAATTAATATCAATAAAGTAACTTACCTCGAAAGTACAGACAGTAATTCTAGGAAATCGGTTCTCGACTCTCCAGTGCTTTCCGAGTGCAATATTACGTAATATTTCCAAGCCAAAATAGCGGAACTGCATACCCAGGCACGAATCCAACATATAGATCTAGCGTAGATATTATTTGTTAATTTATTCTAAAAATAATAACAATGAGAAATGTAAGTAAATTGGTGTTATACGGGTTTTTAACTTCAACTAATTTATACAAAATACTATTAAAAATATTAGAAAGGTAATCGAAACGGAAACTGATAAAGTTCGTGAATTAGAGACATTCTAACTTGAAAGATGCATACAAGTAGATAGGAGAACTTGGTGACCACGGAATAAACCACAAGCGAGATCTTACAGTTAGACTTCAGTAAGCGATGTACCATATTATCATTTGTTATTCTTCGACTAAAATTCAATACACAAGAATGAATAATGCTTTTTTCATAGCGTAACTCAATAATCTAGACATTATATTGTTTCGATTAAATGTGTAGAATATAGTACCAACTTATTCCAGTATTGAATATGGTATGCTAAGTAATTTAGTATTTCGCGGCAATTACTATTTGAATGTTAAATCATAATTCTTGTATCGTTTTTAAGATTTAGTAATGTACATTTGAGTTGATATTTGTACATTATGAATATGCTTAGCCACCATCTCTCTCTCATACACACACGCGCACACACACACACATACACGCACACACACACACGCACATACACATACACACGCACACACACACACACGCGCACACACACACACACGCACACACACACACACATATAAACACACATATATATATATATATATATATATATATATATATATATATATATATATATATATATATGTATATATATATATATATATATATATATTTGTATATATATATAAACGTATATATATTTATATATATCCAAATGTATCGCCATTAGGTGATATCTACTATTATATCACAAACGTCTGCGATTCGGCATTTCCGTCGCATCCAGGCACCAAATATGCGTAAAGTCTGGTAGCCACTATGTCCAGGGCCGAGTGACCCTCGACCCCATCAGATTGAACAGTGAGATTCTCACGACCACATAATAGCATTAGAGATCTGGTATCAACGCCTACATCACCGGATAAGGCCCTCCACTGT